>CM067073.1:1085000-1685000 GCA_033980235.1 Diadema setosum
CAATTATTGTTCATGACTTCAAACCTTGCACGATGCATACGCACGCTTGGATAAAAAGGCTTTTCTTCAATATCCAAATAAAGTGTAATAAAAAGAGAGAACCTGACCCTGCTATGGCAAAATGACAGTACGACTGTCTCAATCAGGTTTTAAATTGAAGAATATCAAAGGATATTATTATCGTTAATTGATTATTATCATTATATAATAATGATGACGGTAATAATAACAATAATAATAATAATAATAATAATAATAATAATAATAATAATAATAATAATAATAATAATAATAATAATAATAATAATAATGATAATAATAATAATAATAACAATATTGATATTGCTATCATTTTCATTTTTGAAAGCATAAACAGCATTCTGATTACAAGTGCAGACCAATGAGTGTCTTGGCGTCATGTACACACAGTGTTGTGTTAGAATGATGTTAAGGAAAAGGTTAGGCTGAATGATGATGTTCGAGGCCGCAAAACAAATGACAGACATAACAGACTTGTTTTCGTGACCAAAAAAATGGACTTCTACTTCTGATGGGCTAGCTAGGCATTTTCTACTCCGTCTGCTTTTAACATGTGCATTTCCCTTCACATATTTCTACACTAACCTTACATTACACGGCAGCAAAAAGCAGACTACAGGTGATTGGATAATGAGACTGCGTGGAGATCGAATCATGCCCAAGGTCGAAACGTGACTTTGTTCGACACGTTAATGTGCCTAGCACTTTCTGTTATACTGTGGGGTTAAGACTGGAACACTTGGCTTTAGACAATAACTGTCAAGAACTTACAGAACTGCACAATGTAAATTATGGAACGAGACGACCATCCAAAATCAAGGTAAGAGTATGTCACTCATTTTTCCATTACTTTATTTCCATCGAGCAAAAAGGTGATACATAATATCAATTATACCAGCAAAAAGTGAAGAAGCACAATCTATAAAGCATAGGCATAGTACAAAATGTATGTGTGAAGGAATGTGTAATAGTATCAGACAAGCCATGCATACTTTGCAGAAATGGCGTTCAAATTCATACTCTGCTAAACTTGTTAGCACAGTCTGAATATGCACCTTTTCATTCTGTAAGGACTGCCAAACGATTGATGTGAGTCATAACTTATTTACAGCACAGAGGAATCGTGCATGAACAGTCCGTGATCGTCATATTCGATCAGCATGAAATTGTGACTTAAATCACTGACGGACGAATCTAGGAGTTGCAGAGATCTGGAGCGTGTTTATTTTTGAAGGAAGGACAAATAATGCTGATTTCTGCTGTTACACCGTAAATTAAAAGTTTTGCGGAACTCAAGGAACCAAGCAAACGTGCTCTCTAGAAAACAGATAAAGACATAAAGAAAAACACACAGTAACACATACAGCCAATTGCATCAGCTATATCAAGACTTAGTGATGCAATATCTTCAGGTATTGATGAGAGCATTCTGCTAGATATGAATGGATCACATGGAATTGAGAAAATTTTTTGACCAGACGTAGAATGAATGAAAAAAAAAAAAGTTCGCAGTATTGTTCATGCGCCATGTATGCAGGAGATAACATCACACCACAAACATACAAGGAATGTTGTATGGTGCTCGTGGCTTGCCACACTTTTCAGAGTTGAATTGGCTACATATTCCCCTTAGGGGCAAGCATCACCTATTCAAGCAGGGTAAATAGACGGTAATCCAGGGTTCACATATTATACGCAATACAGCGGATGTTTCTCGTGTGAATGATGAGTCAACAATAGACACGTGGCTCAAAGTGAGTGCTTAAGGTTGGGAAATCTTTGTGCTCCTTTCTAAGGGTGTAACAGTCAAGTCTTTTACTCCCAAAGGTCACTGTCGACCAGACGATACGACGCGAAATGTCACCACCAATCTGATGCACTCCCAGATGCATCTCTCTTTATTCTGCCTTTTAGATCAATCTCTTCCCTCTTTTTTAAACTTCCTGATTCGCTCTTCTCTTTCTCATTTCTCTTTCTTCTTCTTTTCGTAATCGTCATTTCCAGTGTTTCTGGTTGTATTTTCTATCGCGCTCTCCCTACCTCCCCCATCTCTCGAAAGAGATTCTTTCCCTATTACCGTCGTTTGTCTGTATTTCCCCTGAAGTCACCTGTTCTCTTATTGATACGAATGGTTAGAATTTACTGCATGGATTTATGCACTGTGCTACGATAAAAGCAAAATAAGAAGAAACCATCCAGAAGGCTTTGAAATCTACCGATAAATGCTTTGAAACGTTTATCGGAATAATACCATATGCAAAAAGCAAACACACACACCCACACACACACACAAACAAACAAACAAAAACGGAAATCTGTTCATTTTAGAGAAGTTTAGATTATACTCCTATCAGTAGGTGGCGATGTTCTCATTCTTGAAATTATATTACAACTGTGAAGTAATCTATAATGACGAGAAGATCACTGTTATTGCAGCCATGAATAGCTGCGTTGCCATGGTGACCAATGAATAAGGTTAATGACGGACCACCTGTCAGCTGCCAGGAATTGACAAAATTGTGGCGACACAATGAACACGGACGCGCCCCTTTTCTGCGTGGATTATAATCTGTCAATCATGTATATGATATAATGAGCAACATCTGTGCATGTGTTCTGGTACGCACGTGTCACATTAATCTTGCCGATTTTTTCCAATATTCATTTTCAGGGGTCTTTTTCTCCTCCTTTGATCTTCAAACATTATTGTTATTATTACTGTTATTATTATTGTTATTATTATTATCAATATTATTATTCTTATTATCATTATTATTATTATTGTCATTATCATTATTATTATTCTTATTATTATCATTATTATTATTATTGTTATTATCATTATTATTATCATTATTATTATTATCGTTATCATCATCATCATCATCATCATCATCATCATCGTTGTTATTATTATTTTGGAAGACGGATGATGATGAAAATCTGTGTATATTGTATGTGTGTGTTTGTTCGCGTATGAGTCGTTTTTTTTTCTAATTGTTAAAGATTGTTTCTGCATCGTCGGAATCTGACGCCATGTTGCCCAGAGAGAACCCTTGAGAGAGGAGAGAGTCCTGTATATCCCGCTTGCTTAATTGCCGTATCTGCCCGATGCATTGATGAGATTGAGTGCTGGATAAGGAGGCTTCAGTACCATTGCAAAACCTTGAAGGCCATTATGGAGACACGTGTCTCGAATGAAGAGAAAACAGTCCTTAGGAATACAGAGATTGTATACACTAAGATATAAAGCCGAAGAGAAGACTAATTATTGTCGCATAGAAAGGGTGAGATGGAGAAATATGGACAGAAGGATATTCTGACATGTACATACATACCACATACATACATACAGACAGACAGACAGACAGACAGACAGATGGACAAGGACAGACAGACTGGCAGACGGACATACATAGGCCTATAGACAGACTGACTGACAAACATGCAGACAGACAGACACAAGATGGAAAGATTGATGGTAGTACCAAAAACTCAGAGGAGAGCTTATAATTTAAGAGTAAATCATAAATTAAGAAGGTCAAATAAGTCAAATACAACACATGCGACTTATTTGTATTTGCATGAAATAGATTGCAGATTTTGAAGATCAAAAACAAATCCTACAGGTATTTTTATCCTCGATCGTCAAACAGGTGTTATTTCCTTCTGTCAGACCTCCTTCTGTGAAATTGAGGGACATTGAAGGCACGTTCCTCTCAAGATCAGCGCCATGTTGGAGTGGAATATATTATCTCCATGCAGTTTTCATCGCCTCGTGATATACAAGTATATTGTATTATGATGTACCTGTTAATGATGCTGTATGTGCGTTGCACGTGCGTCAATTCTAATATGACAGGCGAGGATCACTGAGAAAGGGGGACACTTTTTAGCGCGCGATGTGACGCACACATGCTCAAACTGGGACTGGCTTTATCAGATTATAATTGTTTTCAGATGGCAAAGGGAGAGTGCTCTCAATCATTCAGATCCGTCGAGGATACTGTCGTAATTAGCTTTGGGCACTTCTTTCATTCTGATTCTTTTGCAAACTTGCATGCTCATCATCAGCATGGAAATTAAAATGGAGATCGAGGCGACATTCTTACATTCACTCTCGCTCACTCGTAAATTGCAGTTGTTGAATGTTTAATGTTTTTGCTATAAATGGTCCAAGAGTAATTGAGCGCCAAACAATTATGTTAGCATCTGCGAATCAGAGAAAACAGACGATATGAACTCAACTTAATCAGCTCAAATGTCGTTCGAAATATCTTACGAGTATACTATAAACTTATCTCTGTGAAGCTGATCTCAAAAGAAGTCAGCAATATTGCCTCTGAAACACGAAAATAAATCACCCTTAGGTTACTAAAAAATTAATATCAATGTAAATGTAACTGATATTCAGTTTAATCCACTTCAAATTTTATTTCATTTTTCGAAAAGATCAGAGACATTTCACTCTCTTTGTTAACAGAGAATAAGGTTTCATGCATAAGCAAAACAAAGTTTTGTTTTTTATTATTTTCCAAGTAATATTCTACAGAGCATATATTCAACTTTGATATCTCCCTATCTCAACTATGGGATTCTGGCGTGGGGAAATGCTTCTAAAAACCTTATCGATTCGTTATTTCTTGTACAAAAACGAGCTGTTAGAATTGTTAACCACACTGGACATTTATCCCACACGAACGAACTTTTTGTAAGTAATAAAATTTTGAAAATTCCCGAGTTATTTTATTACAACGTCGGCCTGTTTATGTTTCAATTTTCAACTGGCCAATTACCAGACGTATTTTCCCAAATGTTTACAAGAAATTATACAGTTCATGATTATCCAACTCGTCAACGTTACGCATATCACCTTCCACGTACCCGAACAATTTTCGCGAAAAAAAACATTATGTTCGCTGGGCCCAAATATTGGAACGAACTCCCTATGGAACTTGTAAGTTGTACCACTGTAACCTCATTCAAACGAAAACTGAAGCAATATCTTCTTAGCAGCTACATTGTACGGCATGCATAGTGTATAGTTCTTGTTGCTCTTTACATGTTACCCCTTGTCTATCCCACCTTAGTCCGGCGGGATCCTAACCATGAACACTATTTTTGAACAGTCTGCCTGTTGCGCTGTTCATGCACCTATTGTTCCACTCGGTTATCGAAACTCTCGCGCGTGACAGCTGTCGGTTACTATGGTCACACGGAATGCTTGGTTTTAGGACCCATGCTGGAATGTTACTCCTGAGCTTTCGGTATTGTTTACATTCACGACAAATCTCATTATCCCACCTTCTACTCATGTATTTATGACATACAGTTACGCCATTTTCTATACTCTGCAACATACCCCTTGAATCTCTGCAGTTGTTGTTCACTGCTGCAACATGTGACCTTTCTGCTTTCTGCTTCTGTTTTTCTGTATTTTTATTTAGTGACATATATTTAATTGGATTTTTTGTTTTGTTTGTTTTAATCGGTTTCCCCAGATATAGTTGGTCTTAAAAAACATCCGTACTTTAAACTTCCCCTAATCTGATTACTCACGGGACCTGCGGCTGTACAAGCTAATGCTTTTACGCAGGCCCCATCATATTTTTTCGCATTATGACCACAGTGTAATTCGCATGCATACAGACCTCGTGTTTATACCAAATCAAACTTCTGTACATTCTGATGAAGTCTCATCTGAATTATGTTTTGTATAATTTTCGTATTTATATACTTTATTGTGATATATGTGAGAAATATGAAAATAAATTGAAATGAAATTGAAATGAAAGTAAACTGAGAAGCGTATATCCTTTGTTTTTGACCTTTTCCTGTTTGATTCAGATATAAACGAATTTGTTGATTTGTCTTTCATTAATAGTATCATCAACAGTCCCCCCCCCCCCGCTTCCAGAATGATAATGATAATAACAAAACATTTTCATGCTCTTGTTTCTTTCTACGTCGTATATTGTGTACATCCTTTAGGAGCTGGATTTCTGGTCAATTCTTCAGTTCAAAGAAGCACCGATAAATCATGATAATGACTTCGTAAATATCTATTAAAAGGACATTCCAGACGATTTTCATAATTTCACATCATGTAGTACATAAATCGACGACTCCCTGTGTAGATTTGTGGAATATATTGTGGTTCTTGAGCAGAGAAACAATACTTTGAAAAACCTTAAACAAATTACACTGAACAGGGATGATGACATAGGAGTTTCACATATTTAAAAAATGTTGCAGTGTAATTCGATTACAATACAGCTTGCTTGCGAGTTCACCTGTGTATAATCTATGCATGCCTTTCTCTTTTGTTCTGCTTCCTTGAGTCCCAACTCATGCATTCTTATGGTGACTCTGCCATGTCATCATCCTCCTTCATTGCAATTTGTTATAAATTTTGAAAATATTCTCATTCTTTATCCCAATTATCACAAATTCTGAAACTCTGTCCTCAGTATAACTATTAAATTTATAGTTGTTCAAATGTAAAAATCTGAAAATCATCCGGAGGTCTCCTTTAAAGAGAGCTATTGCCGTTGAAACCAAAACTACAAAGTTTTAAATGATAGGGAGTTTTTAGATGTATTAAGATATGAAGTAATTGTGTTGATGATGTGACAGTGATGTCATGCGCAGAGGATCCATTTTCAACCACGTCGAAAACAGAGATTACCTGAATAGCAGATAACATCTTTGCAGGCCTATCCTTAACAATGCAACTTCCCACCTTCTTTGTACAGCTAATGAATTGACAACTCTGTATTCTTTTTTTTTTGTCTGATCTCTAATTTGAAAGGAATCAATATGATATTCTGACTAGTGCTAACGAGCCCACACAAATCTGAAAAAGTTTCAGCGCGTGGGTTGCAGGAATTAATGAATGTTAGACCTACTTGTAAGAGTTGTATCTTGATAACAGGACCCTAACCTGAACCAAAAGTACAACATAAATTATTTAATGAATAATACATGAAAACGAATATGAGCAAGGGAGAAAGAAACAATTAGAAGTTACACCAACACAAGATGCCGAAGAAAAGGAACAAAATTTAGGAGAAAGAGCGGATGATGATGAGGACGAGGAGGAGAAAGAGAAGGGGGACGAAGAGGAAAGAAGCAGGAGGAGAAAAAGGAGGAAGATGAGGAGGGGAGGGGTATAAAGGAGATGGAGGAGGGGAGGAGGAGGAATAGGAAAATAAGGAGAAGGAGGAAGAGAAGAAGGAGGAGGAGGGGGAAGAGAAGAAGGAGTAGGAAGAAGAAAGAATGTTGAACATGATGGAATCCTATAACCTCAACGCAATTTGATCTAGCTGTAATGAATTACTTAATTCGGAGCTTCAAGTCTGACACGTCTTCAAATAACCCTGGTGTTTGCTAACAGAGAAGGCTCTTTATTGCTTCCAGTTCGAAGCAAATACTTCCCGCCTTTTACTCCACCGGGAAACGTTTGGCATCACACGATGCTGTACCTCCGGAGGTTGCCCCTTACTGAATCCCGCTATAGAAAACACCACTGTGATGGTGGGTGTTTAGCTAACACTTTGCCTCTGTGAACCTCACTGTGGGAATTCGGGAGCGAAATGGCGTCAGTATTTACTCATAATGATCACGTTAATATTGCTCCAATTCTCCTGCCACCTTAATGCCTGGTCTCCCCCATTTGAGTGTGGTCTCCATACCCCATCCAGGGACTTTTCAAATGGAGGAATATCGACGGAAGCCAAGCCAGGACGGATGGTCGATATTCAAGAGTCCATCTTCTATCCCACTGCGCACACGCATAGACATACATCGCAGCTCAGCTCAGTTCGACTCCATTTGAAATGCTGTTAGTAAGATGACTCATCCGCAGCATTAAAAGCTACCCAGTGTAGGCGACTAGGCAAACGCTGGTGGGGAGCTCAGTGAGGTAGCGTGTCAGGGTCGAATTACAATACTCAGAGTTCTGCTGAAAGTAATCTCATCATCAGATTGACAAGCATCCAAACTGGTTCGGTTGCTCTCTTATCTTACTCGTAGTTTTGCTCCCTTCGAGAATAATAGGAGATTTATTCGTAGGTCAACACACTTATAAGTTGGAAATGTGTGAAATATCGCGTACGACGGCGAGCATAAGTGTGTGTTTGTCCCAGTGCCTGATGCGTATAGCTGTGTACCTTCCAGGAATGTTATTTCTTGACATAGGTAATATTCACGCATGTTTGTATGTGAATAAGGTGAATAGTATCTTACACAAGTCATAAGATCAAACTCTTTCTCAAACTGCAAGGTCATGATAATCTTTCGGTTAAATTGATTCTATAAATAACAATAGCGAGATTTATCTATCAACGATTTGTGCCTGTATATAGGCTACATCATCAAGGATATTTTGCACCTCCCCGGCTGAAGAAAATTCATTGATAAGTTTTATTTCTGCAATGAGTGCTAAAAGGTGGGGAGATTCTTTATTACGTACATTATTTCATCGCAACTTGAAAAGTCAATCCCCGACCCTTAAAAAAATATATTTTTTTATTTACCATCGATCACTAATTAGTATCGGCCTATTATAGATACTGCATTTGAAAGTGATTCAGCGGCTGTCAGTTAGTGGTTAATGCATTATGAAGTAATTTGTCTGAGTGACAGCCAATATGTCAAACGCGACGAGAGCAAAAATGTTTGAATATTGACGACTTTACCAGCTAGGCACTTAGAGAGCATTCCAGTATATTGGACGCCATCATTTAGTAGACCTACATTGTGGCGTCCTCCTGTATCTCTAGCGCGCTGCTGGGTATCTTTCCTCGGACATCGGTTTTAAAATCGCCTTCTTTCTACACCCCCCTCACTTCCTTTTCTCATTTTTCTCACTATTTCTCGTTCTAGCTCGACAAGACAGTCTTATTCTCTTCTTCTTCTGTCTTTTCTTTTTTTTTCTCTCTCACACATACTCTTTCTCATAAATCACTAGCTGTAAATATCTTTTACTATACATTGTACTAACTCTTCTTGTGTCGGAGTTAGTGTTAGATGTCCGTCTTTGTGATATTTGTTCATATTGATTGATCAGGCACTCATTCACAAAGCCCTTCTCTTCAAATGCACAAGAAGTATTTTCGAACATAATTTCATATATATATATATATATATATATATATATATATATATAATGATATATTATATTATATCATATTATATTACATTATATTATATCATATGATAATACATAACGAGTGAAGGTGACCATGTGATATTACTTAAATCACGGCTTGTCATTGCTTCAAGTGGCATGAGCACACAGTATGCCTGATTTCTACGACGAACATTATTATCATCTTTGGTAATTACGACATAATATTTAAATGAAATAAAACGATCCTCGATGAATTATTCCGAAGGTCCTTTGCAGATATCTTGATATCTTCGCTTGGCGTTTTTCTTCTCTCTCTCTCCCTCTCTCCCTCCTCTCTGTCTATATTAGTGGAGCGGCATAGCTTGAAAAATGAGAGGAATTGTGCATTTCATGATAAAAGCACCAAATTTCGTACACATGTTAACAATAACATTTGAAATAAATTCAGATATTGGGCAATCGTAAATAGCGCCCTCAACGCCACTGACAGCCATTTTTCAAAATGGCCGCCCAAAATGCCATTTTTCCTAAGAATATTACAAATTTCAGACGAGAAAATCTATAAGATGTTGCAAATGAGTGGGAAATAACATTTAAGATAAATTTAGATATTGGGCCATCGCATATTGCGCCCTCAACGGCCATGGCAGCCATTTTTCAAAATGGCCGTCATAAATGCTGTTTTTCATAAAAAATTACTATTTCAGAAGGGAAAATCTAAAAGATTTTGCAAATGAGTGGGAAATAATATTTAAAATAAATTTGGATATTGGGCCATCGCAAATTGCGCCCTCAACGGCCATAGCAGCCATTTTTCAAAATGACAGCCATAAATGCTGTTTTTCATTAAAAAAATTGCTATTTCAGAAGGGAAAATCGATAAGATTTTGCAACTGAGTGGGAAATAACATTCAAAATAAATTTAGATATTGGGCCATCGCAAATTGCGCCCTCAACGGCCATGGCGGCCATTTTTTTAAATGGCCGCCATTAATGCTGTTTTTCATTTAAAAATTAATATTTTAGAAGGGAAAATCAATAAGATTTTGCAACTGAGTGGGAAATAACATTCAAAATAAATCTAGATATTGGACAATTGCAAATTGCGCCCTCAACGGGAATGGCAGCCATTTTTCAAAATGGCCGCCATTAATGCCATTTTTCGTAAAAATTAAAAAAATTTAGAAGGGAAAATCAAAAATAGTTTGCAAATGAGTGGAAAATAACATTAAAAATAGATTTAGATATTGGGCCATTGTAAATTGCGCCCTCAACGGCAATGGCGGCCATTTTTCACAAATGGCTGCCATAAATACCAACTTTTTTTCTGAATTTTCTATTTCCAGGAGGAAAATCGATAAGATTTTGCACTCAATTTAAAAAATCCGTTTGAAATACATCTAGTGCCTATGTATTGCATTATTGTAAATAGCACCCTTAATGGCCACTGCTGTCATTTCTTTCAAAATTGCCCCATGAATTCCATTTTTTTTTATTTCCTGATTTCACAAAGAAAGAGTCAATAATATTTTGCACACAATTTGAAAATTATGATCGAAAATAGTATTTGTATTAGATTATTGTAAAAAGTGCCCTCAACAGGCTTGGCCGCCATATTCTGAAATGGCTGCCATTGCCATAATTATTTTGTTTTAGAAAATGGCAATTTCAGAAAGAAAAGTCAACAAAATGTGTACATAAATTGACAATCATGTTAAGAATCAAACAATATGCCAAGCCATCGTTATAGGGGCCCTCATCGGCCATAGAAGCCAGTTTTCAAAATGACTACCGTAGATTTATTATTAGTTTAAATGTTTAGACAATGCTAATTCATAAAAGGAAAAGCCAACAGGAGTTTGCACACAAGTTGATAACTGTGTCAAGATACAAAGATATTATTTAGGCCATCGGTGAATTGCGCCCTCAGGAACTAGCTATGGTAACTTTATATTTAAGAATGGCTGCCGTCGATTTTTTTTTCTAAAAAGATGACAATGTAATTTTGTATACAGGTTGACAATATCAAAGATTTAGATTATATTAATTCTAGATATTGTTCCTTTGCAAATTTTCAAGAAAAAAAATCGCTCATATCGTTAATGCAGCCATTTTTCAAAATGACTGTCAAAGATGGCATTTTTCTTCAATAAAGATGTGCTACTGCCGGATGAAAGCAATGCAACTTTTTGCTCAAGTTGACAATTACATACAAAGAAGTTAAGACATGGAGCCATCACAAGCTGTGTTCTCAATTGCCATTTCAGCTATTTGTCAAAATGGTTACAATAAACTTTTCTTTTTTTGTCTTGAGAATTTGCTTAATTTCAGAAGGAGAAGGCAGTACAATACTCACAGAGACATTCTATAGTCTGCATTGTGGTGTTGAAATCATTTGAGGAGCAATGAAAACAAACAAGGCAAATGCTTAGCAATTATATCCCATCAATGTTGAAGTCCCCCCCCCCCCCCCCACGACCACCACACAATGGAGCTTTTGCATCTTTAGTGAAATTTAACAACCTGGTGCACACTTTTGTGGAAAATTTGCAAATTTTCAATCAAAAAAGTAAGAAAACTCGCAGACATTCACAGACAATATCAATGGACTAAATGGGGGATCTGTCACCTCTTGTTCTGCATGTTTCAAATAAAAAACAAGAAAAACAGATATACAGGGACAATGCAAACGGCTACATCATTTTTGTGCTATATTGTACATAGTATTCCGCGCTTGCGTCTTTTTACTATGTACTTAAAAGTCCACAGAGATGTACTGAAAGAGACCGTGGGAAAGGGGCTTCTCTCTTCAAAACGAGGGCACTTTTACACTTTTTTAATTACAATTCAGCAATCTAATGCAAATATCAGGTGGCAAAAATGAAAAATTTCCGAAAAAGAGTAATATGAATATCCAGGGACAATGGCGCCATGTGTTAAGTTTGACAGCAACACCATATCATTCAATATATTGGACTATAGGCTTATATATAATGTAACATGTAACTTCAATAATATTCTTAAGACAGATACGATGGCCTTTCAATTGAAGATAAAAGTGATTGTACTTGCTATGTTTCCAAAAAAAAAAAACACATACTTTTGATAACTATACTGTTAGCCGACACACGCGAAATACTGTGATTAGAAATAAACTGAAAAAATGAATTTAGAACTAACCCACCAAAGTAATTTTGATTTCTTTGAACACCAGATTGCATTAGATATAATGGCAGTTTACGAGTATTCTATTGCTTTCTCCTTCTGGAATAAGCAAATTGGAAAAAAAAGGAGTGCTTCGAAGCCATTTTGACAAAGACCTGCCACAGCTGTTTGGGACGGTGTTTAAATGGTGGGGCAATATCTGAATTATTTGAATGTATTTGTCGATTTCCAAAAGAAATGTTATTACCTTACTCTGGAAAATATCAAATTTTCAACAAATAGATAGCATCTATACTTGCCATTTTGAAATGGCTGCCATGGTCGTTGATGGTTCCATTTGTAATGACCTCATATATCATTTTATTTTGAATTATGATGTTCAACATCTATGTAAAAATGTCATTGATTTTCCCTCTGAAATTAGCAAATCTCCCCCCCCCCCCAAAAAAAAGACATCCGGTCAGCATGGCCCCTGATGGCGCCTTCTAAGACGACCTTACATTTAAATTCATTTTTGAATACAATTTTCTACTTGTTTGCAGAATCTTATTGACTTTTCTTTCTGACATCAGCAAATTTTTGCAAAAAAAGGGCATCCATGGCAGCTGTTCTGAAACATGGCTGCCATTGGCGGTTGAGGGTATAATTTAGGATGGCCTATTGTAAAGTTCAGTTTGAATGTAATTCTCCACATTTGTGGAAATTCTTGTTGACATCTGCAGAATTTTACAAAAAATAGCATTTTTTTGAAAAATTGCTGCAAGGCCCAATATCGGGATTTATTTTGAATGTTATTTCCCATATATATGCAAAATTTCATTGACTTTTCCTTCTGAAATTAGCATTTCTTTAAATGAAAAAGTGGCACTTATCTGGTGCCCATTAAAAAAAAAAAATGTTGCCATAACCATTGAGGGCGCAATTTCCGATGGCCCAATATCTGGATTTATTATGGGATGTAATTTCCCCCTTGCAGCTTGTTTGCAAACAATTATTGTCTTTCCCTTGTGAAATTTGCAATTCTTTTTTAACAAAAAAATGGCATTTTGGCGGCCATTTTGAAAAGTGGATACCATTGCCGTTGAGGGCGCAATTTCTGATGACCCAATATCTAGATTTATTTTGAATGTATTTAACTTTTTCTCTTTTACTTATTAACTTTTCTCTTCTGAAATTTGCAAAGTTATTGTAGAAGTTGCACATATGACAGCCATTTTGAAAAATGGCTGTTATGGACGCTGAGGGCGCAATTAACAATGATCAAATATTCAAATTCATTTTGAATGCAATTTCCCACTTGTTTGCAATCTTACTGGCTTGCCCATCTGATGTTAGTAAACCTTTTGAAGAAAATGGCATTTATGGCGGCCATTTCTAAAAAATGGCTGCCATGGCCGTTGAGGGCGCTTTTTCCGATGGCCAAATATCTAGATCTATTTTGAATGTAATTTCTCATTTGTGAGTAAGATCTTATTGACTTTTGCCTCCTAAAATTAGTAAATTTTACGAAAAAATGGCATTTATGGCAGCCATTTTGAAAAATGGCTGCCATGGACGTTGAGGGCGCTATTTACGATGGCCCAATATCTAAATTTAATCTGAACATGATTGTCAACCTGTGTACGAAATTTGGTGCTTTTATCACAAAATGCACAATTGTTCGGCTATGCCGCTCCACTATATATATCTTTCTCCCTCTCTTTCTCTCTTTATGTTAGAGTACGTTGCCAATATGACATTATTAACCTGCGCTTTTATGTGTTATCAAATAATCACAATATCTATTAAAGTAAGCACCCACGCACTCACACACGAACACACATACACACACACACACACACACACCCACACACACCCACACAAACACACACACACAAACACACGCACAAACACACACACACACACACACACACACACACACACAAAGCATATGCTATATGGACACTATGCATGTTATAGGTTCGTTAGGAAAGTGTGTACCATCTTTGGACTGTAAAATCATACGGCTGTGCTGTGCTTGTGTGCATACGTAAAAGATGTAACGAGGATGCGATATAGAAGAGGTCAATCAAAGGGCTGTTAGGAGGCTCCGCGCCTAGCATCTGACTGAAAATGGGCGCCACAAATGCTGTTAAAACGCCAATTAAAAGTGTCCACCAGCGATACACCGCGATTCACTCCTGAGTATCGATAGAGGGTAAGACTCATTGAACAGTAATTATCTCTCCCCCTCTCCCCTCCCTCCAACTCCACCCCCGTCTTTTTCTCTCTTTCTATTACAGACCATGGTAATATTGCTGATTTTATTTCTGCATTCGGCTTGTTGAAGGCCTATAACTCAAATACAAAATAGTCAATTATATGAAAGCACACGACATGGATAGGATACCAAAGTTATAATTGCATAGTTGATATTGGTATACTGTAAGCATTTTAGACTGTATTTACACAACTTGATTCTTCACATTCGCTTGTCACTGAGGACAATCTTGACATAGAAAAAGAAAAGAGTGTGTAACAATATCTGAAGGATTGCTGCGGGAGAATGAAAGGCCCGTACATCTGAGGCTCACTCTGCATTAGATCTTGGAGCAGACGACAACGAGGACTGATGGCGGGAAAGAATCTGAGCGGTTATTAGGGAATTGCGGAGACATGCGGAGAGCTAAACGAGATTTTGCCGTAGAAAAGGTCAGACCTCGTTTAGATTTCGAGATTATATTAGGGGCTGAGGAAAAGAGAGAACGAACAAAAAAAAAAAGGCGGGATGATAGCACAGAGCAGCGGAGAATGAAGAATGTAAAATGAAATGAGCAGACGACACGCTTAGGACTAAAAGGGACGAAGTCATATCTTTTTTTTTTTTTTTTAGAATGTCAGCCCTCCACGGTCTCTTTTCAACAATCGACCACTTAACCATCCATGGCGGATACTATCCTCTAACCTTCAATGTTCCCCCAAATGTTTCTTGCTAACACTAGATAACAGTGCTCCTGGAAATTTCCGAAGTGCACGTCACTTAACCGTCTTCCTTGGTACACAGAGATCACCATTCTCCTCCTCCTCCTCCTCTTCTTCTTCTCCTCTTCGTTGTTGTTTATGATCAGATCCATCTGTGGTTTGTTTCCTCTAGATGTTAATTTACCCGATTTTACTTTGCCAGTGAATACCCATCGCTCAATTTCGTCGAATATCTGCATGCCACTAGTGTGTGCATTAGTCAGAACCTAACGTTTCGGTATCGAGCCATGTGTGTGTGTGTGTGTGTGTGTGTGTGTGTGTGTATATGTGTGTGTGTTTGTTTGTTTGTGTGTATGTGATATCATTGAGTATGACTTTCTTGTGGAATTTGTGGTTTTCTGTTGTTATCACTGCTGAGAGAGTATAGCGTGGAAGAGAAGCCGTGAGAGACTATTGATGTTACCACCTGTTTGCACGTTACACAGAGTTATTATTGTTTGTGTACATTTTTTTTAATGATACTTATTGTTGTTGTTATTTTTTTTCCAATTTTATTTCCCCAATTCACATGTCGCTTCATATAACAATTACACGCATAATAATGAGTGGTACATTATGGAAAAAAGAAATTAACAAAAAACTATGATATAAGAGCTTGTCATTTGTTCACATGAAAATCGAAATGGTCCTTTTTCATAGCTATGATACGTTCTGTATTTTCCAAATGCTTCATAGAAAAGAGAAACGGACTTATTGAGTTTGGATGATATCTTTGACTTTACATGAAAAATAAGGTAATTTGCATAAAATTACAATGAATAATTGTATTCAGAAAATGTCCTCTTTCAACATGTAAAGTTCCAAATTATATTTCCTCATCTGTGAAAATAACATGGCGGACACTTTCAGCTTTGAGTCATTTTTTTTTTGCATTGTTGTCGTTATTGTTGCTGTTGTAATTCTTGATCATGTTGTTCAGATGGTGGTGGTGATGGATTTTGTCATGTTGTGGATGTTGTGGGTATAATATTGTACGTGTTGGCGTGTTGTTTTGACCGTGTAGGTGTGAGCTTTCGTATATGATTGTATATTATTATTTTTTTGTTTGTGTTCCCCAGTCACTTCTACTGTGTTGACATGATACTGCATCTTTGCTGTATTCAACTTTAAAACATACAATAAATCAAACAGAAGATTATGGCGTAAACGATGTGAAAAACAAACAAACATACACTAAAAATACGTAACATATGGCAGTAGAATCTCACAGGTAAACGTTTGCAAAATATGATTTTGGCAAGCACTGATGGAGCACGGCAACCATCACACACTTTTGTGTGTGTGTGTGTGTGTGTGTGTGCGCGCGCGCGCGAGGGCACATACACACACATACATACACACAAACACACACACACACACACACACACACACACACACACACACACATCGTCTCTCTCTGTCCCTCTTCGCCTATATTTCTGTCTTCCTCTCTCTGCTGTCATCCTGTTTCCTTTTTCTCTCCCTTTGTGTATGTCCATTTATATAAATATTCCTCTCTCTTTCTTTCTTTCTTTCTGTTTCTATCTTTCTTTCTCTTTCTTTCTTTCCTTCTCCCTCCCTCTCCCTATGTTCTCCACATTTTGATGGAAAAGAAAAACTCAAATCTTATAGGAGTATAAAAAAATATAATGACAGTCATAAGATTATCTACAGTAACACCATTTGAGAATCTTCTGGAGGCCAAGGCTGTGACGAATAATATACCTTTTGGGACTCTTTATCAGTGATAAATTCTGGGTTAATTACGTGTAATGAGCCTTGTGCAGAAATCAAACTTTTGGGACTCGATACATTTTGGGTCAATTACGTGTATATGAGCATAGCGTTGAAATCAAAGTCAGCTTCCGCGGGACGAGTGGTATAGTGAAAATGGACCATATACCGCGCGAAACTGAGCGGAGTATCCGTATGATAATTCCGAACTAATGTCAAAGACTAGTCTTCCCTCCAGTTTTTTCTGGTTTCAGTATCCACTCTTTCTCTCGTTCTTGTTATTTTTCTTATTCTATGTCTTTGATTCTTGTGGTTTCCTACTTTTGTTCATTCATAGTAATTGAATGGTTATTTTCATCGAAAAGTGATGTACAGGCACATAATAAAAAAAAAATAACCCTATTCTGTGCCCATGAGTCAAATTTTCTCAAATTCCAGACATTTATACATATGGATATTCGATTAATATGGCATGCAGAAGGTTAATAAGTAGAATGCAGATTAACAGAGGTAATGGTGTTATTAATCTGAAACTTTCTGACTATTTCGTACACCAAGAAATAGCATATTTTTCTGTCGATTTTTTTTAAAACTACAAATCTTAACCCCTTGAAATTCACCATCGCCACAGGTTATTGCAACGGAACAAAAATTTGTTCCAAGGTATAAGTGGTTACTTTGGATTTCACTTAAGACATTGGAAATTTAGAAACAGTTTTTTGCCGGTTAATGGGAGACTTTCGAGTTCATGACTTCCTGACCTAATCTTATTTTTATTTACGTATTTGCCACTACATGTGTAAAATTGCTCTTTCGTGAAAACACATGAAAGTTGAAGTTCCACAACTTTCTTGTGCTAAGTTCTATTTCGATGAAATCGCTATACATACATGGCTTGTTTGACTTACTCTACCCAGTTCATTCAATTAATAATATAATAACGGCTTATTATCCAGGGTAGCCTCTTCATTGTTGACACTGCTCTACCAGAGGGCCCTGCCATTATTATTACCCCAGCGTTGCCAGGTACCCATTTATACACCTGGGTCGAGAGGGACATTGTGGGTAAAAACATCTTGTCCAAGGACGTAAGCACTGGGCGGGATTCGAACTCGGGTCCTCCGATTGGGAGTCGAGAGTCTTATCCACTATACCACAGCGCCCCCACAATTAAATTGCGATTTATACTCTGCTATGCGGCCATTTCAAGATTCCTATGATTTTTCATTTGCAAATGAGGGCTTTTCTATAAAGCAATACATACACCCTATAATGACTTCTAGATGTGATTGAGGTGAATGCAAGCATGACCACCGGAGGCGCTATTCTGAATTCTTTACCTTGGTCGCCGTTATGTATGCTTTGGTGCGATTCTGGGGTGCGATTCATTATTACCCTAACACAGTTATCAGTCTTGGGCCGAATCACGGCAGTTAGGCAGTGGAAGATACCAACGTACGCTTAATGCATTATATTTGTGTGCATTGTTCACTTTAGACCTGCTTGTGAGTCAGAAAAGACATGCTAACGATATTTTTTTTTTCGTTAACAATTTGTTACAGCTTTTCTGATGAAAGATCTGGATCCACTGACGAAGAACGATCGAGAAGGAAGCCTCCTCGCAAGAGGTCTGTGGTAACACATGGCGTATCACCTGTTTCCCCACAGTGTATAACCTCGTTATAATCCCTTCATTAGCAATCAAGCTGCTGCACACCTCATGTTCATCAGAGTCCCCCATGCATAATTCATGAGTCATCCAGGATTGAGATCAGGGGGCCCCTGGTTCAACACAATCTGTGGTTACGGCTCATGATCTGGTGAACGCTTTCCTTTTGATCGATTTTCTTTTCTCGTCGTATAAGTATGGAGCCATGAAACAAACCAACAAACCAACAAACAAACCCAGGGTGAAAAATGATCTTGAATTTTGCATGTACCTGGTAATTTTGTGATAGGAAAGACAGATACAGAAACAAACAAACAAACAAACAAACAAACAAACAAACAAACAAACGAAAAAGATGAGTGTGATTGTTTCTGAATGCACTAAATTATAAAAGACCGGTTTACTCATGTACTCAAGTTCATTCTTGTTTTCTTTGAAGAACAAACAAAACACTTAGAATCCAGTATCATCACCTAGCTGTTGCATTGTCGGGTACTGCTGAGGAAAGTCTTACATAGTTGTCATTTAAGAACAATATTTGTTACAAAGGCTTGAATGGAGAGGTTTCATTTAACAAATATAGAAAGTGGTTAGATCACTTTTGTGTTCACGAGCACGCCAACAAGAAATATAGACATTCACAGCCCTGATGGAAGTTAGTGATCCATTGCCACTCCATAGATGAAGAACGCAACTATGACGTGTGCATCTCGACATGCGTGCATCCTTTTCACACGTCATACCGGAATTATAATGAGCACACGTGGTGTATTGTGAGTCAACATTGCAGACAGTTTTCTGGCAACACTGCTGGCCTATCGCCCCTTGCAACCCCCCCCCCCCCTTAAAAAAAAAAGAAAAAGAAAAAAAGAAAAAAAAAAAGGATTTTCCTCGCGGTACCTTTGACAAACTGTAACTTCCTGGTGTGGAGAGATTGAGATAAAAAAATAAATAAAACATCCCTTTCTCTACTTTTCGCCAACGCACGTGCGACTGTCACAGAAATAAAAAAAAGATATGAAGTAGAATTATGGAATATGGAAATGGAATATGGAATATAACAGGGGGAAAACAACATCTCGCTCAATTTGTGTGTGTGTGTGTGTGTGTGTGTGTGTGTGTGTGTGTGTGTGATAGTTTCATCACAACATACGGTGCCACTGCTACGAATATTACCGTTTATATTGAGAACATGAGAACTTCAAAATCCCATAACTTTATTTTGGGTGCGCGTCACGAGTTAGACACCCACGAGTCATACAGCCCACGAGTTATACAGCCCACGAGCTAGATACTAAGTGAACAAGGCCCATGAGCTCGACATCCGATAAAATAGGCCCACAAGCTATACGGTCCACGAGATAGACACTATGCAACATTGTCTAGTGTCTAGCTCGTGGACCTGTTTTACTTGGTTTCAAGTTCTTGGGTTGTGTAACTCGTAGGCTGTATGACTCGTGGGTGCATAACTCGGGGACCTTTTTCCACGGTCTGTATAGATTGTGGCCCGTTTGACTCGTGGGTGTCTAGCTCGGCGGGTGACCCAGTTATTTCAGGTCCGATTTAAAAGAAATCTTTACCATTCTGATTGTTTCATTTTAACTACTAAAACCAAGTGAACTTGGTTTGGACTTGCGTTTTAAGCGCTCTACACCGTCTCTATTAACTCACGTGAAAATGGCCTATAAGATTATAGGATGGATACTCATCCAAAAGCAAACTACATTTAGATATCATGTATATGATTCTATATGAATTTTCATTTACTTTACATATTTCCTTAATGGAGATACATCAAACATTTACAACAAAACATAATACAACGAAATACTATACTCTGATAAATTAAAGATAAACATATAGAAGAGAAAATGATCGCTGGCAAAGGAATGTTGAGCTACCAAAAGAATATGTAGAAATATGATGAGATCTAGATCTACTACTAGTATCAAAACAAACATTTATATATTAGAAGATGTCACTGATATATACCATGGTCCGTTCTCATTCCGTACACACGCACATCCAAGCTGTTTGTGTGCCCGTGACGTCATCACTCCCAGTCCACAGGCTGCATGTCGTCTGCTGCCATCAGACTGTGATACCTTGTCTGTTCGCACATTACATTCTCATGTCATCAGCCGAGGCCTGAAACACGTGATATCATCCTAAAACACGTGAGTTCATCGTCTGCTAGACTGTGATTGTTGACTTGCACACGTCACACACAGTTGCCACGTGGTGTTGCCAAATCAAAAAGAGTGTATTAGAGAAACATAAAAATTATCATTATCATTTTATCATGAACACAATCGTCAATGTCATTTATTTTCATCAGTTTGTCATTTGCAATGCCCTCTACTTTTCATGATTTTTTGGACAATCATAAACAATTCCTTAAATGCTTTAATTTATTCAGTCGTTTGATTATCACACGCAATATTCTTATCAATGGTGTGATTTTTTCTCCTTTCTTAACAAAATAGTATAGCCCATATCCAAACAATCGAAATTGCAATGAGAGATATAATGCAAGTGAGAGCCCTTGCTGGCTGTGATGTCCTGCATTAAAGTTGGTGATTACTGACTCACATGCCTTTTGGCAGTATTTTTCCTACAAGGACCCGACAATGTTCCCACTTAAAATTATTATGCAATATCCACAAATTCTCTTTCTATTGTTGTTGCGCATGGATATTCCTCAATCAATCAACCATGCAGAAAAGTATTGTTTTTCTCTTTGCACACGAGAGAATGATAGGAAAATTGAGCGTTTTTTTTTTTTATATTTCTTCTGACTGTGGACACGTAACTTGTAATGTTTGAAGTCGCATGGGTTAGCTGTAGGTATATGGTTCATGATTATTATACTCATTTAAATTTTCAAACTCGTATCAAGTGGCACGAAATGGCGTGCGGCAAAATTCCAGCCATACCTCTCACAGCACCCATGCACCAACGGCTGAAGTGCCGGGAGACGATAGGATATATCCTGTCTTTGATAGGGGTTCTATATATCTGTTGTAGAAATACCTTTCAATCAGAACGTCATAGTATTGTCAATCAAATTACTATTTTTTTTCGTTATTGGTTTAGATAGGGTGGAGTTATTAGACATGGCTTGATAATCTCGCAATGTAATTCTGTAAGTCCGATAACATCTTTCCCCCCTTTTTTTAAAGACATTATGATAACATTTACGCACAATGTTTTCTTTCGAGGACATAAAGTCAAACATATCGATATTGGTGTTGGTTCCCGTGGATCTTTTAAGGCAGAGCAATATGAAGCTGCATAGTTTTCTCGGACTATACACAATCTTCATCTGTTGCCGAGATATGAAGCCACTAGGAACATTCCATTCGTGTAGCATCCATCAGTCGTTGGATGTTGAAATTCTCGCATCATGATATCGAAACCTAGATGAGAGGCAGATTCTACCCACGAGTGATGATGGGACCACCTCCGTATTGGCCCCTGACATAGCGGCTACTTATCACTGGAGAGTCATTTCCATCAACTAGATCATCCGACTATTGAGTATCAGTGTGTCATATTAAAGGTGCAGGCACTACGACGGTATGTTATGAAGGTGGTGTATTGAATCACACGCCCATGAACGAGAAGTGGTTCACGCCGAATTTCCAAAATCACGACATGCCCTCAATTTTAACTTAACTCACCCCAAATTCGAGGGGAGGGGGTGGGACAGCATCTACACCGTTATGGCCAAACTGAACGCAGTTATGATATATTGTTCTTGAATAATTCACCATTATCTGATTTATGTAAGGAAGTATGAATGACTGCTGTGAACTTGTTTCTTTCACCACATGAAAATGCTGTTCAAAGTGAGATTCACACACAGGGGAGAATTACTGTTTATAAGAAACTGTATTGATTATATGCTTGTTGGATTTTCTTCATACAGAGAATTCGTGACACGAGTATACGATCACTAAACATGGATAGTCTGGATCCGTTTCCAGTTTCGGTATCGCAGTGATCAAAGCACATAAAAGTATGATGAAGAGAGAAAAGAAAGGCTCTTATTACTCACATCTGGTGTTTGCAGAAATTGTTGATGGTGTGGACGAGAAAAAGGCTATCGAGCACCAATGCTTAAAGGGAAATGAACTCTTAATGATATGTGGGTCGAGTTAATACACAACAGTAAAATCAAGCTCCTTGGTAAAATACTTCGGTGAGGTTCGAGAAATATCTGGCAGTAGGTTAAAAACATTAGTTTTAAAAGATTCGGTTCCCTCGTCACTGGATAAGAAGACTACAACAATATCGTGGTGTATTAGCAGGACAACGATAGAAAATACACAGAGAATAGTAAACATGTTTTCACTTTCCTAGCATAATGAAAGATCACTTGGTTTAATTACCTCATTAAGGAGGCAGGGGGATAACATTACTCTTAACATAGTGCTAGTATTACTATCAAGTGAAAGGAATGTATATTTTCATGGAAATGAAATTTAAAAGACAGCGAGACAGGGTTGGGAAGGGAGAAATATATAATGAGATGGCCACAGGACAAACTGCATCTTGTAAAAAGATGGTAGGATTAAAGTTTTATGAGTGAGAAAAGTTCGTGTATTGATTCACGAAAATTCGTCTTGGCAAAATGGGGGCAATTAGAGTATAAGAAATTTTTAGAAGCTTCTAGGTTGACAATACTGTTTCAACGTAAACTGAATATACACGCATAGAACAGTACATAATAATATGGTTATTTCTATTCAATAGCTATATAACCAAATACAGATGTATATAATTACAGTTTCCATAAAATAGATCTGAAAGTCTTCTCTTTTTACGAAAGTCTTACCGAGTGAGATAAGACGAGACGGGGTTTATGGTGTTCGCCAGGAGACCAGGGGGCCTCTTGCAGTCTGTCGACTGGTTGACTGTTGACGGCTTATTTTTCCATCACGTGTCTTCTCTCTATTCCTTCACTCGGGTATATATAGACTGCCTGTCATGCAGGTTGCTCGCGTTTCTTCTTTCAATTTCATGCAAAAATTAATATAGATATAGGAACAACATTCATGCGGGGATCTCACCTCTAATATACATGTACATAATTATGTATTGCCAGCCCACAAAATAATAAAAGAGTTCACTCAAAACGTCCGACAGTGACAATGCCGATTAACTAGTACTACTATTGTAAACGCAGAAATTTCGCGATACATTAATTTTCGCGTATTTCGCGCTACTTTTGGCTAGCGCAAATTCTAAAACCCGCGAATATATCTTCATAATTTTCTCTGCACATTTTGAATGTATTGACAATTGCGCAAATGCGAATTCAAGAACCCGCGAATATGTTTTTGAGCCGCTCGATCAGCGCGAAAATTAATCACGCGAAAATTACCGACATTTACAGTACTATGGCTACTCCTATATACGGCTACATGAACTTACTACTACTACTTCTACTACTACCACTACTGCTACTACTACTACTAGTACTACTACTACTACTACTACTACTACTACTACTACTACTACTACTACTACTACTACTATACTACTACTACTACTACTACTACTACTACTACTACTACTACTACTATACTACCACTACTGCTACTACTACCACTACTACTACTCCTACTACTGCTACTACTACTACTACTACTACTACTACTACTACTACTACTACTAATATACTACTACTACTAAGATACTACCACTACTGCTACTACTACTACTACTACTACTACTACTACTACTACTACTACTACTACTACTACTGCTACTACTACTACTACAATGTACTTCTACAACTTCTACTATACGCTACTCGTAATAACGATGACGATAACAATGGCAAATATTGTGATGATGGTGATCATGATGATACAAACAACAATGATATGCACAGCTGAGACACGTCGCTCTGTGCTCACGTTGACCTTGGAATTAGGCCTTTTACGCGAAAAAATGTCCTCCAAACAGTAAGAAGAATTATCCATGACATTTCAGAGAAATTCACTCTACTTGACCATGAAGGTTTAACCCTTAATCAGCAGCTTCCTCAATATAAACCCAGCCACGCGCTGCTCGGAGTATAGACCAAAACACCTCCTCGCCAACCCCCCCCCCTTCCCTATTCCTGGCAAGCAATGCCATTATTATGACATGACGTTGTGCTCACTGATGCCTGTGCCATGTTGTTGAAGGAAATAGCTAGTATTTTAATCGTATGGCGAGTTGATAGGGAATTAACGGTGTAATTGTGCGTGCATGAAAGGAATTGATCCACGTCAGAAGGACACTGTGTGGAGAGTCTATGGCTAGAAGTTGATTTCCTCTCATTTCTACAGTGGAATGAGGAAATCTCTGATTACACCACGGTAACACATTCCAGACAGGCTCAGGAGACTGTGATCAGTGCTAATAACTTAGCTTAGTATAGAGAGCTCAATAAAATTATGCAAGCAGACCCTTTTACATTGTAGTGACTTTTAAATTTCTATACATTCCTTCAGTCGGTTTTTTTCCATTCATTCAAAGAGTAATTACAGTTTAGTATACGAAAGGAGAAGGGCCATAGGAGGGTGAGACGTTTTTCTTCTCTTGATTAAACCATATTAATGTTTGAGGAGGATATAAAGGCATAATTATGCTTCTTTGGTTGTGATTTGGAATTGCTTGATGCCCTGCCATGTCGTAATGAATATGTGGAGAAGGCCTCGACACTAAACCGTGCTTGCGGCCTATAGAAAACCCGGCTTGCATTATCCATTGTCCACTCAAGTCTTTTGAGCTTCAATCCTCGACCATGCTGGTAGTCAATACTTGGGTGCTAAAGTTCCTATTCACAACCTGCTAAATATCACTGAAAGTTAAGGATTGTGAGGGACTGTGGTTTCGTGGGGGTTAATTCATTTGTGAAACTACATTGTTCAAGCAAAAACTCAAAACTTATCTATACAAAGTAGCCTATGATTGTTAAATTTGAAGTCATTAATGCAGTTGTCTCAGTAGTACTGGCAACTCTAATATATTGTGCTTAGTAATTTGTAATTTCTGTTATATTTTGTATTATGGTATAATTTGTTTGTTTGTTTGTAAAGCGCATTGAAATTCTTTTCAAGTTTGAAATGCGCTATATAAGAATTTTTTATCATTATTATTGTTATTATTGTGGGAACTTGATCCGTGAGATAAAGAGATTGGTCTCAACTCTCGAGTCTTTTTCTTCTCGCCCCATATAATGTGATTGAGCTGCTGGACACTATTTTCTCTACATTTTAGTGAAAACGGCTGGCGAGAAAAGACTAAGTTTTACGGGATCACTCATGCAGAACAACCAGAGTCAATAAAAGAGATGCAACCCCCGGATGGTTGGGCGGAACTCTCCCTGATGGTCGCCTTGAGCGGACGCGTAGCCACGCCCCTCAAGCACCCTCGTGGACAAACCTATCACAAAACACACACACACACACACCACCACCACCACCACCACCACTACCACCACCCGCCCCGGCCCCAATCAACGCCCAGTAACCATGCGCCACCACCATATACCAATAAACAAGGCAATACAAAACAAAACCCATGGTATAGACCACCGCCACTCACACTCACACTCATCATAATTGATCTAAAATTAAAAAATCCTACATATTTCCCAATGAATGGTGATTCAGGAAGTTAATAAGAACCAAGGGAAAAAAAACAAACAATTTCAATCGAGAAATCTGTCTTAAAGCAAACCAAAACCCAAAGAGAAATGTGGCTTTGATGAATGAAAGCAGCAACATTAGTAGAACACAGAAGTGAAAGTTTGAGTAAAAGCGGAAAATCGATTGTATTGTATTGTATTGTATTGTATTTATTCAGACAAATCAAAAACACAAAAAAAAATCAAAAAAATCACAAATCAAAAAAAAAAAAAGAAAAGAAAAAAGATACGAATACCCATGCATGTCTGCACCCCTGGAGTACATCATCACCAAATTAAACAAACTAAAAATTTTGATCGGTACATTGAAATACAAAAATCTAAATACATATAGGTATAAATGCAAAAGTTATGAATTTTTTAAGCTTTGGTGTTGGAACCGCTGGATGGGGAGACTACTTGAGTTTATGACATCATGCGTAAAGAAAATTCAACATGCTTTCACTTTTCTAGCACAATGAAAGAACACTTGACTAACCGCTTTAAGAAAGCAGGGGGAATAATTACTACATTAACAGTTATGTCGGTATGAAGTTGATGGAATATGTAATTTACATGAAAAATTAATTTTTGTGGAATTGGCCCTTCGTATCTTCTTTATATTATCGTCCGCACATGACGCTAGTAGACTCTAGTAGTCTCCTCATCCAGCGGTTTGAAAAACCAAAACTTTACAAATTCATAACTTTTGCATCGATTGTCCTATTTTCCTCAAACTTTCACTGATGTGTTCTAAAAAAGTTGCTGCTTTCACTCAATCCACATTTCTCTCTGGGTTTTGGTTTCCTTTAAATCAGCCAAGAGAGAGATCGGTAAAAGACCACTGAAAGACCATAATTATTCATGACAGACTATTTTGAACCGTTTTAAACTTTGTGGAGATCATGGATACAGTACCATGAAATTCACTGAAAGATCACATAGGAATCATGAAAGACCTTGGTGATCACTAAATCCTCACTGAAATATTATTCTCGACGAAATTTTTGACGAAATTCATATCGCGTGAAAGCAAGTCTGCATTGCTTCAACGTGCTTGCCTGTGTGTTAGTAGACACCCGCGTCTAAATGCAAACACATTACCGGGCCGAGCGCGAACCAAGGCCGCCGCTATTTCTAATTTTTACACTCGCTCATGACGAATCATTCAATACACCGCACAACACGCCCCGCTTTTCTTGTTTTCGACACGCTCAATTTAAGGTCGGATTAATCCAATTCATGCCAACGTCATGAATGTCACAGCGTGATAAGACATGATTCCTTTTTCCCCCCCGAGAGAGAAAATCATGGAGGATACAGAGATTATTAACTGGAAACCCTTGTGAGAAATGCGACCGGGATCTATGAGATTAATAATCATAATGATTGACAATAATAGCATTTACGATATCAGCCCCATACACACCGAGGCAGACGGTCTGCGACTGATTTTCTTGATTAATATATCAAGGACTGTTATAAACATACCGGGGTACATAGTGGAACTAATTGAGTGGCGGAGTTGATGCACAGGGCATATGTTACGTGTGGTAAACCTCCCATAATTAATTCCCATGCAAATAAATCTTGCATCATCATCAGGTCAGACTATTATTCTTAGCGTCTCTTTCTCTCTTCCTTTGTCATTCGTACACATCCATTTTTTTCTTTCTAGAATTGAGTACCAATCGGTATCATGGCAGTGAAATTTTTAAATACATGTGTATTTCAGAAAACCCCTTTTCACCACTGGCACATTATGTTTCAGGTCTACAAGCATCAATATATAATAAATATATATTTTCCCCAAGCATAATAATATTATGTAAAGCTGAATGCACGTTGATGGGTTTTGTTTACACACAATAATTATTTCATTCCAGTGGATCATCTGTTGCCATGGTAACCAGATATGACAAGCATTGTATCTTATTGTAACGTACCCACTGTCTCCTATTCTGCCTCCCTCTCCACAAAATCATTCTTCCCATCATGCTGCATTCCAAAAGGCATTACACAGACTTTCCTAGCCTCCATGTTATATCATATCAACTGATTCTGTCCAGTTTTTCCCCCTTATGATAGCCAAAGAGTATGAGTTTATCAGCATGTTAAATAGAAAAAAAAACCTTGATCAAGAACTTTAAAAGACTAAATTCCCCTGCTAAACTCATTCCTCATCACTACCTTAAGCCTAATTTGTTAATTAAACTGTGTGTCAAACAATAAAATCAACAATAAACTTCAGAGTGGAAAACAAAAAGAAAAAAATATATAAGAGGAGAGGTAACATGATTTTTCCTGCTCAAGGAAAGGTGTTGATCATAACAACAATAATTTCTATCATTTTAAGCTGACATAGTCAGAAAGAGACACTAATGTGTCACCACATTCACCCATTAGTTTCAGTGTCCATATCTATCAAAATATACAACTGGCATTTAGTGTCATCCCATTAACCCACTGAAGACCGAGTCCAAGTTTACTTAGGCAGGTGTCTTTAGGAAATGTGTGTTATGACAAAATCGGCTTGTCCTCAATGGGTTAACATACTGCTCACAGGAGACTGTGCAACAGGTGAAATCCCAGAGTGAAACACAACATCTTGAAGACTGACAGTAATATTCACCATAATGTAGTTGCATCAATGGCATAAGGCTACATAAAATTGCAATATACTGTAATGTAACATGCGCAGGTGAAGAATGATTTTTTTTTTTTTTTTTAACAAGGAAAAAAATCCTTCTTTATCACTGATCATATTTATTAAAGCCAGCTGATAAAGCCATCGCATCCAAAGATGATAATTTTGACTGCATTCAATTACAATCTACTGAATCTAGGATGCAATGGTGGATACAATCCAGGAGTCAACATCTCCGTCAGTTTCACATTAACGTCTGCAATGCCCTTGTCTGAACAAAGATCCACCCAGTAGCATATGCTACAGGATTCCCTACGCTGACTCTACCCATCTCATACAGCACGCCCTGCAGTGGAAAACAACATATGGATGTCTCATCTGTTTGCACATCATTATATATCCCCCTCTAGCTCCTGCCTATCACCACCCTATTCTGCATATCATGATTAAACATGAGGCTTCATCTATTCAAATTAGCTACTTATTATTCATACAGCCCCCACCCACGCATGCAAATAGTCTCTTACAGCAAGACAGGTGGCAGCATTATGTCATCTGTGTGGGGGGAAACAAGCTCGCTTGCATAGCTATCAGATTGAATAGTCATGATATGTTAATGAAGGGAGGAGCTCTACATATTAGCCAATCACAGGACTGCTCGGTGCTGGCGTCTAGCATGTTTTTCATCCAGGATGAAATTGATGAATAATTCAGAACCCTGGCGGCAGGGCTGAGTGTGATGCTTCCACTCGCAGAGAACGAGATCATTTCTAAATGCCAAAACAAAGAGTGATATGCATGAAGATTTGATGCAGTGTTTTGCAAAAACAAAACAAAACAAAACAAAAATGACTTTAATTGTCAAGCAGATGTCTTTGGACTTTGACCTACATCTGTGAAAATATATGCTAATGCAGCTACCAGTTTATTGAAAGAATCAATTTCTTTCATAATTGATTAAAATAATGCAGTCATATAAAATTAGATTTCCAGGTACAGCTGCAATTGTAAAATTCAACCCATGAATGTGTTTGCACCTTTACACTCTAATATGCAGTCCCATATTTGATGACTAAAAAAGACCTTTTTTTTTTAGGTTTCTGTACTTGTATTGACACAGAATGCTTTCATGATGTAGAATATATGCACTAACAATCACAAAGAAAATCTAATATTCATGTATAAATTCATAAAAAAACAAAACCTGTACATCAATGAAAAAAGACCTATTGGTCCACATGTGTCAGAAATTTTTGAGGGTGGCTGTAGGGATGAGTGGAATAATGAATGAGTACATGGATGGAGAGATTGATAGATGGATGAAGTGATGGATGGAGAGGAGAATGGCTGATGATTTGATGCAGCTCCTACAAATCTATAAGACTATCAGCGTTCAACCCTTTTGCAAATGAGTATTGAATTCTGACCATTAGAATGAAATAAATGGGAGTCCTGAATATTATTAACACTTAGGTGTGGCATTTTGGCATTATGTAATCAAAGCCTATAAATGTAATTGCAAGAAGTGCCATTTATTGAGGAGTGCCAGAAGTATTCCCACTAAAATATTTTACCTTTGGCGAATGAGAAAAACAAGCATTTATAACTATGACTTGGGTATTCAGTAGAGTGGATCCCTACAAAATTGTAAATGTAATCGCCATAGACTTTATTCAGATCCAATCAGGTTCACGTGGGCAGCGAGTTCATGAGACACATCATGATGTGTTTCCAGACATAAAATACACAAGAATTCCTGCTCATAGAGAAAGGATAGAGTGGAGAGTGTATTTTGCAATGCTTCACACATTAAAGGACAAGTCCACCTTCATAGACATGTGGGTTGAGTGAATGCAGCAATAGTAGTAGAACACATCAGTGAGAGTTTGAGGAAAATCGTACAATCCCTTCAAAAGTTATGAATTTTTGAAGTTTCTGCTCAGTCACATCTGGATGAAAAGACTAAGTAAGCTTGTGGTATCACATGAGTACAACGATATAAAGAACGAATAAAGAAAATTCAACATATTTCCATTTTTCTCGCATAACAAAAGAGCACTCGACTTCTTTCTTTCAGAAGGCAGGGGGAATAATATTACCCTTAACATATGTCAGTAACAAGTCGAAGAAATGTGTACTTTATTCAAAAAGTATAAAGTTTTGTGAAATTCTCTTTTTATTTTCCTTATATAGTTGTACGCATGTGACATCATACACTGTAGTAGTCTTCTCATCCAGCAGTGACTTCGCAGATACTTAAAATATCCATAACTTTTGAACGGATTGTCTGATTTTCCTCAAACTTTCACTGATGTGTTCTACTAATAGTGCTGCATTCTCTCAATCCTAATGTATATGAAGGTGGACTTGTCTTTTAAGTTTAAATTCAAGAATCCAGTGGGAAACTTCATCATTAAGAAAAACTGCAGGAGACTGTCTCCCTGGCAGTGTTTGGCCAATTTCAAAATCTTGGCAGATTTGTTATTTTTCTATCTCTTTGTTTGTCTCTAAATCTCAAAGAAATCAGCACATAAAGGCTACTTTGCAAGTTTTCATAGTCATCAAAAGGAAAACAACTTTCATGTTTTTATTGATATCACATAGAATGCACGATAAAATTCTTGTACATAAGAACCATCACCAAGTACTGTTCAGAAATCGAATGGAGGCAGAATGTCCGTGTATGCCACCTATTCAAGTCTGTATGATCTCAATGCACATAAACTTGTGATTTGCTGAAAGAAATAAGAAAAAAAAAAAGATGATTTAGTATGTTGACAAAGTCCAAAACTGAGATAGCATCCAGACTTGACATATAAGGATATTTACTGCTAAAAAACTTCAAACAGTTCTTAATATCAAAATGACGTGGCATTAATTTGACCCATTTGTACATACTGCGTCAAAATAAACATTCTTTCATCTTAATCTATATGTTCATTTTCATATATTTCATTTGTATACAAAATGAATACGTATCACCCACATATGTATGTAAACCTTACTGAATCTAACCCATGATAATAAAGACATTCTTTGAAGCTTAAGTATATTTCACATGTCAGACAGCTAATTGTCCATGTATGATATGGATTAAGAAAGAAAGTCCACAGAGTGGTCTTTCTCCAACCAAACTGATGTCTGGTAGGGACAGACAACTAAAAAAAATAATAATAAAATAATAATGATAATAACAAAAGAAATAAATAAAAATGATAATAATAATAAAATAATTCCTCCAATGCCCGTAGGGACAGAAAAATCCGTCAACACTTATTTGAAAACGTAAAATCACTGAATGTAAATGACAATTAATATCAAATTTGATCCAGAAAATTATAATTGGCATCATAAAAATGCAGGTTTACCAACCATTCTGAAAATAAGCATTGAGCAGGACACTGTAATAGGGAAAGATGCTCATTTCTCAGTAGTAAAAAGGCTACACCTGTAGGAATCAACATCAACTTGCCAAAATGAAAAGGGCTTGGAGACAAACATTAATTTTTGTAGATCACAATTACAGTCTCTGCTACACTGAAAACGCATTCAGTAGGACTCAAACTGATGGCTGCGTTTACACCATGTTTCCGGTGGCCACGGCAGTCACACTTCAAGACACCGTGGACAAAACGGGATGGACATGAGACAATGCGGTGAGACGGGATAGGCAAAGGTGACAGGCCATGATTGCCATGAATGTCTTGTCAGATTTAAACTGTAAAAAAAAAAAAAAAAATTGCCACGACAGTCCTGGTGATAATAAGAAACCGTGCATGCTGCAATAAAACAGGCTGAATGCAACAAAACATGATGGCACGTTATAGGCCGTAACAAAACTTGGAGGCGGTCCGTAGTGGGCTGCAACAAAAAATATTGATAGTCCAGCCTAATCAGACGCCGTGAGAACAGTGTCTGATAGCTATATGTTCACCTGGGTGAGGACTGGAATGAACAAGACTAGAATATGAAGAGGGGAAAGCAGGAAAATGTCTCATCTACTCACAACGCATTATGTTTTGGGCAGATGGGGCTGCCGTGGCCACCGCGAACATGGTGTAAAGGCAGCATTACTTTCAGTTGAGTCTGAAATCTCTCTGATTGTAAGAGAATTGTCAGGTTTGAATGCATTGATACCAAAGAAGAGAACCACTGAAACTCTGTGGTAAATTATAGTCACAGCTGTAGACAGTTTGACTGCTATTTTGGACAAGAAAGACACAAGCTGTTGTGTTTGTTACAATTTGTTGCTAAAAATAATTTGTTCTATACAGGGAGTTTCATATTCAGTATAACTATACTTGTCTCTACAAGTATAGTTTTATCAGTTTAATGTCTCTACTTATGACAGCTCTATCAAATCCTGTGTTAACTAACACAGGATTTGATAGAGCTGTCATAAGTAGAGACATTAAAACTCATTGAAGACAGTTCACTCTACATCTTATTCCTAATAGATAAACCAAACATTTATGATTCATGACATTTTGTTGTACCAAAGACTAAAAAATGAATCCACGCAAAAAAGAATGTCGACAATAAGCAAGGGACTGCCAGCTTGAAAGTATTGGCTAGCTGTATTTCATTAGAATGACATCCTCGAAAAACTGTATCCAGTTTAGAGGAGAGACTTTATTTCTGCAAATTAGAAGGACTACAATATTTTTCAGTGGCAAGTCATAAAAGCTATGCAAAGTTTTGAGTGATAAACCCATAGTCTACCTTCAAAATCTTCTGAGTTGCGCTTGGGTAAAAAAAAAAAAAAAAAAAAAAAAAAAAAAAAAAAAAAAAAAAAAAAAAAAAAACTTAATAGAACTGAAGTAGGATAATAACTTTGATTGCTTGGATAACAAACTTGAAAGACACTGGCTTTTGTGTGAATTTTACAGAATTACATTTTTATTTTCTTAAATTTCGAATACACATCTCTCAAAAAAAATTATTTTGAGGTGTCAGACTTTCTTTACTTTTATGAGATGATTTAACACATGTGGGGAAGACTGTTTCCTTCATGCTATAATTTTTTTCTGTCATTTTCAACCATACATCAACACAACTATTTCAAATTGGCTTGTCCCACTGAAGATGTGTGTAAGTAAAAGGGTGACCATTTCTTTCATTATTATTATTCTTATATTATTATTTATTTATTTATTTATTTATTTATTTATTATTATTATTATTTTTTTTTTTTTTGGGGGGGGAGCTACAGTACAAACACACTTTAGAGGTTGGTACCTATTTTCAAGATTAAAACAACTTAATTCAGTCCACAGTTCTGAATATGACTGCAATTATTTCACGAGGTGAGTTATAGTTGATTCCAGGCTTGAGACAGGCTACTCAAGACTACAACCTATTTTGTCGATCATGGAGTGAACAACCATTTAATTTGATTCATCTAACCACTCTTTCAATTCTGTAGTAGATTCAATAAATAGAAGATAATCACTGCAGGAGTACAGTCACACAAAACTTGTCATTTCTTTATAAGAGGTCAATCCCTTTGTTTTACCAACTTCCACTTAAATTGATTAAAAAAAAATGCTACACTTGGTATTTTCCACTGGCGGATCCAGAGGGAAGCGCACCAGGCACAGCTGCCCTCTTTATTTATTATTTTGTTTGTTACATAAAAGAAATGAAAAGAAAAATGGGGGGGGGTGTGCCCCCCCAATTTTGTAAAGGCACCTCCCCTTTACAGAATTCCTGGATCCGCCCCTGCTTTCTACAACAGTTTAGGAGTTGCTGGTCATATTTTTCTGGCAACCTTAGGAAGATTGCCATCTGATACACCCATGAAAATATTGATATTCCTGGTGGCTGTATCCCGTCATACATCGAGTCTACTGGTCTATCAATTGGAAATGATTGTCCTTGTGTTAGAACCCCTGTTATTTAACACCACTAGACAAGTCTAGGGAAGGTATTTGTTCTATTCAAAGATTGATGATAACATCCTGAAACCTCCCAGGACGAGAGAACCTATGTCATGTCTCGATGCAGCAGACGTCCAAGAGGCAGAACTTTGATCGGCACGTAGGACAGGGTGCCCTCGCCCCGAGCCATGTCTCCGGACGGTCCTGCGGCTGCCGATTGACCCACCACTTGCACAGGCACTCCAGGCACCACATGGGGCGGCAATAGCACTGGACACATTCGCCCTGTGAGGGCGCATCACACAGCTTGACGAGCTTGATGTCCGCAGGAGTCTGAAGGCAGCCAATGCAAGTCTCCGGGGGCTGACAGAAGACGAATGAAAGAAAAAGAAGATTAATAAATGCATGTATGTATTCAAATTGAATTATCTTTATATTGATTGACCTTGAATATGCCCTTGCACTCTGCTTGATGAACTTGTAAAGCCAGTTCATTCATTGGTGTTTGGTTACTTTCCCCAAATGGCTGCCAATATAAGTTAGAAAGAGTTTTCCTAGTCCTTTAGTTGCAGAGCACTTTTAGCTGTCGGTTCCAAGGTAGCTTGCTCACAACATTTACAGGCTTCCTTAGTGGCCAGGGAAGATAAATTCAAAAGCTATCTAAGTCAAACTCATACCACTGAAATGAAATAATACAACAGTATGTAAAGAAGGCCACTGTGATACAGTGGGTACTAGAAGGATCATGTAACCCTTGTCTGCTGACTTCACAGTAAGTGTGACGATAACTGTAAAAATCAGTAACAGAGCAAGCTGACAAACATGCTGCTGTGTGAATGAAGCACAGTTAGCATTGGAGGTAGTCTGACAGTCACAGTGATTTGTTACCTGACTGCAGCTAGACTACAGTGTGTGTCAAAGTTCAGATAATTTGGCACTCTCTCTGCACCATGTGGAAAAATTTATTCATTTCCTACTATTGAATGACCAATGGTATTTTCTATTTACTTTGAAATAAAAAACAACAACAAATAAATTCTGATGTGAACGTTGCATTACAACCATGTATCCAATGTTGTATTCTTCATCAAATAGGTTTCCCAAAGCAGCAGCTGTGTATTGCAGAACATGGTGAGAAATTCTAGAAATGTGACTGATTGAATTCTCTGAAAAGATGTTTTGTGTAGGAATATTGCATCAAATGATGCATTCATTCATTCTCAAAATTCAATTTTGAGTTAAAAAGTTAATTTCTGGACCTAAGGGTAACAGTAACAGCCTCAAGCATTCATAAAAACCAAAACAAACTATTTTGGTGTCTGACTGCAATGAAACCTCAATGCAAGCGATAATAATTCAAGCAAAAACTTGAAAGAAGCTTTTCTAATTTCATTTAAAAAAAAAAAAAAAATTAGTGTAAAGTGGGATACTAAAAAAGTGGACAACAAATTTTTAGGAAAGATGCTCTCTTAACAAGAATTTCTTTTTACAACTTGACCCGAGCATGGTTTCTCTTGCACAGCAGTAGTCAGGACCAAAATCAATCCACCGATGGAATAGTGACAACAAAAAGAATAACTTCACACATCATTTGTGCTAAGCCTTACTCATGATCCACTCACCGGAGAGCCGTCTGGGAGATGATACTTTTGGTTGCTCTGAACCTGTTGCCTGAAAGCCTCCAGGAAGCGGTCAGTCAGCGTCTGTTGGATGACCACGTTCCTGGCATTGACAATGGGCATACTGACCTTGTCCTTCAGGTCCCGAAAGTCCAAAGCATTCAGTCTGCACACAGCATGGTAGAGAGAATCACACAAATTTTTAGTAATGCATTCACAATTGTGTTATTATGCATCCTGTTTGTGTATTTACATTATCAGTGAGTACAATGTAGGTCTTAATTAATCATCCCAATATGTGAAAAAGGCAGAGTGTGTTGGATGAGTGTAAAGCTGGCAACAGTGTAAAATATAATGTGAATCTTATACTGTCCACATCAACTGAATGTATTTGCATTTTTTACATTATTGAATGCAAAAAATTGAGTCTGTTGTGACTGAAACATGCAAATGTTAAACTGAACACCAAATCCAGTTTGTTGGTTGAGAATGAGAAGGGTGTTATTAAAAGTTGTCTCCCACACTATGGGTTTAGTGATAACTCAAAGGCACATGGACCCAGTGGTTTAGTCGAATATGACAAATATGAATAAGACAACGAAGGCAACGTTACCTAGCACACCTACACGCTTCACTCTTGATGACAGCTCAACTTCGGCAATCTTCGTATCAATGCTACTATGATCGACAGTATCATCCAACAGCGCCCCTGCACCCACCGGGTCTATGTGCCTTTAATGCCCTATCATTCTCACCCGACGAGCTTATCTGATATGGTATTGCATTGTAAAATAAATGTAAATGGAAGCAACAGCACACACTTCAAAAAAAAAAACATTCTTAACCCATTAAAGATGAGTCCAGAGAATACTAGGGCAGATGCCTATGGGGAATGCGTGTTTTCTATATATAGCAAAATCAGTCCAGCCTCTAAGTGTTAAGGGAAAATGGACTGCAGTGCTCTTATTACCAACCTAATTTGAAAAGGTTTGATGTTTCTGTTGATGCTGATGACTTCTATCGTGAGGATCTGAACACCCGTACTGCTCTCATGCGACAAAGCGTGATCCACACTGCCAAGAATGTTCATGTGGCAGTCCTGCTTGTGAGCAAAGTGTACAACGTAAGCCGACGACCGAATTATCCACGAGTCTGTGACATAGATCCTGGCACTCGGTGGGCCGGTAGAAAACTTGTTTATCCTCCTGAACTCGATGTTGATATTGGAAGCAACCCCCCTCCACGAGTCCGCATGGTAGCCGAGTGTCGTAGCGATAGGGTGTTTGGACCACTTGTTGGAGGACCAGTAGAATGCAATCAGCAAGGTGATGATCAGCACAGAGATTGAAACTCCCAGATAGGTAAGCCATGGTGCCCCAGTCAGCCAGGGATTAAAGAGGTTGTATTCAGGGCACACCAGTCCTAGACCCACGTAATAACCTTCCGATGATAGTAGGGAAAAAACAACAATAAATAATGTATTTATGTGCTAGATTGGCTGGAAGAATTTAGCTTGCTGTCTTCTTGTAGAAATTAACTTCATCTACATAAGAAGCAAACATATGTGTGCTTGGACATAACAAGATAGCTCCGAAAATGTGCAATGGTGAATACCAGTGCAGGCTGTCATGAAAAACAACTTTGGGCTCCATGTTGTTACACTAACTCAGCATTTGTGAATATTTGAAACTTTCACATCATCCTAAATATATGAGTTTCTCTAGGCAAACATGTCTTGCACTTTCATGTACTCGTTCCAACAATGCATAATTCTCTCTCGGTACAGTCTGTACATATAAACAGCCTGGATACAGTAATAACTTCAAAAATAACTGCATAGTAATGAATTCTGACAAATAATTGACACTGAAAGCAAAGGTGTTTTTTTTTTCTCAGTTTGATTTTCAAGAGTCAATTCTGCCAACATAAAAACAAGCAAAACATTCTTTACTGTGTTACAGATCTTCCTCTCAAATAATAAGATAATAATAACAATGAAAAATAATAACAAAATAATATTTTCACCATTATCACTGTGTCAATGTATCAAACAGTAATGACACTCTTAAAAGGTCTTATTTACCCATGGTACCCAGAAGTATCTTAGTGTTAACACTGCTTTACCAGCTCAGAGGGACCTGCTATCATTATTACCCCTGCATTACCAGATACAGTAGGCAGTATTGATACATGCGTGAATACATATAATTTAAACACCTGCTCTCAAGAGGGAGCTATACACCTTGTCCAAATCTGAACATTAGCAGGAATGATGTGAACCTATGACCTTCTGTTTACAAATACTATGCAGGGTCCTTAGTATGCCACTGTGATCCCAGGGAACAGTGCACTCAGCACTGGGACCTCCATATGATTAATGATTAGATTATCATCAGGGCCAATGCTGGTTTTTTTATCCTATAAATCCTAAGGTGGGTACATTGCGCCCCCTACAATATTTTCATTTGCCACTCCTATGCCCTTTACCCAATTTCAACCAAATTCCATGTCTTTTCCTAAAATCTTAAGTGAATATTTTAATATATGATTTACCTATGTCCCATATTGCTGCTTACTATGGTAACTGTAAACTGACAACCATGTTCGTCAGATTTTGTATGTTTTTCTGTTCCAATTTCAGCTAACAACACTGGAGAAAATGGGGGTTTTCTCGGCTACAATTTGCTGAAGAACCAAAATGTGAATTATGGCTGTAAATTACCCTAAAATATGGTCTTCTTATTATTTCCATTTGAAGACATTGGCATCAGCAATAGATATAATAGAAATAATAGAAAAATGTCATTTTCATACAGGTTTTGCCTGAAGTACAAGTATCATTCGTTTATCATATTATCAATCTGCAAGTGTACTCGAAATTCCAAACCCTAACAAAAAAGTCCTGTGGTACTCCCTGTGGTACTTGTCGGTACCACACAATGTACCACACACTTGTAATGTTACCACAGGAACTGTGTGGTACTGTACCACAGGCTTGTAGGGTACTCCCTGTAGTACTTGTCAGTACCACACAATGTACCACATAAATAAATGTTACCACAGGAACTGTGTGGTACTGTTTTACAGGCTCATATGGTACTCCCTGTGGTACTGGTTGGTACCACACAATGTACCACACAAATATATGTTAACACAGGAACTGTGTGGTACTGTGTCACAGGCTCGTGTGGTACTCTGGGATGTACCACAGGGCAGTACCACAGGACATTACCACAGGAAAGTTCCACAAGACAGTATACACACAAATTGTCCTGTGGTATTTTGGGATGTATACCACACAACAGTACCACAGGACAGTACCACATGAATTGTCCTGTGGTATTTTGGGACGTACCACAGGAGAGTACAACAGGAAAGTACCACAGGATAGTACCATAGGACAGTACCACACGACTTGTTCTGTGGTATTTTAGGACGTACCACAGGACAGTACCACAGGGCAGTTCCACAGGAGAGTACCACAGGAAAGTACCACAGGATAGTACCACAGGACAGTACCACAGGAATTGTCCTGTGGTATTTTGGGACGTACCACAGGATAGTACCACAGGACAGTACCTCACGACTTGTCATGTGGTATTTTGGGATGTACCACAGGACAGTACCACAGGAAAGTACCACAGGATAGTACCACAGGACAGTACCACAGGAAAGTACCACAGGATAGTACCACAGGACAGTACCACACGACTTGTCCTGTGGTATTTTGGGATGTACCACAGGGCAGTACCACAGGAAAGTACCACAGGGCAGTACCACAGGAAAGTACCACAGGACAGTGCCACACGACTTGTCCTGTGGTATTTTGGGACATACCACAGGACAGTACCACAGGAATTGTCCTGTGGTATTTTGGGACATACCACAGGACAGTACCACTGGATATTACCACAGGACAGTACCTCACGACTTGTCCTGTGGTATTTTGGGACGTACCCCAGGACAGTACCACAGGGCAGTACCACACGACAACACCACAGGGCAGTACCACAGGACAGTACCTCACGACTTGTCATGTGGTATTTTGGGATGTACCACAGGAAAGTACCACAGGATAGTACCACAGGACAGTACCACACGACTTGTCCTGTGGTATTTTGGGATGTACCACAGGGCAGTACCACAGGAAAGTACCACAGGACAGTGCCACACGACTTGTCCTGTGGTATTTTGGGACATACCACAGGACAGTACCACAGGAATTGTCCTGTGGTATTTTGGGACATACCACAGGACAGTACCACAGGAAAGTACCACAGGATAGTACCACAGGACAGTACCACAGGAAAGTACCACAGGATAGTACCACAGGACAGTACCACACGACTTGTCCTGTGGTATTTTGGGATGTACCACAGGGCAGTACCACAGGAAAGTACCACAGGGCAGTACCACAGGAAAGTACCACAGGACAGTGCCACACGACTTGTCCTGTGGTATTTTGGGACATACCACAGGAATTGTCCTGTGGTATTTTGGGACATACCACAGGACAGTACCACTGGATATTACCACAGGACAGTACCTCACGACTTGTCCTGTGGTATTTTGGGACGTACCCCAGGACAGTACCACAGGGCAGTACCACACGACAACACCACAGGGCAGTACCACAGGACAGTACCTCACGACTTGTCATGTGGTATTTTGGGATGTACCACAGGACAGTACCACAGGAAAGTACCACAGGATAGTACCACAGGACAGTACCACACGACTTGTCCTGTGGTATTTTGGGATGTACCACAGGGCAGTACCACAGGGCAGTACCACAGGGCAGTACCACAGGAAAGTACCACAGGACAGTGCCACACGACTTGTCCTGTGGTATTTTGGGACATACCACAGGACAGTACCACAGGAATTGTCCTGTGGTATTTTGGGACATACCACAGGACAGTACCACAGGACAGTACCACTGGATATTACCACAGGACAGTACCTCACGACTTGTCCTGTGGTATTTTGGGACGTACCCCAGGACAGTACCACAGGGCAGTACCACACGACAACACCACAGGGCAGTACCACAGGACAGTACCACAGGAAAGTACCACAGGATAGTACCACAGGACAGTACCACACGACTTGTCCTGTGGTATTTTGGGACGTACCACAGGACAGTACCACAGGACAGTACCACACGACTTGTCCTGTGGTATTTTGGGACGTACCACAGGGCAGTACCACAGGACAGTACCACAGGATAGTACCACAGTACAGTACCACACGACTTGTCCTGTGGTATTTTGGGACGTACCACAGGACAGTACCACACGACTTGTCATGTGGTATTTTGGGACGTACCTCAGGACAGTAACACAGGGCAGTACCACAGGGCAGTACCACAGGACAATACCACAGGAAAGTACCACAGGATAGTACCACAGGACAGTACCACATGACTTGTCCTGTGGTATTTTGGGACGTACCACAGGACAGTACCACACGAATTGTCCTGTGGAATTTTGGGACGTACCACAGAACAGTACGACAGAAATTCCTGTGGTAATTTTCGATGTATACCACAGGAGAGTACCACAGGAACTGTCCAAAATCCCACAGGAAAATCATAATATGGTGCTATTCCACACAGAAGTACCACACAGCAAATTAAATTCGTAAGTACCACAGAAAAATGCTACAGGATATTCTTTTTTTTTTCTTAACATTTTATACCAGAGGACTATCACATCAGGAGAATATCAAACAGCAGTACCACACAGGAGTACCACACAGGAAAATTGTAAGGCAGAATCAACTGAAATTTATAACAAAAATACAAACAAACAAAAAAGCACATATTAATATTCCTCAATTAATTGATAGATGAGTTATGCTGTGAATTATAACAATTGATTTGCCATTACTTATCCTGTCCTATACTCCTACAGTATTACCTATTTAGTGAAAGTGCTGATGTAAAGCATGAGAAATTTCATAAGGACTTCTGTGGTACTCCTGTGGTACTCCTGTGGTACTCCTGTGGTACAAATTTTTACATAGCTCATGAATATTCATAAAAAGCACTCTAGATTTTAGAAAATACATATATGACTTAAAAGTCAAAGTATTAATGATGGAACTTACTTTGAACTTTATGAAAGATTGTCTGATTATATTATGTTATTCCCAATATCATAGATATTGTTATGAAAGTGTAATTTCATATCTTGATAATAAAGTATAATCGAGTTAGTAACCATGCCTTAATGCTTTACGGATAGACGGCCATATATATATGTACTGAGAGAGTCGATGGCTACCTAGGAAAAGAATATGACTACTAGTATATAGATCTATTATAGGACTAGATTGGCACTTGGCCATTGGACTCTCGTTTGAGGTTATATGTTAGGACAGGTTATTAAGTAGGGCCATGTTTGTCCTAAAATCCATCACTCACCTATCAGAAATATTCCTTGAAATGTGGCTAAAAGTCTCCCAGATTTTTTTTTTCGATCTATCCTGTGTGGTACTCTCCTGTGGTACTATGGAAATGCTGTGTGGTACTGCCCTGTGGTAATGCTGTGTGGTAATGATCGACCTGTGGTACTGTCCTGTGGTACTGTCCCAAAATACCACAGGACAGTTCCTGTGGTACTGTTCTGTGGTACTAGTCCTGTGGTACTGCCCTGTGGTACGTCCCAAAATACCACAGGAATTCCTGTGGTACTGTCCTGTGGTACTGTTCTGTGGTACCGGTCCTGTGGTACTTTCCTGTGGTACTGCCCTGTGGTACGTCCCAAAATACCACAGGAATTCCTGTGGTACTGTCCTGTGGTATGTCCCAAAATACCACAGGACAATTCCTGTGGTACTGTCCTGTGGTACTGTCCTGTGGTACTTTCCTGTGGTACTGTCCTGTGGTACCGTCCTGTGGTAATTACCACAGGAGTACCACAGGACTTTTTCGTAAGGGAAAGGATGGAAATGTGAAATGTGATACCAATATATGTTCCTATCCCAAACAATACATCGATCACAGGCCTCATATATTTCTTTATATTGTAATGAATAGCACCCCCATGTGTTGACCTTTAGAAATTTCAACCACAACTAAAAGTGAAAGGTTGACTTGCTTTTCCTTTATGGCAAATAAAAAAAAAAGATTGGTATGAAATAAAATCAATTATACTGGGGAGAAAAGAATATAAAGAAAAACATGATTTTAGCATATTTCCAATGTATTTCTTTACATTTTGTTAAATAGTACCCTCAGCGGGTGACCTTGAGAAATTTCAAATACTGGGTCATGTAAAGTATGAGTTGCTCTACCAATGTGCAGTGCTACATCATATAATAAAGAAGTTACATGGGGGGTACATCAGGGTACATCATTATCATCATCTGTACGGGAGTATAGGTAGGTCCTGTCAAGTCTCTCGGTCGTCAGCGCTTGGTAGCACGAGTAACAGTCTATATCAAGCGTGGGCATGGATGTTAGATTTCAAAATGTTTGTCTGACCAGAATGTGTCTAAATGGTGTTTGAAAGAATCTATAGTGTATACTAGTGGATGTAACAAGTGATGTAGGCAAACCGTTCCATGTCTGGATGACTCTTTTGCTAAAACAGCTGAGCACTGCGTATGTTCAAACGACAATGGGTGGCAAATAATTTGAAGGGATGGCCTCTCGTTCCACGACAATGTGCTACCCCCTGGTTGCACCACCCCTGATCATTATTAGGGTAACATAAGTTAGGTCATGTCTGTAATTGAATTCTAGTGTCAAATCTGCTCCTTGCATATCCAAAGAAAAACTGATTACATGTACAAAGTATTTGCTGCCTATAATCTCTTTTCACACAATGTCAAATTAATGTCCCTACCATCACCTGGAACCCTCTAAATCTCTCTGGCAGAACCACGATACTTGCAGAGTTTAAATAATGTTTAGGTTTCGTTGTGATTTTTTATTTTTCAAAGCTCTAGTCAAAAGTGTGAGGGGAGCCTGGAGTGTAGTTCCAGAGCAGCCCCCTAACCCCCCCCCCCCCCCCCCGAACCGAACCAATAAATCTGAGAAAGTATGTTTTCAGCAGTTTTTCTAGAACCCTTTTTTGGGGGAGAATAGAATGATTAGGTATGTCTTAGAGGCCCCTTTTCATTTCTGGAAATCCTTTTCACACTCTTTACATTGACTTTACTTTCAAGTCTAATAACTTTTGAAAGGATAAGGCTACTGCTTCGAAAGCTGGTATTAATCATGGACAGAATGTGTTAATAGAACATGCTTAATTTCAGCTTAATCTGATAATTCCTCCATTGTTGTTGCTCCAGTGGTTTACATCCTGTGTTTTGTCCTTCATCGCACAGCTAGCACGCTTGGTAAAGATTAAGCGCTTGAATAGACCCTGTACTGCAGAGTCTCTTTTCTCAGTTCACACTTTTCCACAGTGTGTGGTTTCTTTCCAGTATTTAGATAGGCTAGGGGAGTCCATTTGAATTGAGTTTAATAGACTCTATACATAATTCTAAAGCTTACAGTCTGCTCTTTCAGAATCTGCCCTTAACTAATAATCAGTGTCTGGCGACTTTTTGTTGGTTTTGTGATGCAGGGTCATATTCAATAGTAACCCCGTCGTGGGGCGCTGTAACACAGTAACTGTGCGACCCCTTTACGGTACGTATTTTTAGTCCGTATGGGGTCGCTGCTGCGGTTAATTCAATAGTAGTACTATCTACATCATTTGATTTAAATTACATTTACAGGAGGGATAGTATAGAATGCACCGAATGCAAAATGGGTCAAATTGTCTCACATTAATCACAATAAATCTTTACATCAACTGAGTATTGAATCACACACTTTGCTTTCTATTAGCTTACAGTTACACTACAATCACACTAAAACCAAATAAATTTGTGATACCTAAGGGAAGAGTCGCATGAAACACGATCGTGGCTGTGGTCCTTTTGATGTGGTAGTGGACGAAATGCAGCTCTTCGCTCCCAAGCCAGGAGGAAAGTACGTACTGAATCGTCAGTCCCGCAGAACGAAATTCATTCGGAGGCACTACCAAACAAACCGCTATCAAGAGATACACCAACGTAAACACAAAATCGGCGGATGCCTCATACATCGCAAAAATTATAATTCTGACTGCATGAGAAATGGAAAGTTAACAATAACCAATAATCACAGTGGATCAGCCGTCTGTTGCAACACACTATTGGTCTTGACGTTCTGCTTCCAGACACAAGGAACGCGGGCATACGCCGACTAACGCAACGAAGACCTAGTCGACCTACCTCTTGCCCGCTCAGGACGGGGCAAATCACCTACAGAGTCCCGTCCGCCCCCGCTGCTAAGTAAGAGGTATCTCTCGAGAAGCCTCTTGTTATGAATTGATCGGATGAGAAGTGTACTGGTTCGGAAGTTTGCCAATACAAATATTTATTTATTTCGGAAAATGCACTTAAATATACGTAAGTATATCAAAGAAATATTTTTAGGTAGATAAAATATTTTAATTGAAAATTCACGCATGTTTACTAATTTTAGGATAGTTTCCAGAGAATTAAGAGCCATTATTTAAATTGGCATCTTATTTATACACGTCTTCGGGTTGTAAACATTGAACTTCGACCCACGAAAAAGAGCCGAACGAATCCGCATGCGGAATGACGTGATTCTGTGATCTATGGTGTGGATCGACATATTCAGTTGTGAACTGCGATGATGATTTGTTATCATTGAGCTGGAAACATTACAGAAGATTGCCTTTTCTTTTTCTATGGCTGGAATTCGGAAGGTTTGACACACCACACAACACATTACCATGTAATCTCGCGCGCGGGGGAACTCGGACGTTGAACGTACACGTACGACTAACGTTAGTGGTGTGGCGACAATACCATAACAAACTTCGAGAAGTTGACCACCGTCGAAGTACACGTCAACCTATGTGAGGTGGAAGCAGTGTGGTGTCTATATCGTTACGTCTACAACGCATGAATCATAACTCCGAATCCAAAAACTTATCTCCTTGGATGATTCACGCAAGAGCAGTTAGTTGTAACTGCTCGACAGTACCTAATGGTTAATGGATGAGTTGCAACTCAGAGCAAATCTACGAAGGATTTGCTCGCTTTTGTGTGTGGTGTGTATCGTCATCGTATTGCACAATAATGTCGCGCCCGTGGAGGGGAACCCCGGAATTGCCGGTAATGGAGCGGGCGAGCGCTGGCGGAACCCTGAGCGAGCAGGAGGTACACCATTGAATGATGCAGTTAGCGGGAGACACACTGAAAGCTGTTCTGCATCTCACTCTCAAGGTGTCAAAAGGTGCCCTTGATTTCTTATTTCATGTAGTGACTTTAATGACTTTACGTGCTAAAGTACTGTAGACTAGACCCTCTAGTAGGCCTAGATTCTAAATAATGCAGTGGCCCAACCCAATCGAAATATACTACACTACAGCTCACAGAGTACAGTAAAGTTTATACTAGACCTAGTCAGTAAATTACAATCAATGCCATTTTAGTAGCTAATAGTAAATTAATAGAAGTTCTGTGTTGTTGTCCAGCCAATTCACTTCACCATCTGGACCCTTCTTTTTATACCCAAGACTATTTGTACACTTTGAACACACACACCCCTGCACAAATGTACAATGTATGACTATGAGCATGTTCTCTTTCATGCATGGTTTAATATTCTGTTGTCTACACTGTATTGATGAACAGGAAAACCGGAAATGTGGTGGTAAATTACCGAGAATGAGAGTATTCTTTAAAAAAATAAATAAATGAAATATTGACTTGTAGATATGACAAATATCATATTGCAGCTAGTTAGACCAAGGGACCTACCTTTTAACTGATGGTCATGAATCTTCACATTCTCGACACATGCACATATTTATTTTATATTGTCTTGATCACACCACAGGGAAAGAGTTGCTTTTGGGACAGCCACCCCAGGCCCAAATACACCACTCTATCTACCCTACCCCTTGTTAGCTTTAACGCATGGACGCACACACACACACACACACTTGGCAAGCGGTGGGGAATTTATACTAGTTTTGGGTGGCTGTCTCAAAAGGGATAAAATTTTGTATATTATAATAAAGGTTAGTTGTAAATATTAAATAGATGGTAATGTAGGTTTCGTATCTAGATTAGTGAAACAAATCTTCTGGAGCAAATTGCTCACCTGGCAGAGCTCCTGTCAAAAGAATAACAGCAACCAAAAGGCACTCTTGCCCACTATAGATCTGCAATGTATGTACGTTTGTAGTGATTGTAGGTGTAAAGTAAAAATTCATGAAAGAAAACCAGTTGGAAGCAAGTCAAACAGATGGGGGGAGGGGAAACAAGATCATACATCATTCTTTGAGGGCAGAGTGAGTGTAGTGATTTCTATGAAGTAGGTTTCTTGGTGCTTTAATCTTTGAAGCATTGTTTTTACCTTTGCAGCACTGTTAGTGGCGAATCTAAAGGGGGGGGGGGGGGGCACAACCAGCACACGCCCCAGGGAAAGTGGCACCAGAAATATTAGTTGCGCCCTCACCCTCTTTACAGAATTCCTGGCTCTGCCCCTGCTATTTTCTTTCTTTGTAAAAAGAGGCTCTTGTTGTTGACTATTCCAGTTTACCTTGGAAAGAGCTGCTTCAATATCATCAGTGTTCAAGTCTGCTGAAATGTTGATGATTGCTGTACATACACTGTACCCTATGCCCATGAATAAATGCATCACTTTTCTGAATCTCTGATTCAATGATATGCTCAAAGTTTTAGTCAACAAATGTAAAATGTGTATATTCAGGGTTACCATCATTCTAAACTTTAAAAGCTTCAATTCAGTCAAGTTTATAAATATACATTTGCATGTCATCAAGCTTCTGCAGAGAACTAAAAAAACACACAACCAACCAAAAAACACATGCACCCCAAAGCAATGATGGGTGTAAAAAGAACAATCCCTGAGTTTTCATTTTTACAATTATGTTCAGTGCAGTGAAATTCAATGGAATATATATATTATGTAGTCAAACCTGCCTTAGCTACGACCTGCCGAATACACTGTATGGCCATGAAAGGGGAAAAAATTCTTCCCAGAGAAAAGCCATGTTGACCCTGTCTACAGCAGCCACCTGTCTAAAACATCCACTTTTTTAATTTCTCTTTGGTGGCTGCTGTAGACAGGTTTGACAGTATGTAGGATGGCAGTGTCATATGACGTATTTGCTGGTTCTAGTGAGGTGAAGACAAGAAAATCACCTTTTGAGAGGCAAAATTTACTTGGTATCTGCTTGAGTTGCGACAGTGTGGAGTTGCCAAACCTGTGACTAGTTATAAGTGTTTTGTTTTGTTTGCATTTTATCTTCATTAAAAAACAAACTACACAAAAATGTTTCCACCTGCCATCCCATTTCTGTAGTCTTTCAGTCGGCATAAAAGTGTGTGGAGCTGAAATTTTGTATCACTAGAAGTGCAGAACTGATCTGTACATGCAAACAACACACATAATATGCAAACTGATTTTTGTTGCTTTTGAGATATTGAATTGTGTTTGTTTCATCAGGGTTGGAATATACCTTATCTTCAGGTTGAAGTTGAGTATAACATTAGTATCATTATTATTATTTATTTATATTTTTCACGCAAAAGTGGCATAGTTTAGTGTCTTTGCATTTGAGTATTCAGGTTGTCATTTTATATGATACATACCAATATCCTTCCCCCAAATTTGTTCTAGACCACAGAATACAGGCTTCAGATTAAAGATGTTTGTAGTGTTTCTGCAATTAGTGTACCTCTTTTTCATAATGTTTTCTAATTCTTTTATCTCACTACTTGTAGACCTTTGGTGATTCTAAGCACTGTTGATGGAAAGGTCCTGGCGCTGGACGTCCAAAATGAGGGTCAGCTGCAGTGGAGCATGGACCCCGGCCAGGGTCCTCTTCTCTCCTCTTCCATCAGTCAGTTTGAGGTATTTGACCGTCAGAACTTCATCAGCTCGCTAGAAAGCATCTCTGGCAATGTACTTAATAATGTGGGGTCACATCATAGAAACGTAATGTTGGTGATATTTGGAATATGAGCTATTAAAGATGATAAAATTATATCCTTTTTGAAAGTGTCACAAAGTTTTGCATCCATGAGTTGAAAAAAAAGATATCTCCCAACATTGTTTATGGAATCTTATAGTAATACACCACAGACATCAAAAAAAAAGAAATTAAAAACTAACCCCATGTCACTCAAGAATATGTTCCCCTTATGTATTAAAAATAACAGGTGGATTTGTGTGTGTGTGTGGGGGGGGGGGGTCTAAAGAGATTTGCTGGAAATCTACCATATCATTATTTATTTCCCCTCCTTAAAGACAGAGTTTCATGTTTTTAATATTGTTCCGAGGAAAGGCCTGAATTACTCGCCGTAACAATATACCTGCTTGCAAAAGAAATATGATTTCCTGGGTTGCAAAAGAAATACACAAACTTCAAAATTTAGCTGTGGTGAGAGTAAGAAACCTCTTCATGATGAACTTGAATACAAATGATTATTTACCAAAATTTCTAACGTCAATGTCCACTGACAGAACACGTTTTAATTAAATTCATCTTCTAGATTTTCTGCCATGCACCTTGGCATATACTCTGCACCCATTAAACAGATCATCATGGTAATGTAAACACATGAGAGAAGTTAATAAATCGCATCTGAAGGATCACAACTTTATATAAGAGAGAGAGAGAGAGAGAAAAAAAAAGTCTGAATGAGGTTTGAAATTCAAAATGCAAAGCCTTTCCATTTTCACGTATACTTATTTCAGGGCCAATTGTGTCATAACATATATAGGAAAGATTTTTAATGTTGACACAGTAAATTTCCAAACAAACAGTAGCAGTGATAATGATTCACCAATAGAAAAGAAGCCAGATGTTCAAGCTGTTAGTACAAGCATGGAGCTACATGGTACAAGGTAACTAACGACACCAGTACGAAGTCCAGACTTACTTTGTTTTCTCCAGTGCCCCATAAACAAAGCACACATACATTTACCAGTAGGCAAAGAAAAGTCTCCCTAGATGGGAACAGAGTTTTTAGGCTACAATGTTAACACAACAGTGACCACAGTTCATTCCATGACCTTATTCATCTTATTTTGTTTACATGCCAGGAATATTGAGTCTATTCCTGGCTGTAATATTCAGCAGAAGTCATTTGCCATCGTTGAATTGTCACCTTTAATTTTCATTTCAGAAATATTAGATGGAATTAATAAGATTGATATTTCCAGTTTGAAAGAAAAAACGGTCTGAAGTAAAATTTGAATGTGCTTCCAATTTCTGATTTACCGGTAGTTATAAATTCAGCAATTCAGAGGCTTGTAGAATGCATGAATATTAATGGATACAAACAACTTTATATGAACAACATGGGGCTCAAATAAGAGGGAATTTTTATATTCTTTTTAATGGAACACTAATTATGAATGATGAACATGGTAGAAAAAAATTTGGCACCAAACCATGGAAATTAATGTCTTGGACTTTATGGGTTACACATCAGTCCCACTATGTCTGCCAAAATGGCTGAAGTCTTTCATCATTTCTAACAGTGTATGTAAATTTGACTACCCATCAATCGCTGAGTATGATTTCCGAATTATGAAGTTTGAAATGACACTAGCCTTATACCTTTTTTTTTTCTTGAAAAAACAAGAACAAACATAGATTCTGTGTATTCATGAGCTGGTGCTGTTTTAACCTTCAAAAAAGAAGTATCAGTGCATAGTATATTTGATGTATTTTTTATTTTTTATTTTTTTTTAGGGTGGGGTGGGGGTGGGGTGTCAATTGTACAGTATCAGTTGGAGAGTTAAATATAGTAGACACAGTTGTAAATGATCCTGGATTGAGTATTGCATGTACACCCATGTTCAGTACAGTGTAAATGATATGAAGTGGAATATAAGCTCATGCAGGTTAATCATATTGATCTTACCTAACCTGGCAGATCCTTCTGGCATTGATTGTAACAGGGTACATGTGATGTGTCAACAAAAATATATGGAGTTCAATTTCTTCATTTTCTTTCCTGCCTTACATACATGTATACAACTGTAGCTTTTCTGTAAACAAGAGGACAATAAGGACGTAAGTTCTGTCTCAAATGAAAAACAGTGGTGTCAGTTTTCTTTCAAAAATGTATCCTCTGTGGTGGGACCATCAAATGCATTGTACAGTGTATACATTTGAAAACCCAAATCACTGTATACTGTATTAAAGACATAATTATGATCTTTTTGCGGTTCTAGGGCAATTACCCCCTGGGCAATTACTCCGCACCCTTCCCCTCGCCCTAATCCTAATCGTAACCTTCAACCTAATCCTAACCCTAAACCAAACTCTAACCCTAAAGCTAACCCCAATCCTAATCTTTACTCTAACATTATCACTAACCAGTATTTAACGGGTGGGGTGGGGGGGGGGGGTGGGGGAAGGGTTGTGTAACTGCCCTGATACGCTTTTTGCAGAAGTACAGTTTGTATCTTTCCTTGTGAAGGATAGTCATTCAAAAAATCCCTATACATGATAGCGACATGTATTTCTATTCACAGCGACATGTATTTCTGTTCACAGCATCATATATGATGTGTTCTTTTTGTTGTACCACCAAGACAGTATTATTGACTCACAAATGTAGCAGGCAACATTTTGTGGCTCAAGGTAGTTCATGTAATGTAAATGATAATTATTATATCCTCAACCCCTTTTGCTGACATTGAATGTATGATATTAATGAGGCTTTTAATCATTCATCACATGAGCCCTCCCCTAGTCAGTTTCTCCTAAGGCAATCAGAAGAATGATTATTGTCATTCTGAAGAGCTTTCCATATCATTGGAACATGTATCTTCACTCCTCGCTGACAATCTCCCTGTAATGTAGTCATTTTGCACCATCAAGGCAATAATTAAGGACTGGGCTCAAAGGGCAGTGACTGGTTTAATTCTCATCATTCACTTAATGATGCATTATTGGTCAAGGAGCTCAATGAAATGAGGTACCATGTTCAATATCTGAAGCAAATATTTGGCTAATATAAGCCCACATATAAAAAGTAAAATACATGCAGCCAGATGTTGCTGTGTGTCCAGCATTTTGTACAAAATACTAATATTTCTTGATCAGGCCCAACCTGTAAAAAGTTATTGAGTGTTTAACAATAATTGCCATTATTACATGCAGTTACTACATTTAGTAGTGGCAGGGGTGGTGTTAGTAGTAGTACAGTTAGTAGTAGTAGTAATAGTAGTAGTAGCAGTAGTAGTATGTAGTAGTAGTAGTAGTAGTAGTAGTAGTAGTAGTAGTAGTAGTAGTAGTAGTAGTACGGTTAGTAGTAGTAGTAGTAATAGTTCTAGTAGTATAGTAGTAGTAGCAGCAGCATCAGCAGAAGTAGTAGTACTAGTAGTTGGGGGGGGGGGGGTAACCCTTAAACCCCCACCCCCATTGACCCGCACCCCCCACACTAAAAAAATAAAATAAAAAAAAAGCACCACTGTAAAAATGGATATTTTCGTATGAATACTACTAGTAGTAGTAGTGGTTAGTAGCAGTACTAGTGCCGTTGTAGCAGCAGTGCAGCAGTAGCAGTAGTAGTACTAGTTGGGGGGGGGGGTTTGACCCTCAAACCCCACCCCCATCGGCTCGCACCCCCCCACCCTAAAAGGGGGAAAAAAAATATTCCGTAGCCCCTTTACTGTAACTTATCTGCCACTACTACTGTATGCAATTTGCTACTATTATTATGAATAATGGACTGAAAAAACTATAAAAGTGGAAATTTTCACGGTGTTAGAATTTTTTATGCATTTCGCGCAATCAGAAACCGGCACAAAAATAAAAGCATGGAATATTTTTGCTTGCTACATTCCAGTAGTCCACGTCTTGATTCTGTGGAATTAAACACACTCTGCGAATCTCATTTTACCCGGCTGAGCGCCGAAAATTACTCGTGCGAAAATATCCACTTTTACAGTAGTGCTTTATAAATGTTGTTACATATTGTACCTTGATCACTGGATTTAAACGTGCATCCATTGTTTATTCACTCACTGCATTCAAACAATCTGTGCATTTCCAATGTTCTCAGGTGACTGGTCCAGAAGGTGTGTACAAGGTGATCCCCTCCCTGGACGGGGGTCTGTTCCGCTGGGACGGGGAAACTATTGAGGCGGTCCCCTTCACCGCGGAGACCCTCCTTAGCACCTCCTTCAAACTCAATGAAGAGACGATGGTGGTAGGAGGCAAGGAGACAAAGACTTTTGGCATCAATGCTCGAACTGGAATGGTAAACTTGATGGCTCTCTTCTCAATCATATGTAGACTATGGTTTTATTATTTCAGTGGGACAATTGGGAATTCCAATCAGGCTTTAAATTGGTATTCATTCCTGAACCTTGCAAGCTGCATTTTTGCAGTACGAGGACCAACAAAAAATGATTCACATGAATGTCATTTTTGTGAACTGCTCTACCAGAATAATGTTTCTATTCATCTAAAGGTATTTTTAATGCTATTTTGTATATTTCTAGAAATAGTTATCACTTTTCTTTTGGATATGTTTGTACATGATATATAATGGTATCACTACTGATGTTTAAATTTTATGAATTTCGTAATCTGTAGAAATTTTAGCAACACCTGCTTGTTAAAGTATAAATTGGTATACCATGTGTACAGTCTACTGTATGTCTGCACAGCTGTTACACTGTTGAATCTATTATTTGCACTGAGTGTGCTATACTGTACGCATGCACATGTCAAGAGTCCAATAGTTATGGCGAGTGCAAATAAATTTGACATCATACTTACATTATGCAAGCAAGTAAGATTGCATCAGAATCCACTAGTGCATGTTTGTATGGTAGTTAGGCCAAGTAAAAAAAGAAACCAGTTTCTCGTCCTCGCGCGCATCGATTTTGGCCGCCGCATCGATTTTTTTACTATTTACTATTTTCAAAATGGCACTGAAAATACCAAGAAATTCATAATTCTCGTCCCAGCCCGCTCTCCGCCCGCATCGATTTTCAGTTGCCGCATCGACTTTTTAGATATTTACTATTTTTTCGACAATCGACAATTCACCTACCAATCGTAATGTCTCATTTGTAATTTATTACGCCTTGCGTCCTCTACTATTAATAGCTGTAGTACAGCTGTGCTCTTCTGTAGTGCGTATGTAATAACGCGTGCATTTCACACTGCGAGCTCGGCAAGAAGGAATGACCCACAAAGCAGTCGAACTGTAGTTGGATGGGCGGGCGCGGGCGGGCCTGGGCGGGCTAGCTGTGTGATGTACAGCGCACTCGGTACGTCGTGATAGCGATAGCGGCAACATTTTTGCGATCTTGAAATCGCTGATATTCCGCGCATATTTTGCGCATTGTTCGTATTTTTCCCCGTTTCTCATATTTCAAGGTAGAAGCGGATGAATTGTACTGTACAAATGCTTGTGAGGATTGTATCGAGTTTGTAGGCCCTATACATTTTCATGTCATTGTGACTATGTGCATGTGTGTGCAGTGTCGGAAGGTACGGCGCCGGTGCAGTGGCCGTACGTGCCGCACCGTATTGGCAAAGTGTGCGTGTCTGTAGCTGTCCAGGGTCGGTCACCGGTACCATCGGAACACATTCGAATGTGCATGTAGAAGCCCGTACACTCTGCTCTGTAACGTTGCATCTGACGGCGATGTATTGTTCTATTTTGAAGAGAAAATGAATGCGCTTTTCCAGCAAATGTAGAATTATCAAATGGGTGTATCTACAAAATGAATAACTTTTCCTCGGATTCTGGTTTGTCTCGTATTTCTGCGGGATACTTTTCTTTACGATGTAAATTCACGGTCACGGCCGTGAGTCGTATCATCGTGTAGAATAATAAGTGTGGTATACAATCATTCATCATCCAAATGATGAGTGATTATCAAATGTCTTTTTACAACGTGAAGAAAAGAAAGTTGTTGAAAGATATGTTTTATACCTGTTTCATTTAATAGTACAATACATCAGAATTGCAAGTACACTGGTATCAGAAATGCCATTACAACACTATAAATACCAGTATTAAGATGGTCATTTTCCCTTGACATCTGTAGTGGAAAGAAAAAGCAAATGTATTTCTGCACGCATGAAGTTTCATTTCAAGTATGGTACATCATCTATTTGTTTGAAAATGCACAGAGTGCAGGCAAGAAATTGCTAATTTTGAAACAACCATTCTGATTGGCTCAGGGTCTGCCCTATTAAGAAGACATGCATGCAACAATGATTTTGATTGGCCAGTAACAATCAGTTGCAAGTTGCGTTTAAACGCAAAGTTTCTAGCAACGGGGCCCAGCTGGTCTCTCATAACACAGCTACCAGAGTGATATTTCATTTCATAAATTGGATATAGAAAATAGTAAAGTCCTCTCTCGTTACCTTTCTCAGAATTACCGGACGAGAAACACATATTACTTTCATTTTGACAATCCTCGAAAAAATAGTAAGATATCAAATAGTAAGGACCGCCCTCATCGCCTTGCCCAAAAAACCCGGACGAGAAACTACTATCTTTTTTTACTTGGCCTTATATAAAGTCATTTTTGACACACTTCAAACTATTTCTCTATCAAGAGTTTGTAACTGTGAACATTTTTCAACACGTCTATCGCAAAAATGATTCAGATTTGATAGAAATATATCAGACTATTTTGAAAATTCATATCAACCCACCAGTTAAGAGTGTGAAGCTAAGAATTATGCTACATGAAAATGTGATATTGGAGGAAGATCTATAGGCTATAGAATGTTCCAAGATAAGTTACTTTGTATTATTGAAAGAGTCTGTGGTCACTTGAGCTGGTGTCCATAAAATTTCTGATTTGAGCATGTTATTAACCAATGTACAAGTAGAATTGTTTACCAATTAAAACTTTCCTATTGGGAAAATTTCATTCAACTTCACTTTGTGATAATTTCAGTGATATTTCTGTACATCTTCTCGATCTCATACAAAATATTAGTGTGTTGTTTATATCAGACTAGTTCAGTTTTCAGAATGTCATATGTTATGAGTTATGATTTGTTTTTCCTTTTTCTTAGTTGCACTACATCTGTGGGTCAAGCGGCTGTCAAATGTATGGCAATGAGCAGGATGATGACCAGGATATCATTGTAGTCCAGTACAAAAGACAGACAGTTCGAGCCGTTGACCAGCGGTCAGGGTCAGAGAGGTATGAAGCTATCAATGGCTATACATTTTAAATATCCTAATTTCTCAAACTGAGGGTGCGTTCGAGCACTCTCCTAAAGCGAACTGTACCGTACCATACCCGCACCAGAGGAGCGCTCGAATGCTCCCAAAGTGTACCGTACCGTACTGTGGACCACTTCCCGATGTGCTCCAAAAACGTACCAAAAGCGTACCAAAAGTTTGCTGTAAAGCATGCGCTTATCATGCGCATACGTCACAATGCAAAGACATCATTCTCTTTGTTCGGGACAGGTGCAAGTAGTTCAAGCACCAGGTGGATGACATTCTTGCTGCAAAATGTGTGACCTTATCTAAAAATTACTCATGAGGTACGCTTTCTCCACAAAGAGCGATCGAACCCTCCAAAACTGGCACATTTCGGTACAGTACGCTTTGGTTCAGTTCGCTTTGGTTCGCTTTAGAGCGCTCGAACGCACCCTGAGTTTTCAGGGAATGAAACTCAAATATACATGTGGATGCAGTGAATGTAGAAATATTAGTAGAACACATCAGTGAAGTTTGAGGAAAATCAGACAATCTGTTCACATAGTATGAATTTTTCAAGTTATGGTATTGTCATGGCTAGATGAGAAGACTACTAAAATTCATAATGTCACTGCAGAACAACAATATAAAGAAAATATAAAGAGAATGCTGCAAAATTGATTTTTAATGATGATTACACATGACCTCGCCTTTTTACTGACATATGTTAAGGATGATATTATTCCCCCTACTTTCTGAAAGATAAGTCAAATGCCTTATCATTATGCTAACAAAATGAAAGTACGTTAGAAATTTTCTTCTTTTTTTTTTTTTGTTTTGCTGTCCATGCATGACATCAATCACAATGTGTAGCCATGTAGATTTTATTGTTGTGATATTATGGTTGTGGTTTTAACGTGGACAGGTGGAATTTCAGCGTTGGTCAGCATGACATCACATTCCTGGAGGGAGACCGGCCCTCCAAGGAGGACCATCCCAGCTGGGAGGAGGAGGATGAGGAAGGTCTGGTCTGTGAATCAGAGGATGATGAGGATACCATGGATGAAATGCCCACCCTGGGGGTCAACATGGGCACCAAAACGGTCTTTGCCGTGGGCGGGGCTAGCGGCCGGCAGCTCCTCTGGTCTCACCAGGTATTGGTTATACTTCTAACCTTCTGACAAAATTGAATTATATAACGCCTGAAGAGATCCCTGTCATTTGATTGGTTGTTTGACATTGGTCATTCAGCCCATTTCACTATGACGTCATCACCCGTGCAATTGCGGCTCCATTTACCGTGCAATTTCGGATCCATACGATTTGCTCCATTGCACGCTCGCTGAAAGCCTGGCACACTACGCGTTTGCAGTGTCAGTATGCGACAGCGCGCTAAGCGCTAGGCTATAAAGCATAAAGCACTCAGCGAGCACTCTCGCGATCTCAGATTCTCTCTTGGTTCTTTATTGATAAAACATCAAATGACAATGATCTATTTTAGGCGTTATATAAAACAAATAATAAATGTTTTTCATTCGTGCTATGAACAGAATATTTCATTCGGTGAAAGATGAAATGTAGATCCATTCAACTCGGCTGCGCCTCGTTGAATGGATCATTTCATCTTTCACCTCATGAAATATTCTGTCCATTGCACTCATAAACATTCATTATTTGTATAATATTGTACAGGGATAGTCACCTCATTTTTATCTTTAATGTTATTCATAGACGAGCCCTCATGTACTCAAACTTGGATGCTGTATGAATATGTTACGCTAAAGATGTATAATGCAATATTCCTTGAGCAGTCCAGATATGTGGTGTGAGATTTATTTATGGCAGGTCAAGGCCCTGCCACTATCTAAGATTGACCAGCTGCACTCAAGTCCAGATGGTTTTGGTCAGTTGATGGCCAAGATAATCAATGTTTCTGATAACATTATTTAAGATTTACATCATAAGGCTTTAACAGTTGTCTGGTATTTGCTTGACACAAAATTTCAGGAGACACATTTACGTAGAGCAGGAAATTCTACATACAATATGTCATTGTACATTTCAGTGAGAGCTGTTGGGGTGCAAAAATTGCCATACTGAATTATTGACTGTAATATATGTTGGGACTCTATATTCAGTGATAAAATGTAGTGTTTGAGAATATACATATTTTAATAAATTATGTATGAATTTGTTATCTTCCAAAACCAGATCGAGAGCTGCATTGCCCATGCATGGACTATCCACAACGGGGTCGTAAGTCCTGTCGATCTTTTCCAGCATGCGGCCCTAGGTTTAACCTCTGACCCCCAACCCCAGATGACCCCATTCTTCTCCACATCACAGCCAATGCTGTATGTTGGTGAGTAGGCGTGCTCTGTTCCCATGTGTTTATTATCAGAGTGGCAATATTATTCACTATATTTTCATCATGGTTGTCAATATACTTGGGATGCTTGATTACTGTAATGATTTTTTTTTTCTTCTGTAATGAGTATCTCTTGCTGACGAAGACTTTGATAAAACTTATACACTACCCTCTTTGGTATTTGGAATTGAGGAGGGATGAAAGAGCACAGGTAAATGTGACAGAATTATTTATAAATTTATCATATCTGCAGGTATGCCTTTACCTGATACTCATTCCCAACCTGTGAAAATAATCGGATTAGGGGAAGCTGTTCTTGCAATATCAAAGTATCCATCTTCATGCTTCATCCTAGAATAAATTTGAAAGTAGTACAGATTTTCCCTTCATTTCCTAGATGCTTCTCAACTTCTAGTGTGATGTGAACCTTGATTAAATTTTATATGAAAGTCCAAGTTTACCCTGGAAGCTAAGGCTGCCTTGTGTTCCTATGAAGCTATATCTTATTGCTTGTCATAGATTTCTATTCTCAAGATGGCTGCCCAGTTCGTAAACAAATGTGATTTGTCATTGGTACTGATTCAGACATGACAAGCAAGAACATTATTGAAAGGTGTAATCCAAAGTTTCGACATGAAATAAAGCTGGACTGTAATCTTGACTTCCACTTTTGGTCACAGGTGAACACGCCAACCAGCTGTACATACATCCTTCCCCTGAGTCTGAGGTATCCCAGGCTGCATGGGCCTCCCAGGGGGGAGGTGCTCAACCCCAGGATGGGAGCCTGATGGCCCCAAGGGTACAGTGGAGACCCTACGCCTACACTTCTGTCTCCCGCACCCCACTTCTCGTGGCAGCCAAGAATGAAGAGAATTTGGAAGCCAATGAAAAATTGCAAGGCAGATCAAGCAATAACATGCCAGTTTGGAATCAGTACCCCTTTGGTGAGTGAGCTCTAAAACGTAGTCATTCATGGGAATTCAAACTTAAAACATACGTTGTAGTTAGGCACAGTTCCAAACTGTTTTCAAATTGTCTTTAATATTGAAATAAAGTAAAACTAAAACAAACAATGCTCAAAGGTGAGTGAAACCCAGATATATGTTGATTAAGTGAATGCAGCAATATTAGTACAACTTAACAGTGAAGTTTGAGAAAAATCAAACAATCTGTTGAAATGTTATGAATTTTTCAAGTTTCAGTGCTGCCTTCATTGGATCAGAAGACTACTTCAGTTCATGACATCACATACCTGTAGGAGAAGATATCAGGAAATTACTAAGAGAATTCCACCAAGTTTGATTTTGTAACGAAAAGTACACATTCTCTTAGCTTGCTTAGCTTATGGTAATGGTAATATTCCCCCTGCTTTCTAAGAGATGTAAATCAATTGCTCTTTCATTATGCTAAAAAAAACAAACAAACAAACTTGAGAAACGGGGACATATATGCACCATTCAGCCATGGAAGCAAAAGAAGGAAGAGGTAACTTGTGTAGTTTGAAGTGATTGGACAACGTATCTGTTCTGGTGTGTACTCTGCAGACAGTGGCTATTACCTCCTGCACAAGCAGAGCCCCGCCTACATGGTACTTGGAGACCATCGGGAATCATTTGAAGCCAACGGCAGCGATGAGGACAGTCTGGAGATCCTCTTCAGTGCCTCAGTCTGGACCTGGTGGTAAGACTCTCAACATTTAGGCTTCACAATTAAAAAGATGGAGTTTTGGGGAAGAAATAAAAAGACAGGTTGGTCTATTGTTAAATGACTTGATATGAATATCAGTAGTGCACATATTGAAAGTCAGTTTTAGAAAGCATGATGTTAACAAAGAGTTTTGCATCACATACTCTTATTTTGTGCAGATGTATTACTGTATACGCCAAATATTTCGTGAGGTTTTTATTTTCGCGAATTTCGCGAGTCAGGTGCTATTCGCGAAATTAAACATGCGTGAAAATACTGACTCTGATCATGCTATAAATGTGACGTATGCATACACATTTCTCCGTTCAATACAGGACTCCACGATCACAAATTTAGAGGGATGGTACAGTATTGGTGGAGATGAGAATTGAGCTCTTAACTTTTTGCGAGATACCAAGAAAACACTTATGAAATAGTACAGAGCATTCCATTTTAAGAGGAATTAAAACTTTATTTGATGAAAATCAGGTTTGCAAGGACTGGAACATCCGAAAACAAGTAAAACAAAGCGATTGTGATAAAATGTGGGTCCCACACTTTATTAGAATCACTCTGTTTTGGATATCTCAGCCATTTCAAAACCAATTTTCATCAAATAAAATTCGTCATGGAATTACATGCTCTTTCACATTTCATAAGAGGTTTCTTATTATTTCACCAAAAAATGTTAGAAACCTGAAATTAGTTCTCAACCAAAACTATACGATCTCTTTAACCATTCACACAATCTTTGGGAAGTTCCGATTCGTGAAAATTTAGACTCGCTTTGTATATGGTGTATGCAGTATTGTATGCCCCGATATGTGTACTGGAGGATACTTGGGATTTAGCAGTGTATGGCCACCACTGCCGCAGCAGCTGTGTCACATTTGTGTGCAGTCTACTTGCACACTACAGATCTCTTCAAATTCAGTGTGGAGGTGTATTATGTAAAAATCTAGGTGCTTTTGACTTCTTGTGATAGTGCCCTCCCTTGTTCTGTCTTTATACACAAAAAGATTTGTTTTTGAGGTTCTACTTGAGTGCGCTCTACTAGCCACATTTCTTGATGGATTTTGTTCAAATTTTGTACAAATGTTTTGATTGTTAAATCTGAACTCCTATGATCTTTAGTGATGCAGCCCCCAATGTTCTGGCTTTTATAGGGTCATATACAGATCTATAGGATGCAACCATGCATATTTCTTGTGTGCACTCTACCATCCACATTGTTGTTGCATGAGGCGTTGCCATGTTGAAAGTTTAAAGTAATGTTATGTACACCTTTCTTTCTTGGTGTAGGAGAGAGATTCTAACAACCAGTGTAGCCATAGCCATTGGGATGCAGGTTTTCTTCTACTGCGTCCTGATGCCACGGCGACGGAAACGCATCTCCGAGATGCTGGAGAGGGAGAGGAGGGAGGCGAGAGAAGAGGCGGAGAATGCCACAAGATCCTCAACGAACTCGTTGGAAGCAGCAAACGTTGAAAGCACTCCCAAGGAGTACAAGTCAAGGTGCAGAATCCTGATCACATTTCCTTATTAACCCTTCAGCCCCTGAAATGCCTGCAACCACCCTTGTGTGTGTGTGTTTGTTTGTGTGTGTTTAAAGTGTGGGTAATGAAATATGACTTGTGCTTATTTGTCTGGTTCACATCATCCCAGGAACAATGTAATCCACAACTTAATTTCTTTTCCTGACATGATTGTACAAGTTTGCATTGCCAGAAACTGGCTGGTGATATAGGGTTACTGAGACATTGTTTATCATGTACTTGCTGTCGGTGGCCACACCCAGCTATTGTTTTGAGTCAGTAAACTATTTTGTTTGAGTTTTCTTTGACACTGTAGAGGGTCCATAACGCCTACATGTACATCATTTATCAATTGTGACATTAGTCCTCTGGTTTATGTATTTGCTTGCTTGTATTGGGGAGGAATCACCACTTAATGCCAGTGTGAGAATTGCAATAAGTAACATCTGGAGAACAATAAGGTGATGCACACTTTGTGCCTGTTCAGCTCATATCAAGGTTATTTCAATGAGACAAATAAATTTCTGCATCCATGATCATAAATCATATATTGTTTGTTTGTTTTTCTAGGTATCTTGGTGATTTTGATCACATGGAGTGTCTAGGCAAAGGAGGTTTTGGAATCGTCTTCCAAGCCAAGAACAAAGTGGATGAGAACAGCTATGCTGTCAAGAGGATAACACTACCTAATAGGTGAGGTTTCAGTAAGAGGATAACACTACCTAATAGGTGAGGTTTCAGTAAGAGGATAACACTACCTAATAGGTGAGGTTTCAGTAAGAGATAACACTACCTAATGGGTGAGGTTTCAGTAAGAGGATAACACTACCTAATGGGTGAGGTTTCAGTAAGAGGATAACACTACCTAATGGGTGAGGTTTCAGTAAGAGGATAACACTACCTAATGGGTGAGGTTTCAGTAAGAGGATAACACTACCCAATGGGTGAGGTTTCAGTAAGAGGATAACACTACCTAATAGGTGAGGTTTCAGTAAGAGGATAACACTACCTAATAGGTGAGGTTTCAGTAAGAGGATAACACTACCTAATAGGTGAGGTTTCAGTAAGAGGATAACACTACCTAATGGGTGAGGTTTCAGTAAGAGGATAACACTACCTAATGGGTGAGGTTTCAGTAAGAGGATAACACTAACTAATGGGTGAGGTTTCAGTAAGAGGATAACACTACCTAATGGGTGAGGTTTCAGTAAGAGGATAACACTACCTAATGGATGAGGTTTCAGTGAGAGGATAACACTACCTAATGGGTGAGGTTTCAGTGAGAGGATAGCACTACCTAATGGGTGAGGTTTCAGTGAGAGGATAACACTACCTAATGGGTGAGGTTTCAGTAAGAGGATAACACTACCTAATGGGTGAGGTTTCAGTAAGAGGATAACACTACCTAATGGGTGAGGTTTCAGTAAGAGGATAACACTACCCAATGGGTGAGGTTTCAGTAAGAGGATAACACTACCTAATGGGTGAGGTTTCAGTAAGAGGATAACACTACCTAATGGGTGAGGTTTCAGTAAGAGGATAACACTAACTAATGGGTGAGGTTTCAGTAAGAGGATAACACTACCTAATGGGTGAGGTTTCAGTAAGAGGATAACACTACCTAATGGATGAGGTTTCAGTGAGAGGATAACACTACCTAATGGGTGAGGTTTCAGTGAGAGGATAGCACTACCTAATGGGTGAGGTTTCAGTGAGAGGATAACACTACCTAATGGGTGAGGTTTCAGTAAGAGGATAACACTACCTAATGGGTGAGGTTTCAGTAAGAGGATAACACTACCTAATGGGTGAGGTTTCAGTAAGAGGATAACACTACCCAATGGGTGAGGTTTCAGTAAGAGGATAACACTACCTAATAGGTGAGGTTTCAGTAAGAGGATAACACTACCTAATAGGTGAGGTTTCAGTAAGAGGATAACACTACCTAATAGGTGAGGTTTCAGTAAGAGGATAACACTACCTAATGGGTGAGGTTTCAGTAAGAGGATAACACTACCTAATGGGTGAGGTTTCAGTAAGAGGATAACACTAACTAATGGGTGAGGTTTCAGTAAGAGGATAACACTACCTAATGGGTGAGGTTTCAGTAAGAGGATAACACTACCTAATGGGTGAGGTTTCAGTAAGAGGATAACACTACCTAATGGGTGAGGTTTCAGTAAGAGGATAACAATACCTAATGGGTGAGGTTTCAGTAAGAGGATAACACTACCTAATGGGTGAGCTTTCAGTAAGAGGATAACACTGCCTAATAGGTGAGGTTTCAGCAAGAGGATAACACTACCTAATAGGTAAGGTTTCAGTAAGAGGATAACACTACCTAATAGGTGAGGTTTCAGTAAGAGGATAACACTACCTAATGGGTTAGGTTTCAGTAAGAGGATAACATTACGTAATGGGTGAGGTTTCAGTAAGAGGATAACACTACCTAATGGGTGAGGTTTCAGTAAGAGGATAACACTACCTAATGGGTGAGGTTTCAGTAAGAGGATAACATTACGTAATGGGTGAGGTTTCAGTAAGAGGATAACACTACCTAATGGGTGAGGTTTCAGTAAGAGGATAACACTACCTAATGGGTGAGGTTTCAGTAAGAGGAAAACACTACCTAATAGGTGAGGTTTCAGTAAGAGGATAACACTACCTAATGGGTGAGGTTTCAGTAAGAGGATAACACTACCTAATGGGTGAGGTTTCAGTAAGAGGATAGCACTACCTAATGGGTGAGGTTTCAGTAAGAGGATAACACTACCTAATAGGTGAGGTTTCAGTAAGAAGATAACACTACCTAATGGGTGAGGTTTCAGTGAGAGGATAACACTACCTAATAGGTGAGGTTTCAGTAAGAGGATAGCACTACCTAATGGGTGAGGTTTCAGTAAGAGGATAACACTACCTAATAGGTGAGGTTTCAGTAAGAGGATAACACTACCTAATAGGTGAGCTTTCAGTAAGAGGATAACACTACCTAATAGGTGAGGTTTCAGTAAGAGGATAACACTACCCAATAGGTGAGGTTTCAGTAAGAGGATAACACTACCCAATAGGTGAGGTTTCAGTAAGAGGATAACACTACCCAATGGGTGAGCTTTCAGTAAGAGGATAACACTACCCAATGGGTGAGGTTTCAGTAAGAGGATAACACTACCTAATAGGTGAGGTTTCAGTAAGAGGATAACACTACCTAATAGGTGAGGTTTCAGTAAGAGGATAACACTACCTAACAGGTGAGCTTTCAGTAAGAGGATAACACTACCTAACAGGTGAGCTTTCAGTAAGAGGATAACACTACCTAATAGGTGAGCTTTCAATAAGAGGATAACACTACCTAACAGGTGAGCTTTCAGTAAGAGGATAACGTTACCAAATAGGGGATAACACTACCTAAAAGGTGAGGTTTCAGTAAGAGCAGAATTTTTTTTGTACAGTGGAATCCCATTATAACGAAGTCATCAGGACCGGCAGTTTTTATGCCTCCGCCACGAAGTGGTGCCAGAGGCATTATGTTTTCGGGTTGTCCGTCCGTCCGTCCGTCCGTCCGTCCTTCCGTCCGTCCGTCCGTCCTTCCGTCCGTCTGTCCGTCCTTCCGTCCGTCTATCCTTCCGTCCGTCCGTAATGAATTTTGTGGACAATGTGGCTATCGAAACCTGTTGAGGTATCCTAATGCAACTTTGCATGTATGTGTATTAGGGGGTGAAGTTGTGCCTATCAACTTTTGGGTGCACATGCTCAAGGTCAAAGGTCAAAAGGTCAAGGTCAAATACATAAAATTTCACTATTTTCACCATATCTATTGAATGCCTGAAGATATTTTCTTGAAACTTAGTGTATACATGTTTTACCCAATTAAGATTCTCTGGTGAAAGTTTGGGTCATGAGGTCAAAGGTCAAAGGTCAAAAGGTCAGGGTCAAATACATAAAATTTCACTATTTCCACCATATCTATTGAATGCCTGAAGAGATTTTCTTGAAACTTAGTGTATACATGTATTACCCAATTAAGATTCTCTGGTGAAAGTTTGGGTCATGAGGTCAAAGGTCAAAGGTCAAAAAGTCAAGTAAAAATATTAAAACTTCTTTTTTATGCCTCCGCAACGAAGTGGCCGGAGGCATTATGTTTTCGGGTCGTCCGTCCGTCCGTCCGTACGTCCGTCCGTACGTCCGTACGTCCGTCCGTCCCGTTTTGTTTTTGTCGATATCTCAAGAACCGTGTGGTGGTTTTACATCAAACTTGGTATGAGGGTATATCCTTGGGGGATAATACTTTGTGTGAATTTTAGGGTCACAGGGTCAAAGGTCAAAGGTCACAGGTTATTTTGTGGAAAAAAAATTGAAATTCCATGTTTTTCTCCATATCTCGCAAATGGTTCAAGGTATCTTCATGGAACTTAGTATATATGCTTGTACCGACGGGCAGTGATTATCTAGGGAAGTTGGGGGTCATGGGTCAAAGGTCAAGGGGGTCAAAGGTCAAGGTCAACTCCTCAAAATAGCACTACTTTCTTTAAAATGCAATATGCCTGAAGGGTTGTTTTTTTTAAACTTGATGTATGGCATGTATTACCCAATATATATTTTTGGGGAATTGCCAAAAGGTCAAAGGTCAAAAGGTAAAAGGTCAAGTGAAAGTGCTAAATTGCACTTTTTCCTCCATATCTCGAAAGTAACTCAAGGTATCATCATGAAACTTACATATTTATGCATGTTCTACCTTACAGTGATTCTCTATGGAACTGTGAGGTCAAAGGTCAAATGAAAGGTTTAGATAATGCTATTTTCCCATTTGATACTGAAATTATACTTTTTCTCAATACCTTGAAAATTACTCAATGCATAAACTTATAAAAGGGTCAAAAATCAAGTAAAAATCATCAGTTCCCCAAATACCTGCTCTCTGACATTTTAATCATTCATCCAATTGAACCTAGTTCTAGGAAAGTGAACATTCAGCACATTTGTGTCAAACCTGTCATTTCAATATTTTGCCAATTGTGTGAAACTGTCATCACACATTGTCAAGACATTGTCAAGACATTGTACTATACTATATTAGGAGAACCATGCATTATGGCGGAGGCATATCAGTCGCCGTAGCGATATATCTAGTTTTTCTCTGTACCTTGGAAAATTGTTCAAGGTATCTTCATGGAACATAGTATATACCATACATGTACTGACTGGAAGTGATTATCTAGAGAATGTAGGGTTCATGGGGTCAAAGGTCAGGGGTCAAAGGTCAAGTGCAAGACTTCAAAATTTTACTATTACCCTCATATTTATGCAATGCCAGCAGGGTTATTTTTTTACACTTGGTGTATGCGTGTGTAACCTTATAGAAATTCTCTGGAAAGTTTTTTTTTTCTCTTTTTGCCTCAAAGGTCAAAAGGTCAAAGATCAAGTGAAAGTGCTGAACTAACTTTTTCCTCCATATCTCGGAAGTGGCTCAAGTTACCTTGAAACTTAGTACATATTATGCATGTTCTACCTGAAAGTAATTATCTTATGAATTTTAGGGTCAAGGGCCAGATGAAAATGGTAACAATTTACTATTCAATTCAGAAATTGCACTTTTTCTCCACACCTGTACCTTGAAAATTACTCAATGCCTAAATGTATGAATGGGTCAAAGTCAAGTTAAAGTCCTTAAATCCCTAGATACATGCTCTCCTATTCATCCAATTAAACCTACGTCAAGGAAGGTGAACCTTCAACACATTTGTGACAAACTTGTCATTCCAATATTTTGCCAATTTTGTGAAAATGTAATCACACAGTGTCCACATGTACTATCTAGACCTATTGGGAAAATCATGCATTATGGCGGAGGCATACCAGTCGCCAAAGCGACATTTCTAGTCTTTTGTTATATCGAAATTTTGTTGTAACTGAACAAATAAACAATAAAAACACATAGAGAGGATAATGTTGTGGCCTGAATGTTTATTTCGATGTAACCGGAATTTCGTTAAAACCATGTTCGTTATAATGGGAGTGCACTGCATGAGTATTTGAGTGTGTGTGTGTGTGTATATGTGTGTGCATGTGTGCATGTGTGCTTGGCCAGGTAAGACAAATTTCATGTGTTTTTTTAAATTTTGTTGAGTCCAAGATATAAATTGATATCACATATAACAAGCAAGAAATTTGCGCACTTTTGCTATTGCGCTAAATTTTTTTATGGCTATTACTCAAACACTTAATAATAAGTTTTCATTTACGTCGATGGAGGGCAATTTGTCAATCAGTTGCAGTGATAACTTCTTGCTGTTGTTGAAATACTATTTGAGAGAGGCTATGAGTTCTGAGACTTTGCTATGAGACTTCTATCCTCTCACAAAAACATTTCCAACCCTTTAGAAGAAACATCCTGCATGTTTGCCAACCCCCAATCTCAAGAATACCCAGAATAGAGTTTTAAGGGTTTACATTGGGTTGCCATGTTCAGTGCAGCATAAGGTAACCTCATTTCCACTTGATTTTATAATCCTGATACTTTGCAGAAAAGAGGCTCGCGATAAAGTGCTTCGGGAAGCCAGAACCTTGGCCATATTGGACCACCCTGGCATTGTACGTTACTACAACTCCTGGTTGGAAGAGCCCCCTCTAGGGTGGCAGGATGTCCAGGATAAGCTGTTTGTCGGGGAAGCGTAAGTAACTTGTTGAGGATGGACTGATTTTGCTACAACGCATATTTCTCATAGACACTTGCCCGAGTATTCTCGGGACTCGTCCTCAACGGGGTAAAAACTTTACCTTGCCTCATCAAAATGTAAACTTTCTTTACTGTGGAATCTTCTTGTGGCATATCTCCAGTTATTATTTCCCCCTACTGTCTGTTCTTGTGGCCCATTTGTTTTATCCTTTTACTACAGGTTTTTACAAATTCAAAATTGTACATTTTATTGCCTGCACTGTAAGAAAAACATATTTGACAATATTTCGTCAAACTTGCCATGCACATAATTTAGGACAAGGCATTTCATGAAATAGGTGTTACATTGAAGAACGGGGATCAAGGATCAAAGTTAGATTGTGAGATGTCACTGTGTTTACACTCAAGTCCGGCAATGGTTCTTGTGATTTCCTCAGACTTGTTATGTTAACAATGTGTTACAGTGCAGTGGCATGTCAGATTGTGACAAAATTATGTGGCAGGCCAAAGGAGAGCCTTCTCAAAATGCATGATATGTTAAGTGGTGTATCTGCAGACACCATCTGCAGACACCATCATAACATGTGAGTTTAAAGTAACGTGTGCGCGAGTAAAGAAATCTTACCCGAATTTGTTTGTGTCTTTTCTACATTGTAGGGTGAGTACGGACGTCCTTTCCTCATTAGATACTCCAGCCTTCTTCAATAAAAACAGTGAATTGGTGAGGAACAGAGAACAATTACTTCAACAGACTGGAGGGAAGGCTAGTATAGACCCTCACCCTGTGTCACACAGAAAGACCAGGGAAAGTCCCCTGCTTAGATTTGATCTCAGTGATGAGGACGATATTGAGGAGGAGGAGGAGACAGACACTAATAGTGGAAGAGATACAGCTGTGCCCAAAGATTGTCCAAGGGACCCAGGGGTGGGGTCAGACATCATGTTCCCTGATACCCCTTACGACTTGAGTGGTGGGTTTCAACTGGGAAATGACCTGGAGGAGAGTGGCTCATTCAGCATTGTCTTCCAGGGAATGGAGGATGATGACATGCAGACCAAGAGCACCGAAGATGACTCTCGCTGGGACGAGAGTACCGCTCAAAGCATCGGTGCCCTGAACGATGAGAGTCTGTCAAACCAGGGTACGGACACTTCATTGAATACGACTGTGGACGAACCTTTCCAGCGCTACAAAGGTTCGGGTGTACGAAGTGGCACAGACCTTGATAGGAGCGAGTCCTTCAAGATAGTCTTTGAAGATTCAGGTTGCAGCGATCACCGAGGACATTCAGATGGTGATTTAGACAAATCAGATGGATCAGGTGTGTCTGAAGAATCTAAGCCCACTGTGTCATCAGTAAGCAGTCACCACTCAGAATCTCCAGACAGGTGTGTAAATGTTGATCCTCTGAAGTCACCCACAGCAAATTCATCAACTGTTAGTCCCAACAAGGACAGAGTGTCGACAGAGTGTGAAAGGACTGCGGCAACCAAGGTGCCCAAGGTTTACCTCTACATCCAGATGCAGTTGTGCCGCAAGGAGACCCTCAAGGACTGGCTCAACACCAACACCTTGTCTCGAGACCGCAACAAGGTACTCTACATCTTCCACCAGATCCTGGAGGCGGTCAACTACATCCACGGCTGCGGCATGATCCACAGGGACCTTAAGGTGTGCTTTCTGCTCTCTATCAGCTCAATTCAAATTTTTACCATCTTTTAATTCCGGGCTCTTTAAACCCACCCTAATTTGGAAGCAATTTCCTCGAAACATGCACTGATCATCTATTGCAAAATTGTATAAATCCACCACATTCCCTTATATAGTTTGCTGTTGTGTGATCACAAGATTGCCTTACTGTATGACACAATTTTACCTAGACAATGCATCAAATATCAATTTTTTTTTTAAAACAAAGAATTCAATATCTGTTCTACTTTTACCCTCTCCAAGTAGTGCTGGTTCCTTTATACTTGTAGAATCCAAGGGTACATAAAGACACTGGTTACCCCGATAACTCTGCAAGGGTATGGCTTTTGCCCCCACATAGTTCCCATGGTAGAGGGAGAATAGAGAAGACAGCTGCAAGATACTTGGCTACCCCACAGTGATGGGGTGTCCATAATTGCTTTGTCCAAATGTTGGTGGCATGGTAGATCCTTTTCCCACCTCACTAAAACTTACAATGCAAAATTAATTTCTCTATCATTCCTATCAAAGAGAAATATCACGGGTGATCATTTGGATTCAAGTCAAACTCTTTTGTGTATGCTAGTTTAATGCGAATGCTGCAATAATTGTTACGCTGAGTGGAAATAATGGACACATCAGATTTGGATTCTGTTTTCACCTCCAGATAGCTTCCTATGATGTGGTGGTGGCTGAATGGTTTACATTTCTTTGTTCTTGATTCCTAGCCTTGCAATTTTTTTGTATGTATTGTATTACAACAAATTTTGCAGAAACTTCAGTGGCGATATTTATTTTTCACAAATGGTAAAATATTATAATCATTATTATATAAATAAGTATAAATTAAGTCATTGCAGCAGGTTGAGTGGAGTACAGTCAACCTCGCCCAAGTCGAATTTATTTGGAATGAAGAAATCGGGTTATGAGGGATCAAAGTCAAAAGAATACAAAAAGGACTTGAAAAGACCTTCGACTTGGACAATTATTCAACGTATGCAAGGTTGACTGTATTTACTATCGCTTTGTTCATATTGTTATTATTGTCAGTAGCATTGTCATTATCACTGTTATTTTCATTGCTTATCATGGTATATATCGAGATTGCTACCAATATTATTACTGATATTTTGTCATCATTACTGTTCATCAATATTCATGACTATGATTTGTCTCCCCACAGCCATCCAACATTTTCTTCTCCGTGGATGGTAAAGTGAAGGTGGGGGACTTTGGCCTAGTGACAGCCATAGATACTGGGATGGAAGATGGAGAGGAAGAGAGGGATACAGGCAATGGTCTCCATCTTCACACTGGGAGGGTCGGAACCCAGCTTTATATGAGCCCAGAACAGGTGAACAACATCCTTCCAACTTGTGTTTGGGCTCTGTTTAATTGCAAAACCAGAAACATCAGCTCCATGAAACTTTCACAAATCTCCACTGGCATACAATACTCTGTGTAGACCAACACTTATTTTAAAAAGATTTATGTGTATTTAAGTGTGTTTTAAGAAGATTTAAGTGTATTTAAATGTATTTTAGGAAGATTTGTGGAAGTTTCATGAACACAAAAATTTCTTGTTTTGCAGTAATGAAAGGTTAGGGAGCTTTAGTGTGGCTATACGATGAGCTGTGTGACGTAGGGAACAACAAACCTTGGCAGTAGCGGGTTCTTTGGGCCGTTGCGCCTTACTACAAGCATTTACGCAAATGTGTGGTGTTGCAGCTTAGCCAAGTTGCAAATTTCTGTGATGTAAATGTGCATATGATGTAACATTACTTCAGCTGCTCATGTGCTTCTTGGCCAATGCTTATTTTAGTGAACTGCCATTGAAGATTTGAGAGGACTTAGAATTTCAAGCTTGTAACTACACGTATGCCATCTGCCAAATTTTGCAAGCAGTGGACAAAATACTGTAAAATGAGGAATGTTCGTGTGCATTTTAATTTCGCGAATTTCGCGAGAGCCAAGATTCACAAAATTAATATGCAAGCAAAAGTTCATGTCTACACTATATGCATTGAATGTTAGAGGTAACTCTCAAATATTTCATGCCGAGAAAAAAGGCCGTTGGCTCCTATTCGCAAAAATTTGATACCACAAAAATATCATGTTTTACAGTATATCGTTGGTGTTTGAATTGTGAAAGTTCCTTATTAATAACTGAAGGACTCTTTGACTTGAAGCTAAAGTCTTGGCCATTTATCAATCTGATTGCATTAGAAAATGAAATAACTCAAACAAATTGTGAATATGCAATTATAATTTAGATAGAAAATGCCCTCAAGTTTTTTGGGTGAAATTTCATGACACAAGGATAAGATTATGTACAGAATGAATGACTTGGAATTGTGAGTTTATGAGTTACTGATACCATTGAAAAGCTTATATGCATGGAGCCCACATACTTTGTAATTTTTTAAGGATGCTGTCGAGCTACAAAAAGTTTGCATCTTGCATTTTGTTTTTAATAGATTTTGGCTGCTCTGTCTGTACATTTTTGCTTCAGTTCATTTTCGCATTTTCATTTTAGAAAAAAAAGAAAGATTCAAATACATTGGAAAATAATGTTGTAAAATTTATCATACTCTTTTGATTGAATCAGTTTGAAACCAGAACAGGTAAAATCCTTTCAATTCTTTGCTTGACTTAAAATATTACACCTAATTGTTTTTTAACCTCTGCACCAAAGTTGCACACATTCGGTTCTCAATGTCATGAGTATCGTTAAATTTGATTGCAACAACTGTTCTGAAAGGATGAAAAGACATGGAAACATTATGTAACCAATGTGTATTTTATTTTTTTTTCTTTAAAATATCCTTCAGGTATCGGGACAGAACTACGACCACAAAGTGGACATCTATGCCCTGGGCCTGATTTTCTTTGAGCTCTTTCATCCCTTCTCAACACAAATGGAGCGTATCCAGGTCAGTGCTACTTTTTGAACCACCCTGTTCTCGCTTTACACAATTAAGGTCCCACCACTTTCTCCTCCCAAAGCATAGTGTAAACGTACTCTGGGACTTTTCTCATTGTCTCTCACAAAGGTGGTCCACTCTACGGACAAAATTTAAAGGAGAGAGTGACCTTGGGCCATAATTGACTGAGGCCAGCTGTATTCATCAAATTTTCCCATGGGCAAACTCTAGTGTCAAATGGCAGGGTGCACCCCAAACCTCAATTGCCCCTGCAGCTCGGGGAGGTTGAGATAGTAGTGTGGATGGTCAGTTGCAAAAAGAGATAAGACTTCTCGTGGCTGTCCCTGTAACGTGTGACCTAGTGTGAACGTTGGGTATTACACACCCATCATATTTTTCTTTCCGTGTGGCCAAACTTTCAGATCACATTGTCGCTAAGTTTGATACTACAGTGCACTCTTATTATAACAAACACGGTTATAGCGAAATTCCGGTTACAACGCAATGAAAATTCAGGCCGCAATATTATCTGTTTTATGTTTTTTATTGTTTATTTTTTCGGTTATAACGACATTTCGATATAACGAAAGAAAAATGCCGATCCCGAGGATTTTGTTATAATGGGAGTCCACTGTATGTCTCTTGCACATTTTTCTCTGTAGGTCATGTGCCAAGCCAAGACGCAGAACTTGCCCAAGAGATTCACCAAAGAGCTGCCCCTGGAGGTGAGACTACAATAGAATGAAAATTTAGAGTCTTCATAATTAAGCCTTTTGCACCCAGGGATACTGAAAATCTTTCATTATCATTTATGACGTCTTCTTAGGTGCACAATAGACAAGGCAGCTTCTGACTAATGTTGTTTGAGACATTGTTCATGCCTGTTTTATTGATCTCGACTAGTTCATTTGTTAGTTGTACACTGTAATTGGAAGATATTGATGTGGGCAGTGGATATTTATTTTTTATTCCATCATTTCTTTCTTCAAGAAATAAACAAACTAAGATTGTCAGGCCCTTTATCATTTTGTATCTATCAAGAAACATATGCATTATAATATGTAAATAACATCGGATTGACATGTACGGTGGTACACGGAGATTAAAAGATGTTATTGACAAGGAACATGATGAGAAACAGGGAAGAGGAAAAAGAGCTACACTTCCAGACTTACTGATCTTGAGGATGTAGACTGTAGGGAGAACAGAAAATGTTAGAGACTTTCAAACTTTGTTTATAAGTGAATGAATAGATATGCAGTACCCACTGCTGTAAGGATTAGAACCAGCACTGAATGTCAAGCTGGAGCTCAGAAGTCTAGTGGATACGACACCTGTCTAGTAATCAGGAGATTGCTGGTTCAAGTCCGAGTATGTGTGTTCATGATTTTTTTATCATGGCCACCAGTGAAACACTGCATAATTGATGCTAATATGCATTGATGAAGGGCAGTTTGGCAATCGCTTGCAACTTTCACTCTTGTCAGAAGATGTCCAATAAAAGTGAGACATATAGCTGAAGATTCATATTGATAAATAACAAGTATGATAAATGTTATCTTGCTTTGATAGTGCAAATACACATTGCTTGCCCACTGCAGGGAGAGTTTGCAAAGTGGCTGCTGTCAGACAGCCCAGACCAGAGACCAGACAGCAATGAGATTGACACCAGTAATATCTGCAGTCAGCTGTATGAAGACTACGTACCTCCCTCGATACACACTACAAGGCACCGGGGGCTGTCTAACTCATCCAGGTAGCAAGACTCTAGGAGAGATCACCTGATGTGTGCGCTTGCCAAGCTGTTGGAACCAGGCCACCTTCTTGGAACTCCAAGAGTGATGGGCTCATTGCAGAATATATCATCATTGTGTAAACGGTGGCACAACTGGTAGAATTTCATTAGATCTGGGTGTTCAGGATGCACAGGGATTGATACCAATTGATGGTCATATTAGTGTGTAATTTCCATTTTCTTTTTTGTAATTGGGATGGAAGTGAGAAAAGAGTATCTGCTTTAGAATAGTTACAGAGCAATCCATTCATTAAGAATCAAGGTTTTAGATGGAGGGTAATCAGATTGTTATATTTGATGGAAATTTTCCTTTTAATTTTATGTATTGACACATGATGGCTGTGAATGAAATAGAACATGTATCCATGGAATTATGACAAACATATGTATGATTGGACTACAAGGACATTTTTCTGATTCATTTATGAATCTATGGTTGCCACCACTTAAATTCATATATATAGGTTTTAAACTGTGTGCCAGGACACAGAACAGAGACGCTACCTATCGTACAAGAAGACTGCAAAAGCTTTGTTTTCATTTTCTGGCATTCATTGCATTATATCTGTGCTAAAATATGCAAAATGCGATGAGAAGTAGTGTGTTTTGGCTTTGCACTTCATAGTCTCTATGTACTTCACACTTGTTTTGATAAGGAAAATGTGGCTCATGGGGTCCAAGTTTTGTGTGCTTTTTGTAATTTTAATTGAAAGGAAGAAATATTTAAGGTACACATGTAGCTAGCTGATTATAACCTGACAAGTATTACTCTGATCTGCCAATTTATACACTGTCCATCATTAAATTAAGCTTGAAGCACCTCCCAGTTAGCTACTGGTTGTAAATTCAGTATTGGTCAAAGCACTGGCCACATTATTACACAATCTCTGTACAAATTCAAAGAAATACTGGGCACCCAGTAATGCCATATAGTTGCCTCTGTACAACAGAAATAGAAATACAGTGTTTGAAACTTGAACCATCATGTGTGCACAGAAGTCATTTGTTAGCTGGCAGGGGTGATACAATAATAAATGCAGCTATGGACTATTGCCAAAATAAAGAGAACTTAATCGTCAAGAAAGAAAGAATAAATAGAGCTGTAGTAGTTATAATAAGCCCATTAAGATATTTAGAAAAAAAAAAATGAAGTTTGAATCTTCATAAAGAATATGAATATTTTAACCTGTATTAAGTACTTAAGATTAAAGTCAGTCTATATCTCAATCATTGGGATTTTTTGTTTGGTCCACACGTCAAAAACTAGATGTTTAGGTTACAATTCAAACATCACTGCACGCCATGATCCAGTGGTATCTTTGCCATATGTATGAATGGACTTGTGATCTTTTGTCATCTGTGTCAATAACATTCCATGTTAAAGTTTAATGTTGCCAGGATCGACAGATTGTATTCAAATATAAAACATTGCTGATAAGTGGCAATTGAGGTCATTTACTGCTCTATAAAAGACATTCCATTGAACCAAACTTTTCACATTGGAATGCAAGTATCTGTTTTCCCTTAAAAAGGAACCATCATTTGATGAGAACAGTAAGGTTGTTAATGCTGCACAAAGTCCATGGAGCTTGCACCCTTATTCTTCTCAAGTCATGATATCACCAAGCATAGAGTGCAATGTTGTAGATAGCCATTTTTAAGTCTGAGTGATCCACCTGTAAATAAACACTTTTTTATGTTTTTTTTTTCCTATTCATGTGATATAGTAAATCTGTTTTTAACCGTGGACATGTTGATCAATCTCTGTCTTTTGACTTCCACACACCACACAAGATAGATACGCACATTGATTTGATAACTTCTTGTGAAATGTTTGGAAATGTGGAATGTTTGATGACATGCCTGTTTGAAGTATAGTACGGTATATGCCTTTTTCTTCTTCACTTTGGCATTGATGTTTAAGTCCAGTGACTAAACGTGTCTGCTTTAATAGGTAGCATGTGCTTTTACTGGTTCATCTACACTGTCTCTGATAGTAATTGTGGAATGTACAATGTTTCTTGACCATGCTGCAAAAAAAAAGTCTCATTTATGGAGAAACTCTACTCGATGTTCCAAGTTTATGATTAATGAATAGAATGAAATTAAAATAGTAAAACTTTTACTGACATCTGACCACAATAGCTATGAAATGTTTGAATTTCAGACGTTCTCACTTTGGTATCATTCCCAGGTGCATACAGTATGTACCCATAGATTAGATAGTTGTTAATGTCATAGTATTATAAATATAGCCATTGGTTTGTACACAGATCTTCACCAAGAATTCCTCCGATTTAACTTCAAAGAGAAATTAAATTGCACCATCACATCAACTCCTTCCAGAGTTAATTCATAGCCTGGAAAAGTGATTCCCATTGTGACATGCATAGGGCCAAACATGTACCACCACGAAACTAAAATTGCCTGTGATGTTGAAAGTTAAACAGCAGACAAATATGTGTAAGTAGTAGTGGGAGACGTTTCTTTGTTATGATCAAGAATCAACAGTTCTTAAACCTTTCTGCACATGTTGAAGATTGCCTGGTATGTGTGGTGTACAGAAAATAGTGCTGGCACAGACTCTGGGTTTATTTAGGCATGTAAATTATGATGGAATGGCCAGAGTGTTCCTGATAAATGTCATTATTTACACCTTGTGTGCTTGAAAAAAGTCAATGTTTTTATAAGCTAAAAGCTATCAAGTGCTTGATGTGAATGGAAAGATCACAAATGTCAAAAGATGAATTCAATACCATGAGATGTGTGTTTTATTGCTACTTTGATGCATTTTGTGTGTTGTTTAAGTGTCAGCATGCTCATGCAGTGTTTCACATGCTTCACATTACAAAGAAAACATTTGAAGTACAAGTATGACTTAAAGACATTTTTAAACAGTTTGTATGTGGTCTTCCTGGCATGTACATCAGTACTGTTGACATATTTTTCTATGGCTTTGAAAATTATATTTATCTAACAGTGTACAGCCCGTTATATTGTGAGGAAAAGACAAAGATGCTTTATTGTCCCAGATAATCGGTGTGACATTTTTGTACAGTAATCATTAGTCACATAGTACATAACGTGGTGTCAACTCCTAGACAAAGTAAACGTATTGTGTACCTACCAATGGGGATTTAGCCAGCCAGTTTGAGTGTGTGATGTGGTGTTTCTTGTTATTTTGTGTTTGTGTTTGTGTGTGTGTGTGTGAAAGTGACTTTAGAGTTGTGATTGATGGAAGAAATTTTAATTCAAACTGCATCTTGATCAGTGCAGTCATCTGATGAAGGGATCTAAAGAGATCTAAAGAGATTTGTTGTATTTCCCAAAACTTATGTGTCAAATGTACATGTAGAAGAAATGCTTAAGGTGTACCGTGGCTCAATAAATAAGCTGCTTCGTGGTATGAAGCTGCTGTTAATATTATATTTGCATATTTGAGTGTCTTAGATTTGGGGTTTATATTTATTTACCTGCATTTTATGGTTTGGGCAAACCAGTCTGCAAATGGATGAACAGAATGACACAATAGTGACTCATATGTAACACTTTCCCATGAGAGAACATTTATTTAAAGAAATGACAATATGATACCAATAAAGCAATACTTTTAGCACAAATGGTAGAATAAATGTTCATATTTAGCACAATGCAGAAAACTGGACAATAATCTGTGAAGCATGTAATTTAGGGAAGTAATGCTACTGAAATTGTGTACACAAATTTGGAAATTCACTGCACATAAATGAGCACATGCTGCATAATGCATGCTGTGCTTACAATCGTGCCGCACAGAAAATTCCAGTTGAAGGTAGGCATTACCTTGATACTCTCAAATTACTCTGACCAGCCCACAGAATATGACAGATAAATTTTGCTGTTGGGAACATACAAGAGGATTGACCTTAGGGTTTTAAAACTTTATTCTGGCAAGGTAAAATCTGTGATGTTTCCATACATAAAACCTCCCTGAGAAGCATTCAAAACTCTTTTTGTGATGGAACACTCTATACGATCCCTCTCCTGCCAGTTATCATGTATATACATGTATTTAAACAATTTGCATAAATACATGGGAATAGATTGTGACAGCACACATTACCATACAGAAAGAACCTGGCCTCCTTACACTCCTTACCAAGTTGAATATCTACCCAGCGCTCTATGACAGACTTGTCTATACTGAGGAAATATGTTGTAAATACACCACATATATTGTATGACTCTAGGGAACAGCCTGTTCTAAAGATTTTACAAATACAATGCACATGACTCAATATTGGCTTTACGCTAACACAGATGTCACAAGCATCACAACTGTTCTTGTTTTGTTCAGAATGATAAGATACTAGTACACATTATACATACATACCAAATTGTGATGTTGCATGACAAATTGAAGTTAGTTTATAATGAAGGAGTGCAAGAATGTAATAGTGCAGTCACGAGTATGTGTACTGTAAAACAAGGAATTTTCGCGTGCACTTTAATTTCGCGAATTTCGCGAGTGCCAAGATTCGTGAAATTAAAATGCACGCGAAAGTCCTTGTTTACACTATATGCATTGAACGCCAGTGGCACTTCGCGAAAATTTCATGCCACGAAAAAGGCTGTCGGCTCCAATTCGCGAAAAATTCATGCCGCGAAAATATCATGTTTTACAGTAATTTGTATGGTAGAAAAGGAAATATGTGGCACTGAAAGAATTGAGCTAATACCATGTGTGACACCTACAGTTTGTACATGAGTAATGTCAGTTCAATGCACTATTTGAGTTTTGAATCCCAAACTTTATACCAACTAAATATCTCTCTTGTCTCTGGGATAGTAGTTTTTTGTAGAAATCTTGGGAGTTGGCAACCTCTTGCGTCGGTTAGGTGCCAAAGTTTACAATAGCTTAGAAGTACGAAGTACACATCAAACTATTTGAAGACTGGTGTTTAGCCTTTTCCACTTCTATTTCAAATAATTTGTTTAAGCGGTACCTTCATTTCAGAGAAATTCAATAGCATGCAGCAATCAAACTCAAAGCTAATAACTTTTAGTTTTCCAAATGACATACCTATAAATGACAAGACTTGCCATGTACAGTGTGGAGCCATGAATGGCAACCTGCAATACATAACAAATGTTCACATCAACTCACGTGCAAACTGACGACAACAATGTAAGTACATCGTAATACCCAATGAAGAAAATAATAACACAATGATAATACTAACAATGAAAATCAGCCTTCAAAGTTTGCTGATGGTGGATTTGTCAGCGGGATTATCTTGCAAATGGACTTAGTTCAAAACCTGTCACACTGTACATGTAAATACCCAGGCAATGCAGCTCTTGAAATTTTCAAATAAACATTCTAACACAGTCACTGAAACTGACCTTTCAGAATGACTTTTGCTCAGCAAGTCAACTGTTTAAGCAGCAAAAGCTAGCACTTCAAAGTGCCTAAATGATGGCTGAAATTTCAAACAGCTTGTGGCAGAGTGGTAAGGAAAACAATGGACATCATCTTAAGGCTGAATAAAAACCAGGGAATATGTGATCACAATTGAATCATTACTTTAACATGGCTCTGCTGATAAAATCTACTTCAAACACAAGATGTGAAAAATATTTACATGTATTATTTAGTTACGTGTACATTGGACATAAATATGCCTATTATACTATGTACAAATTATGGCCAAAATATAGCTGTGCAATTGAGATTGTAAGGATTTTTTGCACTTGTGTATCAAGTGGCATGTTTCTCATGGAGTACCATCTGCTGCGACAGAATCAGTTAAAGTTGCCTCACACTTCTCGCAGGACAGCTTGGTTGCTCTCAACTGCTGGACAAGCTTTGGGTCAAATTGTGTCGCTAGGTCAACCTGGAGAAGCTGGCAACGCACTGGGATAAAACAAAACACATTTTGTAGACTTTTGTTCTCGACATACACGCGTACTTATCATTATTCTACAAGACCCCGGCAGCACATTATAGCAAAAACAAACAGCCAAACATGGTGACACTTTCAGAGATTACACTATGTCTGTTACCTCTTCAGCATTTCCACAAGGTTCATCTCTGGTATCAACTCAAGCAGCTGACTAGACAAATACTGTACATAAAATTTAATCCATATCACTCACACACAGTGAGCTATTGACTTCTAACCTTTAGATGTTTGCTTGTTCAGTTAAATATCTTCAGATGTCATTATACATTGAATTGTAATTATCATGTTTTAGTTCATGTCTTAAATATCAGATTTACGATGCACATGTAATGGAAACAAAATGCACATCCCATTTTATGAACTCATATTACATTCCTGACTTTGTGATCAGTTCGTAATGGTCTCAAATTGTCACATCCGTACTTTGTTTATTTATGTTCATTTCACATGCATGTGAAACCGTCAATCTCACAAGACTGACTATATAAAACCACCTGAAGCTTTGACAGGCCTTTACTTTATATGTTGTATATGAAAATCAATTCACTTTGAATCAATTAACCTGTAGCAGAAAATGAGGTGACAAAAATAACTTAGTCTCCAGCTACTTGAATATAGGAAGAAACAGCAAACATCCTTGAGTGGAGATGTTTAAATCATAATAACGAATCTTCCCCTATAAATGCTCACTCACAGATATCAGCCATCAGCTGTTGTTTGACTGAATCCAGCTGAGATGAAAGCCTCTCAAGGCTCTCCATCTCCTTCTGGTAATCAAAGACGCTATCTCCAACCAGAGAAACAGAAGGTGTGTAGCTTGCACCTGTGCTGGCCATACACTGAATAGTGTGTGAAGGAGGTCAAAACAAAGGTTTAGGTTTATCACACAGTTACTAGTCAATCCAACTGGCAATGAGGAATGCATAAGAGATCATGAAAACTTCAGCTGTACAGTTTGCAGGGTATGATTACATAGTTTTGGTATATCATTAATGGATGTGCAAGCTTTAATCTTACGGAATTACAAGCATTTCTAACAGTACAACTTGCATTTCTTGTTGATATTGTTCAATGTGTCTTGCATTTATTGATCACAGTACATTGTGACCACCAAAAACATTCTGTTTCATCAATTCCAAAACACACTCACAGAAACACACACATAAACAAATCATATCCCTGTAGACACTTGCTTCCATACTATGTACAGTACATATACAAACAAGTCTACTTCATTTCATATTTGGCACAGTTGAAGTTTGTTCATATCTGTCCAAACACAGATCTTCATTGAACCTGCACTTTCACTGTATTCATAAAATGATGAACATAGAAATAGGAGAAACATCAGAGATCCACTGCACCTGCCTATACTGACACATCAAGGTATCATCCCAAATGCTGATCATGGTTCATCCAAGCTACCATCATTAGTTAAGTCAAAAAAAAAAGAAAAAAAAAAAAGAGCACAAGAAACTGGTATACCAAGACAAAGTTCCTGTCCTTTGAAGAAAAACACTCATTATATCATTTTTACATCTGGGGTAGATATGAACAAAGTCTGTAGATCTGCCTTTCAACCTCTGTACTATAAATCATGAAATCCATGTCAAATATCAGAACTTAGGGTGATATACATTTTGATGATGGTATCTGAATCACTCTGTGTAATTGTAACAATTATTGGTTTATGTCAAACAGTGTTTACTTGTGACGTTTGGTGTACATTTTTCTTTAACTCGACGGATACAGATCAACATGAATATTTAAAGTCACCTGTGGGGGCTGGGATCTTGATGGTGCACCGTCCACTGTAAGTGGAAACCTGAGCATAAAGTGAAGAATCAATAAAACAGACATTTTTTTTTTTTATTTTGCCTTTAGAACCCTTAATGATTAGGCCTACTGTCCACTGCAAGCAGATTGAAAATGAATGACTTAAATGAGACCCAACTAGACAGAAGAGACATTACTTATCTAAAATGTTTTGTCTCATCTGGTTGAATTCTGAGGCATGACTGTCAGCTTTAATTCTTGATTTTAGTCTCCAGTAACCAGTGGATGTGCCTAAACAAAAGTTCACACTGACAATTAAAGACTGTATGAATTTTTGCAAAAATTTTCAGTGCTTGTCAGCGTGAAGAGGTCATAGTTTGCAGTCAAGAGTATTCTCAGCAGACCTTGTTAGTTACAGAGCAAAAAGTGGATATTTCATGCTCTTCATGCTCTGCTGAGTAAGAATATCCCCCCGGTGGAATCAAGACATTACATAGTCGTAGATCTTTATATTACATGCAAAAGTGTTTGCATGCTTTTGTTTCTGCAATAGTTTCTGGTCTTGCGAAATGCTAAAAAATTCCCAAACTGTAAAAATTTTACTAGATCTAAAATAGTATAGAGCCCTCTACCACTCTAGTAGATTCTAGATCTAGAGCCTATCACTTGTTGCTACACAAAAGTCATCTTGATTTGCTTTTTATAGATAGGGTAGAGTCTATCTATATACTGAAACCAAAATTTCTGAAAAACTGAATTCTGCTACCAGATAACACTAACGTTAGACACCTGTCTATGGTCTTAAAGGATAAGTTCACCTTCATATATATGTGGATTGAGTGAATGCAACAATATTAGTAGAACACATCAGAGAAAGTTTGGGGAAAATCGGACAATCTGTTCAAAAGTTATGAATTTTTAAAGTATCTGCAAACTCACTGCTGGATGAGAAGACTACTACAGTGTATGATATCATGTGCGTACGATATAAAGAAAATAAAAAGAGAATTTCATGAAACTGCACTTTTTGAACAAAGTGCATATTTCTTCGACATGTTACTGACATTCGTTAAGGGTAATGTTATTCCCCCTGCCTTCTGAAAGAGAGAAGTCAAGTGTTCTTTTGTTATGCGAGAAAAGTGAAAATATGTTGAATTTTCTTTATTCTTTCTTTATATCATTGTACTCGGGTGACATCACAAGGTATAGTAGTCTTCTCATCCAGCCTTGAGTGAGGATAAACTTCAAAAATTCATCACTTTTGAACGGGTTGTCCGATTCTCCTCAAACTCTCACTGATGTGTTGTACTAATATAACTATACACAGCCCTGTTGCTGTCCACAAGTGAAACTGTAAGTCGCAACAGGGCTGTACTGTGTGGACATTACGTTATCTTATAATTCCGGGGCGCCGACTCTATTCTGAATTTACTGCACCGTATTTGTTACTAAGACTACATAAGATGAAAAATTTATCAATTTAGCTACCGTTTTCAGCTATTGATATTGGCATACATATTTCACAACTTACCAAAAATGACACCTTTTTTTAATTCTGTGCGCCGCAGAAATTGTAGAAATCACAGAAATGACTTGAAATGTCCGCGCAGCACTGGGCAAAGGGGGCGCTGTCAACGGCGCGGACGTACAAGCTCTAGCAGCGCAATTTGCATCGTTCAAAGCTGGGAAAGATTTATTTTGAATCGCCCAGCGATGATCACAGCATTCCGGGTTAAGATTGGACTTTTTGCTCAGTGTATATTGCGTGAGGGCTCACTAGGGACTGAAATACCATGCTCATAGTCCAAGCATCTTAATTCACGCGAGTGATTCACAAAATTTTGATAAGAATGTAGAAATTTTTAACAGTTTTGTTGTTGTGTGGTTGTGTTCGAGGGGTTTAGTAGATATGTGTATGTGTATGGCGTCTGGTCGGGCTACTACTAATATTGCTCCATGTAATAAACCCGCATGTCTATGAAGGCAAACTTGTCCTTTAACATTAAGGATCTATCTGAAATGCAGCAGTTGATTTTGTTCTTTCTTTTCCTTAAAGTTGAAGTGCTTATTAATTACTAATCGTGACTCATGTGATGGAAGTGAATGCCAGAGACAGTACACTTCTACTTCACTAGCTCATGACAATATCCAACCAATAAATTAGTCTACATATTTATCTTGCTATGTAAACACATGTTATTAGTAGACTACTCGGCTACTATCCTTACCGTATAAATACTAGATCTAGGACCTACAGCTAAAAAAATCTAACGTTACACGTGTACTTAATTTTCTAGTAATTGCGACCATGCACGTAGAATGCAAATTGCACAATGGAGGCCCTGGGGTTACCACACGTAGCTCTACTGGTACTACTACTACTAGTGCCTAGAACTAGTAAGACTAGACCCTATCTTATACACATTACTCATTAGACACTAACCCTGGCGCAGAGCGCTGTGTAACTCGACGCGGTACGAGTTGGGGTCGCTGGTGCGGTTAATTAGACACTATAAATATAATGTTAGTCAGACTTTTGTCCAGATCTAGATAACCTACACCAAAATAAACACACACACACACACACACACACACACACAAACAATATCAAGTAGGCCTAGAAGTCTGTTAGTGTTAGGCCAACAAAACAAAACTGGGGAAGTAGCCGTAGGCCTTACTGCGACCAGCCCCATACGCATTGCGTATGGAGCTGCTGGTCGCAGTTACCGTAGCCTAGCGTAGGCCTAAATTTTATCATGTTGTAAATGATAAGAAGCCACTATAGTTAGTAATGGCATAATCGTGATATAGTCCCCACCTCTCCGTTGGGGACTATTAGAATCCCACCTAGTACCTACAGCTCTATGGTACCTACCTAGTTGAGAGTGTAGCACGTATTGCGTAGTGGGTACAGCTGTACCATACTTCTTTGCGGATTTTGACGCAACTGACGTATGATTGGTCAATAGCCGTGAGACAACACACACTAAAGTGACACACACTCTTCATACAGCCTTGCGTATCTCCGTGTATCTCCCTCTATATGGTCGTGATATAGTCCCCACTCTATGGGAAACTGCGTGCGAATTACACGTGGTGGGGACAATTTCACGACCATAGAGTAGCCACTCCCCTCTGTTATGCTCGTGATATAGTCCCCACACAACGACGAACTGTGCGTGTTTTGAATGGAGGTGGGGATTATTCCAACAGTATTATACTCGTGATATGGTCCCCCCTCCACGGCGAACCGGCTGCGTTATGTATGTCAGTGGGGACAATTTCCACGATGCCTCATGCGGATCGCTATCTCAAATCTCTCTCCTTCCTTTTGCCGCCAAAACATGCCTTTACCGACATTAGCAACAATAATGTTTTAGTTCATGCAAAAATCTCGCGTGGATTAGTGACGACAACGTACAATTCCAAAATCTCTAGAGAGATTTTGAGAGACCGGGATCGGAAACCTGTGCCCGTTTCTAGACACTTTACGTTTTAAACTTGATTTGAAAAATCAAACGCAAATTCCCCAAATTGCAAGTACCATTGCGATTTATATTCATTGTGCGTTGCTGCAAAGATATGCCACGTGTGAATTCGTATGATTCTGTCGAGATAATTTTTCAGTGCCGACTGAGTTGAAATAATATGTGTGATTTTCCTTCTCGCCATATTTGTTTTGCTTATAAATTTCTATTGCCATACTCGGAAAATGAATTGTTCTCGCGCTCCGATTCGCAACATTTAACCGCGCTGTACGGTGCAGGCCCGTCTGAAATTTAAAAAAAAAGAAAAAGAAAAAGAAAAAAAAGTCAAGTTTGTTAATCTGAAAACGACAACTTTCGGATTACTAGTTCGTAAAAACAAACATCTTTCCATTGTCGGACTAATAACTTTGGACTGAGATTTAAACCTTCGGCATAGCGAACTGTAACAATAACTTGCTACCTTTTCTTCATTGACATTTCATGAAGCAGCATGCGTTTCGGTAGTTTGAAATGTGTAAATGTTGCGATTTCTTTCCCGTGCTAGTGCAGATTAAGTTCGGTCACGGCGAAAGTTCCTGTAGCCATTACGAAAAAAAAAATAATAATAATGCAAGTCTTTTCAACAATGTATAACACACTTCCGTATAGACTTTTATTAGTTTTGTACAAAAACTGCAAGTCCGAGATTCTGCAACGCTTTTGCGTTTTAAATACAGCGTTGCGTGTGGTTTGATGGACTTGCATAATATGGACAGTTGCGTTTGAACGCAATTGAGTTTAACTGAGTTTCCTACAATTTTATAGTTTCGTATATGATTATCAAACGCAAGCCTGGCGTTCCGTGTGATTTGATGGACTTGCATTTGATTTTCAGAATGGATCTTGATTTTTAATTTTGCGTACGAAATAAAAAAAAAAACAATTAATACAAGTTTTTTTTCAACAATAACGCACTTCCGTTGATGTTTAGAGATGCGTTTAAACGCAGTTTCTTATAGTTTTGTTCAAAATCGCAAGTCTTCTCTGGCGGCTGTACTCTTCCGTTGAAATACTAGTACAGCGTTTCGTGTGATTTGATGGACTTGCATTTATTTTGATTTTAAAAAAACAATGCAAGTCTTTTCAACAATAACGCACTTCCGTATATGTTCAGGGATGGTTTTAAACGCAGTTTCTATAGTTTCGTATAATTATGAAAACCGTACATCTCTGCAACGCTCTTGCGTTTGAATGCAGCGATTTTTTTTTTATTTTTTATTTCTAAAGTTGTCTTTAAAGGCAAATGAGTTGTGATTTCATACACCTGCATTTGATTTGGGATCTGCATTTAATTACATAGTTGAATTTTAATTAATTTTCTAGTGAAATCATGAAAACGCAAACAAAATTTCACATGACAAATATATAATCATGTGAAATAATAGGGCGTGAAGTATGCAAGTGGGGGAGACCGTTATCAATAAGAACATCGTTTGCTTTGGACAAAGACCTCTCAACATTATGCCTTAATTGCTACATTTTTTTCTTTTTAACTATAGGTACGGAACACTCGTAGAACACAATACTGCATAACACAAAATCTGTTTTGTGCACAAACTGCAGCGAAAATTATGACTAAATAAATGAGATAATAAATGAATAAGAAATGAATAAAGAAATAGAACAGCTGAATCGACCCACATCAATGCTTTAGAATTCAAAGTAGTTTTCCGTTTATTCAAAAATGTAATAACATTTATAAAAAAAAAATTAACTATAAAAATTGCATCAGAGTAAAGGGAAAATACGGAAAATGCATTATTTAACTGACATAATACTACAGCAATAACATTGACATTGCATGATCATCATCATCATCATTATCATCATCACAAATCAATATAAATACCACGACGCACGCACCCAACTTGCGCTTGCATGCCTCGGACGGGCCCACTGAATTCTTAATTGTTATAGGGTAATTGAAACATTTTCTTTCCTTTTGTTCTGCTAAAAATATATTGTAGGCTACTTGTTTTCATCACATTGTTCAGTGTAGTAAATGGATTCTGGCAGTAATTGAGTCAGGGTTTGTTTTTGTTTTTGTTTTTTCTCCCTCTCTCTCTCTCTCTCATTCTTCCACTCAAAGAGGAATCCGGTGTGTACGTGTAAAGAAGAAAAAAAATGAAGTCACAATATTATGTACACAAACATCGGTAGAACATAGAAAAGGAAAATGACAAGAAAAATTATTGACGAGAGGCAATTCGAACTTCGAGAAAGTCACACAAAAACAACAACAACAACAACAACAACAACAACAACAACAACAACAACAAAGCAATCATTTGTCCGATAAATCCAAGCAAGATAAACCTTGTGGAAATTGTCCCCACTGCCATATATAACGCAACGGGTTCCCTGTGGAGGGGGGACTATATCACGAGTATAATACTGTTAGAATAATCCCCATCTCCATTCGAAACACGCACAGTTTATCGTTGTGTGGGGACTATATCACGAGCATAACAGAGGGAGGAGCTACTCTATGGTCGTGAAATCGTCCCCATCGCCGTGTAATTCGCACACAGTTTCCCATAGAATGGGGACTATATCACGACCATAATAGACGGAGATACACGGAGATAATAGAGTGTGAAGACCAAAGACTGCGTGAGCTTCTCGACAGAACTTACTCCCGTGCGCGTTGAGGTGACCAATCAAGACGAGAGCAGACAAGCGCAACATACTAACACAGGGAGATTTTATACATGTAACATGTACAGCTAGTTGTGTGCAAGGGGGATTCTATTAGTCCCCACCGGTGACGTTACACCCGAGGTGGGGACTATATCACGATTATGCCTTAGTAATGACTGACTAAGAGAATCGAGAAGAACAACCACTGAACTGAATACATTCATTCGGAATTGAATGCGATTTATTACCCAGCTAACGTTAGGCCCTACTCGATCTAGACCATACCTAACGCGTTGCCGTTACTTAGTAATTAACTATACACAGCCCAGTCGCTGTACATGGTACGTCGCGACAGGGCTGTACGCGCGCGACCACCAACCACTAGGAGAGCGACGTAATCGTATTACGATAGCTTTGAATTTTGATACTTAACATCATTTTTGTCACCTCAAACTCAACGAGTATACTTTTCAATATTTACTCTACATCTGATGCTATCAGTATTCAAATGTACGCAATGAAACTTACCGAAATTGATCATCATATCCAGCATGTCCACACGGTACACAATCTTTCACGCCAGGCCCAACTATATACACAGCCCAGTCGCTGTACTGGACTACATGGTACGTCGCGACGTACCATGTACAGCGACTGGGCTGTGTATAGTTAGGCCTGGCGTGAAAGATTGTGTACCGCGTGGACATGCTGAATATGATGATCAATTTCGGTAAGTTTCATTGCGTACATTTGAATACTGATAGCATCAGATGTAGAGTAAATATTGAAAAGTATACTCGTTGAGTTTGAGGTGACAAAAATGATGTTAAGTATCAAAATTCAAAGCTATCGTAATACGATTACGTCGCTCTCCTAGTGGTTGGTGGTTGCGCGCGTACAGCCCTGTCGCGACGTACAGCGACTGGGCTGTGTATAGTTACTTAGTAATATAAAAGCAAAGGGCTAGATGCCCGGGGCGTTCTTCACAGAAGTGTGCTGTGGGCTACGCGTTGTTGGGGCTGGTCGCAGTATAGCCTTACCAGTATTGTGTGAACAGCGACCGTCAAGTCGCGGTTAGGCTACATCAACACTTTTTTTTTTGACAGAACATCTATCAAGTTAAGTACTCAATCGAAACTTCTAATTTTGGCGTTACATTTCCAGAAAAGTGATTTGATCATATAACAACACGTCAGACTTTCGTTTTACTTACCTAGTATTAGCATTAGACGAAGAACTCATAGCAACTTGTGAGAATCATACGTCAACTACAAGAGACTTGCTGCTGAAGTGGCTCTCATGAGCTAGAGTATGATGATTAGAGAATTACAACCTCTATACGTCATGCATACATCTCTAGAACGTTGCGAATTGCTTAAAGGACAAGTTCACCTTCATTAAGATAAGAATTGAGAGAATGCAGCAATATGTGGAACACATCAGTGAAAGTTTGAGGAAAATTGGACAATCGATGCAAAAGTTATGAATTTTTCAAATTTTTGTTTTGGAACCGCTGGATGAGGAGACTACTAAGGCTTGTGATGTCATATGAGTACAACAGTCTAAAGAAAATATATAGAAAATTCAACATATTTTCATTTTTTCGCTTATTGAAAGAACACCTGTCTTGCCTCTCACCTAAAGGCAATGGGAATAATATTACCCATAACACATGTCAGTAACGAGTCACGGGAATGTGTATTTTTTTCAAAAGATGAAATTTTGTGAAATTCTCTTTATATAGTCCTTACATTGTTGTACGCATGTGACATCATACACTGCAGTAGTCTTCTCATCCAGCGGTGACTGCACAAAAACTTCAAAAATTCATAACTTTTGAACGGATTGTCCAATTTTCCTCAAACTTTCAATGATGTGTATATTGCTACATTCTCTCAATCCTTATGTTAATGAAGGTGAACTTGTCCTTTAAGTGCGTCTCGATGATCCGTGATCCGTTGATGAGAATGAATGATGCCAGTGCTCGAGTGCGCATGCGGTCGCAGGGTCCCCCCCCCCTCCCCCCCCCCCCCCCCACACACACACACACAGACAGAAGCATGATGGCCAAAACAAAAATCACCGAGCGAGAGAGCGTGCATCCCTCACTTGACAAGCTAGAATTTAACAACTCGTGATATTATAGTAAGTTATGATTTAAAGAATGTCTAAAGGAAATTGAAATGTATTTTCATTCTTCTAATAGGCAGCATTATTACCTCTTTCAGAATGTAAGGGAAACTATAGATACCCTGATAATGTCATGTCACAACAAGTCGAAGGAAAAAATGAACTTCATATGAATTAAACTTTTTTAATTCTCGTTATATTTTTTTTTGGGCCTATATCGTTCTTCATATAACTTAGGAGGCGAGGTTCCACGTGGTGGAGAATAATGCAATAGATTATCAGTAAGGGGTATATTGGCAATAAGCACCAATAATATCAGAACAAAGTAAACATTCCTTTTTATTGTTTTGGAATATATACATATAGTGCGAAAGATAGTTCCCTTCCCAAACGTTCGCGGTGCCTGATGGGTAGCATAGCGAAGAGAGAGCCAATGAAGATAACGCTGACTCTGTACGCATCCGCACTCAGGTATTAGAACAGAAAACAATTACTCTCAATGATAATAATGACGATTTCATTGATGAGTATAGTAAATGTTACCTTAATTTATCAAAATGTAAGGGGTTAAAACTTGGTCATATAAATGTACGAAGTTTGTTTGATAAACTGGATGAAGTCCGATTTATGTTATCCAAAACTAAGTTTGATATTTTATGTATATCTGAAACATGGCTGCATGAAAGAATTCAAGATAATTTAATTCAAATCCCTGATTATACGGTAATAAGACAAGATAGACGAAATAATCGGCGCGGAGGAGGAGTATGTATGTACATCCATACTTCGCTAACTTTTATGAAACGTGATGAGCTCTGTAATGATGTTCTTGAGGCTGTTTGGATTGAGCTACCACGAACAAAGTTTAACAAGTTGATTGTTGGTTGTCTTTATAGACCCCCAAATGCTGATAGTTTGTATATGGATATTATATTTGAAAGAAAGAAAGAATTATGACGGAAGATAAAGAACTTATAATCCTAGGGGATATGAATTATGATTATAAAAGAAATGATGTAATAAGTGATACCAGTAATCCAGTTAATGATATTGAGAATTTATTTATGATGACCCAACTTGTGAGTGAACCAACTAGGGTTACTGAAACTAGTTGTAAATGCCTTGATCATATATTGACTTCTATACCCGAATATCATGATTTTAGTGGAGTCGCAAAGATCTTCGTCAGTGACCATTATCTGATTTATACGTGTGTGGTATTTCATAAGAAAGAGTATGGACATAATTTGATACATTTTCGTGATTATAGTAAGTTTGATTCTACTCATTTTATTGATGATTTAGAAAAGTGTAATATATTTCATTCAGAAAATGATATGGACGATAACATGGAAATGAAATGGAATAGATGGAAATCTGCGTTCATGGACATTATGTGATAAGCATGCTCCGATTAAACAATGTAGGTTGAAACGAAGACACAATCCATGGATGACACCAGACATTATCAAGTTGATCTATAGAAAAGATTTTTTGAAAAAAAAAGTCTGTTTCTGTCAAATCTCCAGAAGTCTTGTCAGAATATCGGAAAGTCAGAAATAAGTTATCTGAAGAAATTAGATTGAGTAAGAAACTGTATTTTGATAATGTCACTCGAAAGTATGGTAAAATAGTAAAGTATTATGGAAGGAATTGAATAGAATTCGAGGTGACAATAAGCATATTATGTCTGTTATACCTGGTGAACTTGATGGTGATAAATTAAACAGGTTTTTTGTTAATGTTGGTGAAACAATATCTAGATCTTTTAAAGACGAAGCTTTTAAATGGTATCACCCGCAGTGTATTCATTCTTTTCAATTCGATAGTATCGACTCAAATAGAATCTTCACATTACTATCGAATCTACCAACAGATAGTAGTATGGATGTGTTAGAAATGGATGCAAAACTATTGCAGGTTGCTGCACCAGTGATTTATACCTCTCTTTGTAGATTGTTCAATGAAAGCCTGACAACTGGTCAAGTACCAGTAGATTGGAAGAAAGCAAGAACTACACCTGTTTACAAAGGCAAGGGTTCGAAGAATGACCCTACCAATTATCGGCCAATCTCTGTAGTTTGCCATGTATCTAAACTCTTGGAAAAAGAGGTCCATAAACAGTTTCTGAAATATCTCCAGAGCAATGATTTAATCAATATTGATCAATTCGCTTTCCTTCCCGAACATTCAACGCAAACTTGTTTGCATCGTGTTGTGGATGACTGGTACGAAGCGTTTAACAACAATGAATGTGTAGTAGCCTGTTTTCTTGATATAACTAAATGTTTTGATAGTATTGATATGAATATTTTGTTGACCAAGCTTAAATGGTACGGAGTTCAGGAATACGAGTATAAATGGTTCTCCAGTTATTTACATGATCGAAGTCAAGCTGTCCGGGCGCATGGATCTTTGTCAAAGTTCCGTGATATTAGAGTGGGTGTGCCCCAGGGTAGTATACTAGGACCCCTTTTATTTTTGTTATTTATGAATGATATAACTCAGTGTCTTAGATTTTCACAATGCAATATATATATGCGGATGATGTGGTTATATATACCACCAGTAGGCATGTTGATGAAGCATCCTCACGTCTGCAGTCAGATCTGAATGATTTATATCTTTGGTATACTAGGAACAAGTTAAAGATCATCATTGATAAAACCAAAGTGATGGTATTGAGTATTTCCAAAAAATATGATCTGAATATTTGTATTAATGCTGAACGTATTGAGCAAGTTGACAGTATTAGGTACTTAGGTATTGAAATTGATGATAAGTTATTATGGAATAATCATGTACAACAGTTAACGAAGCAGCTAGGTTGTAAAATTTATTTACTACAGAAAATGCGTAAGTTTGTCAATCAAAATGTGTTGAATTTTCTGTATCTCACTCTAATACAACCTTGCATAGATTATGCTTCTTCTGTGTGGGGCCATTGCTCTTCTAAATCACTGGATAATTTGTTACGTCTGCAAAAGAGAGCAGCAAGAGTGGTGAAAAGTAATTATGATTATGTTATTAGTCATGGTGATGATCTTATCAAAGAACTTAAATGGAAATCATTTGAGCAACGACGAGATTATTTTTTGGCAACACTAATGTACAAATGTGTATATGGTTTAGCCCCCACTCGTATGGTTAATGAAATAGAAATGGTCTGTGACAGGCATTCTCATAACACTCGTTCAGCCGACTCACTCAATGTGGTCATTCCAAAACCAAATCGTGCATGTTTTAAGAAGTGCTTTCGCTTCTCAGGAGCACAAGTATGGAATTCACTACCAAACATTTTACAAAATGCCCGGACTGTTCAGAATTTTAAGCGTGTATATAAGCAGTTTTATTTTTTGTAATATGTATTTGTTGTTGTGACCATCTCAGCTGCAGAAAATCCTTCCTGTCGTTTTTATTCTAGTTATTGAAAATTATTTATCTTTGGGCTTTTTTTGTAACCTCTTCTCTGCGAGAGACAGCGAGGGAACATTATCATATCTCTTATATGCTTGTTAATATTATGATTATTCTTTGGTGTGTGTGTGTGTGTGTGTGTGTGTGTGGTGTATGTGTGTGTGCGCGCGTGTGTGTGTGTATATGAGTGTGTGCGTGTGCGCGCGTATGTATGAGTATGTGAGTGTGTATGTATGTATGTGTGTGTGTGTGAGTGTGTATGTGTGTATGTGAGTGTGTGTGTGAGTGAGAGATTGGGTGGATATGAGTACTCTGCTGTCATGTGCTCCCTTTGAAAAGGTCATGACATGAATGCCGGCATTTATGCCAATATGGATTCTAATGCTTAGTCCAGATTTGTTTTTCTTTGTCTTTCTCTGCAGTCTTCTCGCCAAAGGAGTTGCAAAGTGAATTTTAGAACATGAATTTTATATTGTTAATAATTAACTATTCATCTGATTTGATGTTTTAATTACTGCAGCTGATATGGATTTTTTTACTGATGACAATTCATTGTAATGACTGAATTTTTGTTTGTATTTTTATGTTTTATCTCAGGACCTTGATGAAAAACAGCTCATGCTGATCAAGCTATCCTGAATAAATATGTTTCAATAAAATGAAATAAAATAAATAAAATTAGACTTGAGGCGGACGTCCTCAAGTCTAATTTCTTTCACTATACAATATATATATATATATATCATGTGTGTGTGTGTGTGTGTGTGTGTGTGTGTGTGTGTGTGTGTGTGAAATACTGATAGCTTGATGTTCGAACCGAGGTTATATCCATCAATGCATGCGTGAAGTAAAAATTCAGCGGATCATACCACAAGAAATACATGTACCACAACTATAGTGACGCAATAATGATAAAGTAGAGCCTATAATCATCTTACATCAGAAGGCATCGTAGAATAGTCTCAAAGACAATTTCTATTCGTTTGAGTCGGGGGTGATGGGTGACACAGCACATGATCATCTGGCGGTAGAGCTAAGTCTTAAAAAAGCCCAACAACAACAACAACAAAACAAGTTGCTATTGTTTGAGTCGGGGGTGGGATATAGGAGGTGGTTAGTCGTATCAAAGATCCGTGTAGGATCTTTGGTCGTACGGTGTAGGCCCTATTATGTCATGATCAATGAAACGTATCACGCAAATTATAGATATCAGAATGATTTTGCATTGAAGCAGCACTTACTATAAATCGTGCGCTTAAAGGGTAATTGCTGACCAGTTAAAAGTTGGTTTGAATATAGAAGGAGTAAAAATTTACAAGCACAGCGGTGAAAACTTGATCCAAACCCGAAGTCGGATGAAATTAAATGGAAGCTATCTTGAATCATAAAGTTTTTACTTATTTTTTTTTCATGGAACAGTTATTGAATAAACATATTATGTGGAAATGAGTGAACTAATAATGCTACCGCTTCAAAAATTTCCATTGCGCATGCAGGCCTATCTATAAAAACTGATGAAAATTCGATTTTCCCTGTTCCCTCTGTACAAACCATAATGTTATGCCTGGTTGAATAACTTCATAATAAGTATCTGTCAGAAAATCCATTATGACTTGAGATTTGGCATATTTACGTTAAAACTAAAACACAAGAAAGAAAAACAAATCAAGATTTTATTTGAAAACTATGGAACTTTTGAGGTATAACGTAGTACCCCGTATTGCTTTTTACAAGGTTGTATGCATGTTTTTACATGTGTGCTTGAACTTTTTGGAAACTGATATCGGATGCTGAAATATCAAGTGTGGTTTTCCCCGTTACTAATATAGCGATTTGCTATTTATTATTCTTCTTTGGCAAGAAAGAGAGAGAGAGAAAGAGACCCACCCACCCACACACAGAACACAAAAAAGATGTGCACAAACATGCATGGAAGTGCTTGAATGAACATGAGCAAATATAGGCGTACTCCCTTTTTACTGATGCATGCAGGTGTTGTCTTAATTTACTACATTGCCAAATGACGTACGCGTTCTTCTTCACTCTTTAAGTTATATAGGGCCTACCCTTTGTCTCTGGTGAGGGCCAGGCCTATTATAGCTAAGTCGTGAAATTTTGAGTTTATGAATCAATGGCCCGCGCCAGGCTAGGGGTATTTTGTTAGTCACATTAATATCACAGAAACGCGGCTCTTTATGAACGCAATTTTTATTGCTTCTCGCGGGCTATTTTAGCGCGGACCGGGCTGGCAAAAAATGCATTAATTAAAGAAAGGGGTATTAATTTTTCAAAGAGGGCCCCGATGGCAGACCAGTGCGTTTAGCTAGTACATTATCCCTGGTTTTCCACTTTTATGTGTGTTTTGGTGTTCATTTACAATAATAATGAAAGGTGTCGAGACCCCTCATTTATTATTATATTATAGCGGTCCTGTATAGTGTCTTCAGAAATGACTGTATGTCGTTTAGAAAGCTTCCCCAATTTGTCACGTTTATACCAAGGAGGTTTAAGAGATGGAGTTCCAACTGGCTGTATTATTCAAACAGTTGTCAGTATTTTCTTCTGATGTACAAAAAGAAAAAAAATCCACATGTGCACTTGTGCCTTTGATCAAGTTGATCGCCGGGTTTGATGACGCCGTCTTGCTGAGCAATCTGAAGATTCAATTTGAGCGTCAACATAATGTTGGCTATATTTTGCTTGTTCATCATTAAATGAAATGAAATCTCTCTTAATGATAAAGCATATAAAACAAAAGTCAATACCCGTCCAGAAATATGTACAAAGGTGAAAATCAGAGCTGTATCATGTGAAAGTTTTAAAAACTGTACCCTCCTGGAAAGCCGGTTTTATCACTTTTCAGCTTCATTCATAACAAATAAAACTGAAATGGTATAATCGTCTTATTCTTTACTAATAAATGTATCAGATTAACGTCCGGGCATGGCCAGTCGAGTGATTTTTCATTTTTATTTTATCATTTTTTTTTTGCGCAGTTTCTATTCGCGCATCCCCCACCATTATAATATATTAACTATCTTTTAAAAGTAATTACCACCACAAAGACATCTTCCTTAGAAAGTGGCTGGTAATTATGCAATTGTCAATTATTGTATTCCTATCTGCGCAGCAGATCCACTTTGGCACATGCTTCAAATATTTTCCAGTGGCGGCATCAAACATGGGTTCAAAAGAAATAAGAGTTGTGACTCCCTTGAATTCTCTTGACCCTCCTTGTTTATACATACTGACCACGGCAAATGCAAATATAAAGATTTTAGTCATTTCACATATCCATTTTTTAAAAACCAAACTTTAAAGCACCTATTTACAATCTCGATCATTTAGTTTTACCAGCTGTTTTGAGGAAGTGGAAATAATCTAATGCAAGCTGTGATATTTTGGAAGTCCGCTTGTGTTTTTACCCATTAAGCCATTCGATCTTTTGTCCGTTTATATAATTACTTTCTTGATATAATTATGCGCCGCTAAAAACGAAGCATGTTTCTGAAGTATATTGGCTAGTAATATAGGCCTCTATGCAGCCTCTATGTACATCTGTGTTGTGATTTGTAGGTTATATGTTGCATGTTATAATGTTCGTATGCTATATGTTCAAGTAGATGCCACTGACTAGTTTATTATATTGAATTATGATTGTATGCACACAGGGTCCCATGGAGAACAATAGGCCTACTTGCCCACTGAGGGGGCTAACCTGTTGAAATAAAACTGAATAACAAAATGAAGGAATGAATGAATGAATTGATAAATAAGCAGCTACTTGTTTGCTCGTGTGCTATTTTATTGCAAATGTATTTCTTCGACAGGTTCGTACATGTTTTTGCATGTTCTGTTTGTTCTTTATGAAATTGCATTGTTTGTACCATGATTCACCAAAACGAATTTATGAAATAACCAAACAAGCAGAAACAAGCACAAGAAATTATCTATAGCCAACAACGTTTGCTTTATTACGAAAGACGCCCCCTCCCTCTATTCATATTCAAAACTTTCCACGGTCACTGTAGACATCTGGGGGTGTTGTGGAGCAATATACTTATATAGAGTTGTATTAACATTCTTGTCATTTTTTGTCATTTCTTACAGGATTTGCATGAGCAAACCATCTTTTCTTTATGTCATGGTTTAATGTGTTTGAAGAATTCAGAAAATCTGACATTGCCATTTTTGGGATTTCCATGCGGCTTGTTCCTTTTAATAGAACTGTGTTATCATTATTTTGTGTCCAGAGAGAGAGAGAGGGAGAGAGAGGGAGAGAGAGATCCCACGCATAACAACAACAAAGAATGATGTGCAAAATCTCCTGATATTCTTCCGTGATTGGTTGTTATCATGACGCATAAAACTGGTGAAACTTTGCTATAAAAAGAAGGCCCTACCATACCGGCCCGGTATACTTGAATTTATAGGGCATTTCAAAGTTTGTGTTCTGTTGTCGACTGTTCGCTTGTCACGTTTACTCAGAGAGCTTGGGGAAGTTTAACTTATACTACGGATCTGTCAACTACTCGGAACAGGTAAAAATCCGATATGATAGTAAGCAAGAAAATATGTGGATCTTTGTATCACACATGATGTCGGGCCTACTTTCTGATTCTATGATGACGATTTCGCCTTCAAGTTTCAATTGACGGTTGGCAGGTAGGGATACAGTGGTGAATGGCCGTCACTGTGTGATTATTCATGTGTTTAATTGAATGGCCACATTCAGTTCATTATTCCGATGGTTTGTTATTCCGAATTAGGCACATGAATCCGGAAATAAAATAAGGCTCGTTAATCCGAAAAACGAAAAAAAAAAAAAAACGAAAACGAAATAAAATTCATCATTTATAAGGATTGGTTAGTATACCACCCCCCCTTTTTTTTTCTTTCAGGGTTAACGCATCTCGGAAGGACTAAAACCTTGTTTCATTTTCAGATTAAGAGACCTTCGGAATAACAAACCTCATTTCATTTTCGGACTGAAGAACCTCGGACTAACGAACCTTCGGAGCAACGTCACAAAAGTAATGTTGGGAATAACGAACATCTCCCTATATTATTATGAATTGCCAAATAATGTTTCTGGTATTGAAAGCGAACCTTTATATCAATTTGTCGTTGCATTTTTGTGAAGAAGAAAGTTCTTCATTGGAAGTCTGAAAATTTCATCAATAATTTTTCCTAAAACCGTTCCCACCAACCTGAAGAACCTCTGACTTCCTGCCGACCACGCCCCCCCCCCCCCCAAATACATATCTATGAATGGGACAATTCTGTTCTTCGTCCATCAGCCAGTGATCGATCCGCTCTTAGCTGCTTCGGCCATAGCTGACTGTGCCCGAAACGCATATTACAATATATTCAGATCATCGCGTTCTTTGGGGGCGCTGGGTGAATATAGTGGATAAGACTCCCAACTCCCATTCGGAGGACCCGAGTTCGAATCCCGCCCAGTACTTACGTCCTTGGACAAGATGTTTTTACCCACCATGTCCCTCTCGGCCCAGGTGTAAAAAAGGGTACCTGGCAATTCTATAGGGTAATAATGATGGCAGGGCCCTCTGACAGAGCAGTGGCAACACTGGAGAGGCTTCCCTGGATGTAGAAGACCTTATATTATAATAATTAATATAATTTTTTCATCATTCAACGAAATAATGTTTTTTTTTTTTGTGTGTGTGTGTGTGTACTTAATATTAGTCGAGTGAATATTGATGCGGTTTTCGATGGCAGATTAGTTTTCATCGGTTGAGAATAAGAAGGGCGTTTGAACACTATGGGTTTAGTGGCAACTTAACACCCTTAAGCCCTTTTTACACTTGTGTTTCTTAACCCCGGACTTTCTCTGACCCAGGACTATCGTCAGTCCCGTACCAATTTTTTCAGCTTTTTACACTGGCCAATTAGTCCCATGCACGCACGCACCGGCAGCACTTGATTACCTCGTTTCTGATTGGTCAGTGGGGGTCGGACTTCGTCTCCGTCGCTTAGCCCCTGATTATTTTTTCGTTCTGTTTACACTCACTTGCTTGGCACCGCAATTGCGGTGCTAACCCTGCTATTTTGAAGGGCCAGATAGTACGGGATTATCGGTGGGGCTAGCCCACTTTGGCAAAAACGAGTGTAAGCAGAAAGTGGGCTAAGGATAGTACCGTACCAACGGTGGGGCTAAGGCCCCCCCCCCCCCCTTAGCCCCACCGTTGGTACGGGACTAAGCAAAATTTTACAAGTGTAAAAAGCCCTTTACATCATTTTCACCCGACGTTTTTTCACGTTGATTTGGTTCACCCAAGGAGGTTTAAGACCCCGTTTACAGTGCGGGGCTGGGCCGAGCCGCGGCAGAGCCGCGGCCGAGACCAGCCCCAATTGCGAGGCCGGGCCTCGCAATTTTGTCCGTTTACACTGCCGGGCTCGGCCGCGCTTTTGATTCAAACCTTTCAATATTTTGTCGTAGTGGCGCTCTTCTTGTAAACAAACTCAATTTGGTATTGTCTGGTTTTCAGACCCTTTGCCAACTGAATTTCGTGGCGACGAAGTCGCTGTTCGGGCAAATGCCTTTGTCGAAGGAAAAAAATCCTTTGCAGGACAAAACCACCTTAAACTATACTAGTTTTCGACGTTGAAGGAGTTAATATCCTGAATAGCGAAAGATACAGGCAGAGGGTTTGGAAGCCAGACTAAAATTGGTCGCGCATTTGGCCCAGTTTGCGTTTACACTGAGAAAAGGGCGGGCTCGGCCGCGGCCGAGACCACCTCCAGAGCGAGGCCAAATGCGAGGCCAATTTTGGCCTCGCATTTGGCCTTTTGCGCATTTACTAGACCCCGTTTACAGTGCGAGGCTCGGCCGCGGCCGAGCCGCGGACGAGCCCAGCCCCGCTTCAGTGTAAACGCGCAAAAGGCCAAATGCGAGGCCAAAATTGGCCTCGCATTTGGCCTCGCTCTTGAGGTGGTCTCGGCCGCGGCTCGGCCGCGGCCGAGCCCGGCCTCTTCTTGGACCCCGTTTACAGTGCGGGGCCAGGCTCGGCCGCGACTCGGCCGCGGCCGAGCCCTGCCTCAATTGCGCGGCCGAGCCTCGCAATTTTGTCCTACGGGCAGAGGGTCTGGAAGCCAGACTAAAATTGGCCGCGCATTTGGCCCAGTTTGCATTTACACCAAGAAGAGGCCGGGAAGAGACCACCTCCAGAGCGAGGCCAATTTTGGCCTCGCATTTGGCCTTTTGCGCGTTTACACTGAAGCGGGGCTGGGCTCGGCCGCGGCCGAGCCTCGCACTGTAAACGGGGTCAGAGTGTAAACGCAAACTGGGCCAAATGCGCGGCCAATTTTAGTCTGGCTTCCAGACCCTCTGCCCATACTATTTCGCTATTCACGATATTAACCCCCTCAACGTGGAAAACTAGTATAGTTTAAGGTGGTTTTGTCCTGCAAAGGATTTTTCCTTCGGCAAAGGCCTTTGCCCGAACGGCGACTTCGTCGCCACGGAATCCAGTTGGCAAAGGGTCTGAAAACCAGGCTACACCAAATTGCGTGTGTTTACAAGCAGAGCGCCACTACGACAAAATATTGAAAGGTTTGAATTAAAAGCGCGGCCGAGCCAGGCAGTGTAAACGGACAAAATTGCGAGGCTCGGCCGCGCAATTGAGGCCGGGCTCGGCCGCGGCCAAGCCCGGCCCCGCACTGTAAACGGGGTCCTAGTACACTGAAATGAAGGTAGACTCGGCCAGCCGAGCCTCGCACTGTAAACGGGGTCCTAGGTCCCGTTTACAGTGCGGGGCCGGGCTCGGCCGCGGCTCGGCCGCGGCCGAGCCCGGTCTCAATTGCGCGGCCGAGCCTCGCAATTTTGTCCGTTTACACTGCTGGGCTCGGCCGCGCTTTCGATTCAAACCTACCATTATTTGGTCGTAGTGGCGCTCTGCTTGTAAACTAACGCACTTTGGTATTGTCTGGTTTTCAGACCCTTTGCCAACTGAATTCCGTGGCGACGAAGTCGCCGTTCGGGCAAAGGCCTTTGCCGAAGGAAAAAAATCCTTTGCAGGACAAAACCACCTTAAACTATACTAGTTTTCGACGTTGAGGGGGTTAATATAGTGAATATTTTTAGTCTGGCTTCCAAACCCTCTGCCTGTATCTTTCGCTATTCAGGATATTAACCCCCTCAACGTCGAAAACTAGTGTAATTTAAGGTGGTTTTGTCCTGCAAGGAATTCATTCCTTCGGCAAAGGCCTTTGCCCGAACGGCGACTTCGTCGCCACGGAATTCATTTGGCAAAGGGTCTGAAAACCAGACAATACCAAATTGCATTTGTTTACAAGCAGAGCGCCACTACGACAAAATATTGAAAGGTTTGAATCAAAAGCGCGGCCGAGCCCGGCAGTGTAAACGGACAAAATTGCGAGGATCGGCCGCGCAATTGAGGCCGGGCTCGGCCGCGGCCGAGCCGCGGCCGAGCCCGGCCCCGCACTGTAAACGGGGTCCAAGAAAAGGCCGGGCTCGGCCGCGGCTCGGCCGCGGCCGAGACCACCTCCAGAGCGAGGCCAAATGCGAGGCCAATTTTGGCCTCGCATTTGGCCTTTTGCGCGTTTACACTGAAGCGGGGCTGGACTCGGCCGCGGCCGAGCCGCGGCCGAGCCTCGCACTGTTGGAGTTCCAACTGGCTGTAGTATTATTCAAACAGTTGTCAGATTTCTATTGATGTACAAAAGAATTTCACAGGTGCATTTGTGCCTATGATGATAGATGTTCGAAGCCGCCGTCTTGCTGAGCAATCTGAAGATTCATTTTGAACGTTAACATAATATTGGCCATGATATTTTGCTTATTTATCTATTAAATGAAATGAAATTTCACATAATGATAAAGCATGTAAAACAAAAATCAATTCCGTGCAGAAATTTGTGCAAAAGTGTAAATCAGAGCTGTATCACGTGAAAATGTTTAAAACTGTACCATCCTGGAAAGCTGGGGTGGTATTCTGAGGTCGTAATTAAGTCTGTAATTATCTTCGTGATTAAGTCGTGAAGTTAATAGGCCCTTAATCATGGGCAAAATCGGTATTCTGAGGACGTAATTAAGGTATGATTAAGTCCCCTGTAATTATCTTAGGTCCCTCCCATCTAATTGTTATTCCATCCAATCAGACGCGTTGTTAGAAGCCAAAATGATGATTACACGCGCAAATATGCCCTCAATGCGCGCTCCTGCACGCCCCCTGTAATTACAACCCAAGAGCTCCGTGCGCACACTCCTGTATTTGATTACAACCCATCACCTACGCACGCGAAGATCTCAACCTCTTTGCTCACATAAAATGACAAATTCCTCGAAGATCGGCTATATTGCTTTTTTTCTCTGAATTCTACGGATACCATGATAACAAGATTCAACCGCTCCTCGGTTAACGAAGACGGTAAGCATCGTTGTTTCAGAGAAAACACGATGTAATGCGTGATATCGGAGTAGTTAATGACACTCTTTGGTATCATTAACTCTAGTTTTCAATTAACTTTCATACTTAATTACACCCTCAGAATACCGATTCGTAATTAAAGCCCAAACAAAGTTCTGGTATGCCTGCAAAAGTTGTCAAATTTTGCTCCAAAATGTGAACGTATGCCTAGGAAATGTGCGGAATAACGCTGTAATAACAAGATATTCGATGGGTAAGGACGAAAATGGGATATATTAACCAAAAACATTCAGTCTCGGAACTTACCCGAACGGGGTCAGGCTAGACTCGGACTCGGGGATAACTCGGCCTCGCTTTGCTTGACGGCGGGATGAGTTGTACTGCTACTGGTTTTCCCTCTGGATTGTACAGTACTATGCATACGGGAGCGGCCTGTATAAACCACATTGTAGCGTTCTGGCTACTCGCAGTAATGGTCCGAGTTGTTACAACACGCGCATCAAAAACCTCTTTGGCGCGCATGCAAAATTAGTGTGCGCCTCTCAAGCACCTCTAAAAACAATGAAAGACAATTGATAAACAACAACAAAAACTTCAAAGACCGCGCGTCTCAGCAACTGAGGTGAGGTGATGTGCGTATTATAAAGCGTCTTTGAGTAGGCTTGAGGACCGCGCGCTGTCCATTTGTTTTGTACAGGATTAGCACGCACTTTCCTGTCTGCTCAGTAAGGCCTCGTTTGGCCGGTGCCCGTAGTATTATAGAGTACTGATGAACATGGCGATCACGAACTGTGTGTAAATTGTCTGAAATAGGGTCGAGTTTTCCCTGAGACCGAGTTAGTCTGGAGCCTTCTGGAATAAAAGTCGGTTTACCGACTTTTATTATTTTTCTCAAAATACTCCAAAACGACTCATCATTCCGGCAAACCGCGTCAGCCAGGTAAGTTTCTTTGTAGACTCTTTCGATATATTGCAAGCAAATATGAAATGGTGCCAGACGGGTTCTCAAGCCCTTACCAGAACTTAGTTTTCACTTTAAGTCCTCTCAGAGGTGCACGCGCATTGATACGCGCAAACGCGTAAGTCCTTCCCGCCAAAACACTTGTTGCTATGGTAGTTAATATACCCCCTACTTAATCATGCTCTCAGAATACCAATTCGGTAATTAAGTGCTAATCAGACACTTGGAATGCTCAAAAAGTCTTGAAATTAAATGATACTGAGGGACTTATAACCGATCACTTTTCCGCTTAATTCCGACAAATAAAACTGACTTGGAATAATCTTCAAATATAATTCTTTATTGATAGATATATCAGATTAGTGCCCGGGTATGCCCAGTCGAGTAATTTTCATCTTTATTTTCAGCATTTTTTTTTTTTTTTTGCGCAATTTCTATTCGCACATCCTCGTGTCTGTACCACCTACCTTGTATAAGAAGGGATAGCGTAAAGTAATTACCATCACAAAGACATATCTTCCTTAGAAAGTGGCTGGTGATTATGCAATGAGATACGAGTCAATTGTCTTCCTATCTGCGTGGCAGATCCTGTTTGGCGCATGCTTCAAATATTTTTGAGCGGCGGCATCGAACATCTAGCAAAGGAAATAAGACAGTTGTGACTCCATTCTCTTGAACCTCCTTGGTTCACCGCCTCTCAACATCCTATGTCGGGTTTCCTGGTGGACCATATTAAGGCTGCGTTCACATAGAAGTATTCGGTATTCGGTATTCGGTATTCGGTATTCGCTATTCGCTATTCGGGCCCCGAATACACCATCACCCGCACCGTCAACTCACCATCCCATGCAGTGAGGATTTCTTCCTCCTACATCCTAGCAAATCTTATTAACAATTTCTAAACTGCATCAAAATGTCAGTCTACATGCTTATTTTTGCTAAAGGGCAAATCCAGACCAAAATTGTCATTATTTCATAAACGAGAGACGGTATACGCTGCAAGAAAATCGAACATGTTCGATTCCCACTTTGCTATACTTTTCGCAGCTATTCGGTACTTTCAAATAGTGCCCTTCTATGTGAACCGGTGTGAGGAAATCCTATCGTTCGATTCAAGCTATTCGCGTGCCCTCGAAAAACGAGCCCCGAATACCCGAATAGTATACTTCTATGTGAAAGCAGCCTAACGGGCAAACATTTTGGTGGATACGGGGTCTCTGGTCTCTGCATAATGGCAACGATGGGAACGGGACGTGCATAGGCGTAGCTTGGAATCTGTGGTTGACAGTGGCCAAATTCTTTTGCCAAATTGATATCTACCATCACCGAGAAAAAAATATGATAATGAAATGAATACGGCGGAAAATACGTTGTTTATTCTTTCGGTGATGTTATCTTGACCTGAAAGAACTACAATTTCTAATCGATTATTCCCGATTATATGCAGAAAAAGCAGTGATGAAGTGGTAGAACCAGAAGCAAAAGGAGAAGAGGAAGAGGAACATGGAATCAGACAATCGCTCAAGTTCTGCCTATGCCGGCGCCAGTGGATCTGAGGCGCCGAGGGAGATGGCGCCACTTGCAACACCTACGCAGAAGACGAAAGGTTAGCAATAAGGCTCCGGACTTGGCACATATCTGTCCCTTACTCCGTTCGCGTGATGTGTCCCCAGCGATGTGTCTTACCAATACTCTAATAAGAAAATACGATGCTGACCTATCAATTTTCTTCAAAAGAGTACAAAGCACTGACTTTTGACTTCTAGTCATGGCAAATATAGAAAAGTTATGATTTGACGTTTATTTTCATCTCCTGCGCATATAGGGAGCTCTAGATTTTCGCGACGCGGACGTTCAGGGTGACCAAACAAGAAACCTGGGGGTCTCGCGCTCACCCGAGTATCACAAGTTCACCTTCCACGCAGTCATTAATCTAAATTACACCAGGGAGGTGATTACACATAGCAGTATACGTACAGTTGCTTATCGTTCACCTGTCGTTTACAATTTGAGAAAGGAAGATTTGAAAATTCAATTCAATTCAATTCAATTTTATTTCCATTTCCATTGAATAAACAGAAAAAATATATACAATACATTTACAGAACAAATTTATAACAATTTCAAAGAAAACGTACAAGTGGTCACGAGTAAAAACAGAATTTCGTTTCTAAGGTATATACCTAATACAAAGATTAGAATGGAAATGGAGGGTCCCACTTAAAAAGCAAAGCTTGTAGGGTATGGGACACTCTAAAAATACGTACACAAAGTCAAAGAAACCAATGTCAACTGACATGAAATTAACTTGGGAAGGGGGAAAAAAAGAAGAAGAAAAAAAAAGAACAAAAAAAAAGGGGGAAATGAGACTATGGTACAACACGCGCCATCGTGGACACAAGCATACTGTACTTCATTATGAAAATGCAATAACAAAACAATACAACGCTCCCTGGTTTGAAATTGCGATTGATTGGGTGCATATGCTGGTATGAATGCATAGGAACGGATATAAAAAAAGAGAAAGAGAATAGACTCACTGTTACTGGTACAATAAAAGAAATATCTGAGGTAAACTTATGTTAGACAGATTGTTTTCCTTAAAAGATGATTTCTGTGTGATAACTTAATACTTGTAAAAACAAACAAACAAACAAAGAAACGACTTGATTGAGAGAATGAAACCGAACCTAATTTGGTTGTATATCATAAGATTTCAACAGAAAAAATTTTAATTTGTTTTTAAAAGAATTCAAAGTTTGTGCTGTTATTATATCGTTGGGAAGTGAGTTCCAATACTTAGGCCCCTCGTAGATGAAGGTTTGCTGAGCCAGCAAGGTCCTAAAAAATGGTAAATGAAATTCGTTCGATTGCCTTGTAGGATAATTATGAACAGATTGATTTTTTTAAAACATTGATTCAAATATATATGGAAGATTATTTTTATTGTAATTATACATAAATTGTCCTAAATTAAGCAAATACAAATCTTTAATTTTAAATATTTTATTTTCAACAAATAACGGATCAGTATGAGACAAAATATGCAGTGTGACATATAATGCGCAGTGACTTCTTTTGTAGCAGAAGTAATTTATCCAAAAGAGTTTGATATGTATTTCCCCATACAAGAATACCGTAATTTGAATAAGGCAATATGAGGGATGAATATAATGTAAGCAGGGACGACAAAGGAACACAAAATTTAATTTTGTTGATTATACCGATGTTTCGAGAAATAATCTTACATATACTATCAATATGAAATTTCCATGAAAGCTTATTATCAACTGTTATTCCCAGAAATTTGATATAAGAAACATTTTCCAGCGGTGTGCCATCAAAAATAATATCAGCAGGTATTGCCTCAATGGAGTTGCTGAAAAGCATATATTTTGTTTTTTGAAGATTGAGAGATAATTTATTAGCTTTTATCTATTGAGCAACTTTTTCTAATTCAAAATTTAATGTCTTTACTAGGGTAAAAGGATTATTATGCGAAAAAAACAAACAAATTTGAATCATCCGCAAAGAGAATGAAAGAAAGAATATCTGATGATTTACAGAAATCATTTATATAAATAAGAAACAGAAGCGGACCTAATAAACTTCCCTGTGGGACCCCACATTTAACATTTAACATTTGTGAATTGCAACCATTTAAAGAGACATATTGCTTCCTGTTCAAGAGGTAGCTCCTGAACCACTCCAAGGCCTTCCCACGGACTCCGTAATGTTGCAATTTATTAAGTAAAATATCATGATTAATGGTGTCGAAGGCCTTGGAGAAGTCCAGGAACAAACCTATGAGATGTGAGGATTTGTCGATAGCATGTGCTACTTTTTCTGCAAAACTCAATAATGCATGTGAGGTGCTATGTTTTTCTCTAAAACCAAACTGAGTATTTGAGAGTATATTATTGAATTTCAAAAAAGTAAGAGTTCTTTTGTAAACAATTTTTTCAAGAATTTTGGACAGTGTACATAACAAAGAAATTGGTCTATAATTATTAACATCTAATTTGTCACCTTTTTTAAACAAAGGAATAACTTTTGCTATTTTCATACTTTCAGGAACAATACCATAAAAAAGAGATAAATTGAATATATGAGATAAAGGATCCGCAATTGAAGATATTACCCCCTTCAGCAGAAAATTACTGATGTCATCGTGTCCAGCACTTTTTTTTGGAACGAAAATCAGAAACAATATTGATTATCTCCTGACTATATTTTGGGCTAAAAAACAATGAGTTTAAATTTGGTGGACCTAAAAATTCAGAAAAATGTTTATTTGAAGATGGAATTTTGCTTGCAAGATTTTCCCCAATGGAAGAAAAATGATTATTTAGAATATTACAAATATAATGAGGATCTTCATGAATCTTATCATCAGATCTAATTTTGGTAATATTCGACTTGTTATTTGATATATTCATTGCTTTCCATGTATTTTGAAAAGATTCCTTAATTTTGGTGTTTTATTTGTCCTTAGACCTTAGACCTTAAAGGGGCATTCCAGACGATTTTCATAATTTCACATCATAGTAGGCACTACATATATCGACAGCTCCATGTATAGATTCGTGGAATTCATTGTGGTCCTTGAGCAGACTACGAAACAAATAAAGTGAAAATCTTAAACAAATCACACTGAACAGTGTTGATGACATCAGAGCCTCACATTTCAGAAATGTAGCACTGTAATTCCATTACAATACCGTTTGCTCAACAAGTTCACCTGTGAAGAATCTATGCATGCCTTCTTCTTTTGTTCTGCTTCCTTGAGCCCCAACACATGCATTCTTATAGTGAGACTGCCATGTCATCATCCTTGTTCATTGCAATTTGTTATAAATTTTGAAAACATTCTCATTCCTCATCCCAATCACTATAAATTCTGAAACTTTGTATTAACTAATTTATAGTTGTTCAAATGTAAAAGTCTGAAAATCATCCGGAGGTCCCCTTTAATGTTCATTGCCTATTGCATCATTTGACTATCAGATCTAGAATCGAACCTATAGGCGTCTGACAACCATAACAACTTGGCTACGATGATTTTAGATGTTGTATTTTACATGTGGAGGGCTTATCACTCTCATCAGAGACGTTTTTCTTTTTTAATTTAATTGGCTATAGGTTTATCATACTGTTTGCATTTCTTTCTTTCTGTGATCCATCATACTCTGCATGCGTCCGTGTAAGATAACTAGTGAATCAAAGCGACTCAAAACTTACAGAATTATTATCAGTTACCGTGATTCATATCATTAACATCTTGATGCATCATCAGATCAATTTTCTTCTGCAAGTCCCGCTGCTAAGCAGAGTAATGTCAGAAAGTGAAAACAGTGGCATCAGCAAAGAAATGCATTACACAGTAAAAAAAAAAATAATAAAAAAATATTAAACAATGCTCAAGAGCAGTCAAGATAGATGATATAATTTTAAAGCGCGACAAATACTATTAGTCCGGGAGCCAGCGGGGGTCAGCCTAGCTGAAAAGGTTACCAATTTTTATGTTTATAGCAATTTAGTACATATGCCCCTAAGTATGGAAATGCACGTCTGGCTGGTCATCGGTGGTGGGTGTGGCCAGGAGGGCCAAAAAAAGGACCCCTCAAAATTAGGCTAGCCTAGCTGGAAAAGTGACCCCATGAAAACAACTGGAACTTGTTCGTTACACTTACAGGATAAATGAATGACCATTGCCAGACGTTTTAAGTGGTGGGGGGTAGCCGCCAGACGCTCTTAAAGGCCCAACTCCAGCTAGGCTAGCCTAGCTGAAAAAGTAACCTCATGAAAACCACTGGAACTTGTTCGTTACACTTCCAGGATAAATTAATGACCATTGCCAGACGTTTTAAGTGGTGGGGGTAGCCGCCAGACGCCCTCAAAGACCCAACTTTTTTTCAGCTAGGCTAGCCTAGCTGAAAAAGTAACCTAATGAAACCCACTGGAACTTGTTCGTTACACTTACAGGATAAATGAATGACCATTGCCAGACGTTTTAAGTGGTGGGGGGTAGCCGCCAGACGCCCTTAAAGACCCAACTTTTTCCAGCTAGGCTAGCCTAGCTGAAAATATAACCTAATGAAACCCACTGAACTTGTTATTTACACTTATAGGATATATGCATGGCCGTTGCCAGACGTTTTAAGAAGTGGGGGGGGGGGGGGTAGCCGCCAGATGCCCTCAAAGACCCAATTTTACCAGCTAGACTATAGCCCTGGCTGGAAAAGTAACCTCCTGAAACACACTGGAACTTGTTCTATGTTTGTATCTCACCTGATAAACACTGTCGACATAGTATTCTGGTGTTCTTTTAATAACTTTCCACACTTTTGAGCTATATGACCACCAAATTCACTCCTCAGATCGTCTAATCATTGCTGTCAAGTGTTAATATTGGTGAAGTCCGACTACGTCAACAGTCAAAAAGTCAATGAACTAGGCCTATGCCATTTGAAAATCTCTGTAATCACAAAGTCGATACGTGGACGAGACATCACTTCGCTTTTGCCTTGTTAGATGGTGAATATTTGTAAGCTTCCGTTTCTAATTCATACAGCGCCAGCATACATGTCTGAGAATAGCGGTAAAGAAGATTAGAGTCTTTGGCAACAAGTGCAAAATTAAATTCTGTGCCTTATTTGCTAAACAAACGTGGTAGGAGGACAACGACCTGTTAGGCAATATGGCGGACCAATAGCTCTATATTATTAGTGTTATAGAATAAAATGACAATGATGCAGTTCTGAAGCATACTTTTCATTGCAATGACTCAATGTATACTTTTAATCGAACTAAGTATATATCCCTAACTTGCTCATGAATTACGGCAGAACGATTCGGTGAGGAAAGTTTTTTGTCATGTCATTACGGAAGAAGTGAACGTGTCAATATTTTGCTATTTGTTCCATAATTATTTCTGAAGTGGTTAAATGTATTTTCCTTAAACATTTTTTTTTCTTTTATATAATACCTGCGTTGCATCCAAATGCCTATTCGTTGAAAAAATGTATGGCCATGTATTCAAAGGTCAAAGATAATAGGTTAATGGAAGTAGGGCATACATTGTACAACATTTCACTAAGTTGTTGTTGTTGTTTGTTTGTTTGTTTGTTTGTTTGTTTGTTTGTTTTTTTTGGGGGGGGGGCATGATTCAAAGTGTCCTAAAACCTTGTATAATACATGTAGGCCCTATTTAGTTTTGTAGTCACGACTCTTGCTATGTATGATGCCAAACTCTTCCCGCTCATACAAATGCAGTCGTTTCAGGGAAATAATGATTGGTAATGCTGAAGTGGTTCATAACATTCCATTGATACTATGTATAGAACAGAAAGTGAATTTGACAATAGTATATGATATCCGCAATTTACTCTTTGACAGGTTCTATCATCCGATTAATAATGTATAAATTGAATATACAGTAGACCCTATTCAGTAACTACAGGTTAAGTTAGATAAGCTGCATTCATTTTGCACGCGACCATGGCGTTATAGCCAAAGATGATTGAATTCTGTAAATCTCTGTGTGCCTGCACAGGAATGGAAAACGAAACAACTTTCTGTGTATAGAACAACGAAACAGAAACTGGTGCTCGCATTATTGTCAGTCACTTTGTTATGCATAATGATGGTTTGCTCATTGCAGTTCTGGAATCTCAGCTCGAGGGACTCGAATTGATCCCAAATCAGTCGGCATGCGTGTATCACCCAAAACAATATCTGAACACAATTATAACTGCAGTCCTCCATAGTCGGTTTTGGTTGCCGATAAGGGCTGGTATCAAGTTTGATTTTCATATTATTTACAGTACCTTGTATTTAAATGTTTTCATCGAAATGCCCGTATGCGTATCTCAGTTAACTCTTTAAACCATAGTTGTAATCTACGTGCCAAGAATCTCATGTTTTCAATAAGCGTGAACTCCAAGACATGTCGTGATAAGGACTTTAAGACAATTGGCATCGTCATTATAAAACGAATTCCCATTTTACAAGACACATTTTAGATTTTAGATAGAAATATGGATTCGTTTGAATGCATACAAACAGCTTCTTAAATCCTCTTACATTTTGTTTTTAAGATATGGTGTATACTTTAGAAGTGTAAGAAGCATGCTCTTTTTTTAGAGGCCTTGAGTACTGGTAAGAAGCATATGTTATTCTTATAGATTATGTGAATAAGTACGCATTCAAGAACGTTTTGAATAAAACGTATCCAGACAACTGCATATCATATTTTCACCTCTTCCTTCATGCAGATGTATACTCTTGCCGAGAAGGTTAACTGTTTGATAGATATAGTGCTCACCTTATTGAAAAGGTAATTGGGTAAATTTTTGGCTTCAGTATATTATTCAAACACAACTAAGTGAACTTTTACATTAACATTTTCACAACTCACAAATTCCACACGCACACACATTTCATGATTCACAAGATCCAAGTTACACTAATCCTACTTACTTTGCAGAGTGCAACAACAACATAAGTTATATACTGAGCAAATAGGCTTACATCAGTTCGCACTATTCAAGGTTTAGAGTAGTTAAGGAACTAAATCGTACCCGATTATGTGATGCTAAGTTGCACCTTGAGATGTTGGGCAATATTGTCCCTATAAAGGAGCAGGCAGTGACACTGACTTGCTCCTTTAAAGGAGCAATTTTGCAGCAGTCATGGAGCAAATAAGCACCACATAGGTGCAACATCATACCAATAAGGCACAAGAATGCACCCTCAAGAGAGGGTACATTCTTGCATCCTTCGGGAATAAAGTTGTACCTAAAGGTACGAGGTTGCGCCTTTTTCAAGGGGGCAAAGTTGCTCCCGAGGGTGTAACTTTCACCCTTTCTTGCGGGTACAAAGTAGCACCCAAAGTTCCAAGATTGCATCCTCAAAACAAGGCACAATCTTGGAACTTTGGGAGTTTCTTTGTACCCTCACGAAAGGATGTAAAGTTGCACCACGATGTAAAGGCTACACGGGGTGGAAAGGTGCGCCGAAAGGTAAAGGGTGCAAGATCGCACCCTCAAGAAAGGTGCAACTTAGCACCACTTAGTGTGGGTGGAAAGATGCACCCTCAAGAAGAGGTGCAATCTAGCACCACTTAGTGTGGGTGGAAAGATGTACCCAAGGGAACATTTTCGCACCCTCAATAAAGGGTTCAACTTTGCACCCTCTCTGCAGTATAATTTTATACACACGTGAATTCTTGTTCCTGTGAGCTACGTTTAATATGAGCGTGACCCAGTATTAGACACGTGTCAAGCCTTTGCAGACACATAATTAATGTCAGTGCTGGTGTATTATTCTTGAAAAGTTGGCATCTAAATGTCCTCCAAACCAAGTACTTACTGTATGAAATTATATTCCTGTGAGTTAGGTTTCTTATGAGCATGACAGATCTGTAGACACGTGTCATAGTGGTTACAAACACTAAGTTTCCTTTGCTTTCATCGTTATCAAGAAGCGATTTTGAACAATTTCAGATGTTCTGTTTTTTTTTTTCAATTTCGTTACGAGAAGGCAATAATGATTTCATGTAAAACATGTTAAGGAAAGTTGATAGTTTGGTTATTTTATCATTACTCATCTTCGGCTTCTCAACAAGAAGATGATACACATGAGCTCATTTGCTAAAGAAGTTGAAGGATGTTTAATTGCTGGTAGCCACGTAGGGGCTTTTGTCATAACATTTTGCATCTTAAGGGGGCCCTGAATTCCAAATGCATGTTGATCTGTGTTGATTTATAATACCCTCAACATCACTTTTGCGGTGAAACGAATATCTAGAAACATTTCATATATTTTTAATGATTTTTCTTTTATTTTTCTTCAGATTACTTGGGAACGCCCACAAAAAAAAGTCCTTCCAAACCAATCAATATTCGTATTCTTGAGATGACATCATCTGTCAATCATTGCTAAAGTGCTGAAATGTTTTAACAAAAGACGTTGGAATGCACCTTCCCTCGACTCAGCATAACTTGCATGTTTCCGTCATATTAATGTGACTAACAAAAAGACATGGCGAGGGAACATGCAATGTTATGCTGAGTCGAGGGGAAGGTGCATTCCAATGTCTCTTGTTAAACATTTCAGCACTTCTGCAATGATTGACAGATGATGTCATCTCAAGAATATGAATATTGATTGGTTTGGAAGGATTTTTTTTTTTTGTGGGCGTTCGCAAGTAATCTGAAGAAAAATAAAATAAAAAAATCATTAAAAATATATGAAATGTTTCTAGATATTCTTTTCACCGCAAAAGTGATGTTGAGGGTATTATAAATCAACACAGATTAACATGCATTTAGATTTCAGGGCCCCTTTAATCCCTCGAAACTAAGTACATGTAGTATTAGTTTATAGATAACATAATATTTTTGTTGTTGCTGTGAGCTTATTCATATGAATTTTAGACATGTTTCTCATATGTTTCTGTCATATGCTTTACTGAAGAACAGCAAATGTTGAGTTTATTGGCAAGAGAGGTTGATCATTACTTTACATTTAAGTTCATGCGAAGTGCCGGAGCATAAACTTGTCTTGAAATATTAGCATCCAAAACCCTCCAAACCAAAAACGTGCAATACTAGACACGACAGGAATTCCTTGTTGTTGTGAGTTATGTTTCTTAAAAACACTGATTTTTTTCTGCTTTTGCAATGTACTATGTTCAAAAACACTCTTGAACAATTTTCAGATTTCGTTTCTTTCTTAAGAAAAGAAAATGGTGAGGTCATGTGAAACATGTTCCTATAAGTTTTATTTCGTTAATAATTTTTCTTTACCCATCTCCTCAACCGTAAGGTGATACGGTACCTAAAAAGTCATAGGCCAAAGGTGTTGATCTTTACTTCCCCTTTTTAAAGTAAATTTAAGAGCTGGGGAATTATTTTTAAAAAGTTGGCATTTTAAGCTATGTACACCGAGGACGAGTCTTACTGAATGGATTTCTTGTTGCAGTAGAATTGTATTTTTTATGAGCTTGATGGAGTATTAGACAATTGTATAAAGTGTTTGCAAAAACTGTTAATGTATTCCCTTTTGCTAATGTCCAAAGAGTTCATTTGCCAAGTTTTGATTGTCTTTTGTTTTAATCATCAGGGGTTTGTTTTATCATGGTCATAGAGGAAAGAAACTTAATTATAAAAAAAGCCTTCATATAAGAAGAGATACTGACAATTTCATCAAAAGTTGTGATTTTCAACATTTCCAAAATGCAATTGATGAATATTTCTCCCCAGGGCACAGAAAGAAAGTAGTTTTTGGTCTTTTTTTTTTTCACGTCAGTATGTTATAATACCCGCGGGTTTACGCCCATTCCACCAATTTCCATCCGGATACTGTACCCGGCCTTGTTTTTTTTTTTTTTTTTTTTTCTTTCTTTTTGCACTGCAAAGAAAATGAGAACACTGATGTTTGAGAAAAATCCCGACATGTTTGATTGAGCAATTCTTTTTTGATGTCTATTATTCTTTCCAAATAAATTTTTTGGTTATCACTGAGGACAAATACAGATACCATATTTCTTCTACCAAAACCACAGCACTGTATATTCTCATATTTCTACAGTATTTCGTCTCAACACTTGCCCTATTGATATTTCAAAGCATGTTTCCCTGTGCGCTCAAGAAACTCCCCCATTAAAGGAGACCTCCGGGTGATTCTCAGATTTTTACATTTGTATATCTGTGAATGAGTTATACTGAGGACGGAGTTTCAGAATTTGTGATAAATGGGATGAAGAATAAGAATATTTTCAAAAAATAGAACAAATTGCAATGAACAAGGATGATGACACGGCAGAGTCACCATAAGAATGCATGAGTTGGGGCTCAAGGAAGCAGAACAAAAGAATAAGGCATGCATAGATTATAGACAGGTGAACTCGCAAGCAAGCGGTATTGTTATGGAATTACACTGCTATCATTTCTGAAATATGTGAACCTTCTATGTCATCATCCTTGTTCAGTGTAATTTGTTTTAGGTTTTTCAAAGTATTGTTTCTCTGCTCAAGAACCACAATAAATTCCACAAATCTATACAGGGAGTTGTCGATTTATGTACTACATGATGTGAAATTATGAAAATCGTCTGGAATGTCCCTTTAAAGGAGACCTCCGGGTGATTCTCAGATTTTTACATTTGTACAACTATGAATTAGTTATACTGAGGACAGAGTTTCAGAATTTGTGATAATTGGGATGAAGAATAAGAAAAAACAGAACAAATTGCAATGAACAAGGATGATGACATGGGAGAGTCACCATAAGAATGCATGAGTTGGGGCTCAAGGAAGCAGAACAAAAGAATAAGGCATGCATAGATTATAGACAGGTGAACTCGCAAGCAAGCGGTATTGTTATGGAATTACACTGCTATCATTTTCTGAAATATGTGAACCTTATAGCTGGTAAAATTGGGTCTTTGAGAGCATCTGGGGGCTACGCTCCACCACTTAAAGCGTCTGGCAACGGTCATGCATTTATTCTGTAAGTGTAAGAACAAGTTCCAATGGGTTTCATGGGGTTACTTTCCTAATTTTCAGCTAGGCTAGCCTATAAGCTGGTAAGAGTTTGGTCTTTGGGGCGTCTGGCGGTTATTGTCTGGCAACAATCATTCAATTATCCTTTGAATCCTTTGAGTGTATCACAAGAACAAGTTCCAGTGGGTTTCAGGAGGTTATTTTTCCAGCTATATATAGGCTAGTCTAGCTGGTAAAATTGGGTCTTTGAGGGCGTCTGGCGGCTACCCCCCCCCCCCCCCCACCACCATTTAAAACGTATGGCAACGGTCATGCATATATCCTGTAAGTGTAAAGAACAAGTTCCAGTGGGATTCACAAGGTTACTTGTTCAGCTAGGCAAGCCTAGCATGGAAAAAGTTTGGTCTTTAGGGGTGTCTGGCGGCTACCCCCCACCACTTAAAACGTCTGGCAATGGTCATTCATTTATCCTGTAAGTGTAACGAACAAGTTCCAGTGGGTTACATTAGGTTACCTTTTCAGCTAGGCTAGCCTAGCTGGAAAAATTTGGGTCTTTAAGGGCGTCTGGCGGCTACCCCCCCCCCCCCCCACAACTTAAAACGTCTGGCAATGGTCATTCATTTATCCTGTAAGTGTAACGAACAAGTTCCAGTGGGTTTCATGAGGTTACTTTTTCAGCTAGGTTAGCCTAGCTGGAAAAATTTGGGTCTTTAAGGGCGTCTGGCGGCTACCCCCCACCACTTAAAACGTCTGGCAATGGTCATTCATTTATCCTGTAAGTGTAACGAACAAGTTCCAGTGGTTTTCATGAGGTTACTTCTTCAGCTAGGCTGGCCTAATTTTGGGGGGTCCTTTTTGTGGCCCTCCTGGCCACACCCACCACCGATGACCAGCCAGACGTGCATTTCCATACTCAGGGGCATATGTACTAAATTGCTATACACATAAAAATTGGTAACCTTTTCAGCTAGGCTGACCCCCGCTGGCTCCCGGACTATATCTTTGGTTAAGTGTTTCTACAAATTGTGCATTGAGTTTTGTTGATTTCCATTCGTTACAGAAGGAGACGACGTCACGAAACCTTCAAGCCCCTTTGAAGGTGAAGATGGGCGTGGTGACAGAATCAAGAAAGATCATATGGCACTCGGAAGTGAACAATGCAAATCTTCTGCTTCGAGCTCAGACCCGGTTCTTTGCACAGCAGCTAAGAAACTAAGGTATCTCCTGACAGGAAGTGAAACTGGTATCCTTGATCTCTCATTTCACCCTATTCTGGTTGTGAACAAGCAGGAGAGTAGTGAGGAAGAAGGTTCGGAACCCAGCCAACCGCTACAGTTTGTCTCGATGGCGAATTGGATCGCCGTTTTTGATTGCGATCCTAACTCTCAACAGAATGGCGTCTCCTCATATGTTACAGAACATAGGCCAATAAACACAGAGCAACTAGACACCTTCCCCAAAACAATCAAAGGGAAAGTATTATCCGCTCCTGATGATGTCGGCCTCATCTCGTCTTGGATATTTGTCAACCGGCAGGAGGATTTGAAGGAATCTGATCGTCAACATGCCAGTGCTGAATGGACCCAACTGCACAATAGGAATATCGACAAGGCAATTACCAACCTTATACCGAACAATATGCCCAAGAAGAGAGTAGTGCTTTTGTTTCTGCTTCTCTCAGCTGATCATCTGTTCACCATGGCACAACTGTTCGGGAAATTGTTCTCATTCGCCAGGCAAGGCCAGTTGGCAGTCATCGTTAAAAATAGGGAACTGTATGAGGCATTTGCAACTGAGGTAGGGAGAATAAGATCAGAAGCAGTAGAAGATCTGAGCCAGCGAGCGATTATTGGAATAGCTCTGGCCGATATTGACTGCTTTATGCAGCAAATGATAAGTGAAACAGATAGGACAGACAACGCCATTAGGCTCCCATCGAAAGGGCAATCATGTCATGTGCCAGGCAAAGTCAGGATGAGTTGGCAGGATTTGGACATCTTATCTTTGGATGAATGTAAGTGCAATACAATAAAGCCTGACAGCAAGGAATTCAAGGAATTTGTAGAGAAGAAGAAACTTGAATTCTACCAGGGGTGCTCAGCTGATTGGTGGCCGTTTTATCTGACAGAATACCACAAGAAAGACCTAGTCCTGCGTCGAAAGTGCGCTGAGAAATTGAAGGAAACGGTCACTGGCATTCTGAATGCCTCGTCTGATGGTGGTACAGGTGATGGCGTTGATACAGTTGTCACCATTGACATATTCCATCATCGGGGGTCAGGTGGAAGTACATGTGCGAGACAAGTACTGTGGGACTTCCATCAAAAGTTGCGATGTGTCAGTGTTCGAAGAGTCGTTCCTGACACAATGGCAGCAATTCTTGCAGTCAGGCGTTACGGCTACTCGGATGACGAAAAAGAAGCAAACATACCACCTATTCTCGTTCTCATAGACAAATCAAGTGACGGAACCATCAAATACCTGACATCAGAAGCAAAAAAGATGACGAAAGGTCTTGGGCAAATGGTATGCATATTTCTTTGCTGCAGGAAAACCGATGCAAGCATGCCATGTGGCGAGGTTGGGGGCAAGAATTTGTCAATTTGTGTTGAACACAAATTGACGGAAGCAGAATCTCAGTGGTTTGTTAGCAAGTCTGAGCAGTTACAGAAGAAATACCACGAGACACCGGAACAGGTGATAGGTTTTGTGGTCATGAAGGAAGCAGGTAACCCTCACTGCGTCGAGAAAATTGTGCGAAACATCCTCCGAGATACAAGCTTTCGTGAGAAAACGCTGCTGAAGTATATAGCTGTCATTGAGAAATTCGTTCACAATTTCTGCATGCCTGTGTCTTGTTGCGATGATCTGATGGATGACCACACTGACGTGAACCTCTCAGAAAACCAGTCAAAGTATACGGGTTTTCATCCATGGGAATGTCGCCTGTCTGAGGCGGCACGACTGCTTCTCATCAGTACTACCATACACACGAACAAGGGACGAACAAAGGCGCTAGAACTAGTCAACTCCATCTTGGCACCAGAACTTGTCAAGCAGCTTGCTGATGAGAGAAGAGAGAGCGTCGGCATTACTGTCTGGAAGTTTACCTCGAGTGTTGTGATTCAGCCAGTATCACGACAGTGTACCAGTAATGTGGGCCACATGCACATAGTCAATGAGGTAGTGAGATTACTGACAGAACGAAACTACATACAACAACCAAAACTCATCAGAAGATACAGATTTTCCTCGCTTTTGGAATACCTTCTTGAGAATGAGAAAATCCAAGCTTATGCGATTGTTCACGCTGTTCACAATTATCGTGGAGGTCCCGCGCCATGTCAGACTCTTGCTCGGATGTATCTCAGCGATGAATTGTACGACACGGCATTGCATTATGCCCACCTGACCCCAAAGAATAACTTTGATACTGTTGGAAGAATAATAATATCCCAACTAAAAGGGTACTGTCTCGACGAATGCGAAACCCCCCTGAATTCTGCTGATGTGGAGGGTTTGCTTCAATTATTCTGGCATGGTATAGAAGCTTTCGAGAAAGGGAAGGACGACAGTGTCAATATTGAAAACATATACGACGGTGCTCTGACACCACACTATGGAGAGCTAGAATTGGTTCACTCCTTTTTGAACATTCTGAAGGTTCGTGTTGAGCCATTTTGTTCACAAGAATCACATGAACCGTTGAACACATATCTTACGACAGATTCCGATGTAGAGGGACTTGGAGATGTAATGAAATACCACCGGAGACGACTACGTGAACTCCAGGCTCGAGTTACAGAAAGCATGGACTTGATCTCGGGAATCTTGTCATCTTCAAATGACATCAAGGGCATTGCCAGGACTTTGAGTTTTCATGAAATCAACTACTCGAAACTCGAATGCTATTTCACTCTTCCAGACAGTGACCTAGTGGCAAATAAGCAGAGACGTAAAAAAGTGGAATCCATTATGATGTGCAAGCCTACACTTCGTGCCATCTTTAACTTCTTCACAGAGGATGACAGGAAGAGTTTGAAAGTAATCATACGTTTCTTGAGTGAAAACCAGCCAAAAGACATATTTGATCTCAAAGTGCTTATCTGTGCGCTCTTTGCTCTGGCAGCATTTCCCGATGAAATTGTCGACTATGGAACAGTTGAGCACTATGCACAGAGGTTGCGAAGACTTCGTCCCCCGAGTCTGTATGGTGCATTCTTTCACGTGATGCTACTTTGGCCTCGGGCCAACCAAACAACAATGAAGCAGTCTTTGCCGCAAGCTATTAAAGCACTTGAAGATGCAAAGAATCTCACTAATCAAAATGAGAATCACGTTGTCTTGAAACCACGTTTCTTCCTGACTAGAAGACGGGGTCTACGCGCATTCATTCACCGGTCAGCACTTGGCCTGGTAGACAGTGGCAACTCATTGGATGTTGAATCGGTAACCGAGTGTTTGCAAAGTGAACAGCTTCGTGGGGTGCTGGCTAGACAGGAGGGCACTCTTGAAGACAACAGTCTCAAGTATTCCATACCAACAGGGGAGGAAATCACTATCAAGTTGTCAAGTCCTTACCGTGTGGCTACAAGACGCGCGAAGGTCACTTTCATTCTTGGATTTAGCTATGCCGGACCAGTTGCCTATGATGTACATGAACGTTCAAAAGTTTCGGTTCCAAGATCTACGAAATCCGTAAATGCGATCCATGAAAAGAAAGCATGACACGAGCTTGCTCTGGGTTTCTTCTGACGAAAGGGTATGGTAGATATATTGAATTTGTCCATGTGCACACGTACGTTCTTGAACAGGGCTCAGAATGATCATCAAATTAAAGTAATATTTATGTTATTGTGTGCAGCTACTATAAAGCATTTATCCCCTGGGAATTCGTAACGCTGTTAAAGAGTGAGCAAACATTAAATACTTATAGTGTCGGCATATTAGCTTTTACAGGAATATTATTAGGAAGATGGCGTCATTTCACTACTGAAGAAATATGGACTCTATAGCTGTGGAGACCAACCAATTGACGATTATTTTTCGGTTACTGTGACTCAGAATACCGTCGATCAGTATGCCCTATCTCTAAGTTAATTGTTACACTCTTGAAACTTACTTCATTGGTGCCTGAGAAACATATGAGGCACCATCTTTGTGTTTATCAAAATAGTTTATTTAGCCTATCTTTGAAGAACTTCATTGATGCAGCGCACGTGCATGACATATAGATAGATAGATAGATAGAAGGAGGTGTCAAATACGAGTGTCAACTGCCGGTAGATGATAATCGGTTCATGATATAGGTCTTCCATCTTCCGTGCAGTGTTGGCAATACGTCAGCATAGATGTTTTGTAATATCCGACTTTAAATTTACCCCTTCCCCTTTTAGTAGCCTTATCTTCGTTGAGAACTGACACACATGCAACTTTTATGATTGTCATTATGTAAATATGACCTCAAGTTTATCGTTTCTTCATTACCATAAAACAAACTTGTTTTTGTATGCCCATGAAGAAGAACTTGCCTAACTTAAATGTTTTACATCTTCATGCATGGTCATTATAGGTCAGGATTATATATTTTTTTTTGGAATATGACAAAATGATTTTAGTATGTCTGTATGTATGTATATTTATGCTGTATAACGTAACATGTTTTGTACACCGGTCAGAATTAGCCAAACAAGAATCGTTGACTAGAGAGGGTTACTTTTCCTACTACTAAGTAATTAAAACGAAAAACTGCAGAAATCAATAATCAAATACTTACTGAAAATTGAACTTTTTATATAATCATGAAGATTTTCTGTATAGGAATGCCTTCCAAATACAGGCAACAATGATATTGATTTATTGTGTGGCATATATCAATGATATGAGATCATTTCTATTACAGATCATCCAGATTTCCAGGACCTTGTTTTATTAAAGTTGAGAGTGAACATAAGTCTTTAAGTACTTAATTTTGATTGGCTGATACGTGCCTTAAATTTGGTTTTCTGACTTTATGTTCAATCGCATCTTTTTAGGCAACAGAACCCTATACCGTATGGGCTTTGTTTCAAAACACCTCTGCGTCGCGCACTTGGAAGATGAGTTTACTGTTGCAATGACATTCACTGATCTGGTAGTGCTAAGAGAGACGATTTACATTTACTGGACCTAATATTCACAATTGTGTTTCAAATCGTGAAAAATTTTGTAGGCGTGCAAAATTTGTGTGTGAATACCTCATAATGCATACAACAGGTGACTTATTGTTTATCTATACCTTCACACCCACTTGAATCACTACAATCTCAGTCGTTGTTTTCCCAATGTCCCTACTCTTGTAGTAGGTAATATACTGTATATGTTATTGATATTGTTGCATCATGTGGCCTTTCTGTGTTGTATTTAGTAACATTTATCTTATTTGTTTTTTTTTCTTTGTTTTAATCGGTTCCCCCAGTCCTATTATGGTCTAAAAAATATCTGTATTTCATAATACCCCTAATCTCATTTATCACGGGACATGCGGCTGTACAAGCTTGCTCTTACGCAAGCCCCATCATTATTTCTCGCATTATGACCACAGCTCAACTCTAATGTATACAGACCTTTGTGTTTATAACGAGACAAACTATTGTACATTCCGGTGAAGTTTCATTTAATGTATGTCTTGTACAATTTTAGTGTTGTATAATTGTATATATATTTTTTTCTGTGCTATAGTGTGTGAGAAATATGAATATAAATATAAATTGAAATGTTATTATGAATTACATGACAGAGAATGAGCCTCCAACTAGGGGGTTCCGAGTTAATTTAGATAAATTTCCAAAGTACCGTATTCATAACCTTAAAAAACGCCAAATATTATACTCAAAGTGTTCACCAGATCGTTAAATTTCAATTATGAAAACTCTATCAAGACTGTGGGAAAGTGAATAGTATTCCTGCCCCTACCCCCCCCCCCAAAAAAAAAGTCCGCTATTTCCATACAAACCCTGGTCAAGGGTCCTTGATATCATATTACGTTAAATTGTCATTATGATGATGTGAACGGAACTTTGTCGTCTACGATAGTTATTATGTTTACATGAAAAACAATTGAAGCCACTGACGTAGATGCGTTTTGAACACCATGCTGGTTGGCAAAGAGCTTTAGATAAAAGTCATGATGTTTATATCGTATTATGAACTGTAAAGGTGAAGTAAACAGCACAAATTTACTCGCTGTATCACTCACGTCTTTGATGTAGTCTCATATTATACAAATAAGAGTCGCTATATTTGTAGTTTTGCAGAAAATCGTTCATGTTAATAATTCAATTTATCGTCATTCTAATCATTCACGTATTGTAAACATGCAAGTGTAGGCCAGTGCTAAACATAACATGATATAGTTATTCCATGCACTGAGCACGCTGAGTGGGAATTGCCGAATTATACATTTTAATCATGACAATATCACGTTTCATATCATTTGGGATTTGGCTTCTGTACATAAGTTTATTTTCTAACCTTGTCACAACTAATTTCAACCTATTGTGTGTATGTTGAATAAGACCTGTGTCTAACCTGTGATAACATGCATGCATATAATGCAATACAAATGTGTCAACAAACAGATTCATCTATTCATCTATTCAGATAATGAGCGATATGTTGTTATATATTTCCATAATCGATTTCAATTTCAGTTTCAATATTCGTTCTTATCATTCACCTAACAAGGTAAGGATTTGCTTGTATAGATTATGTAGGCCTATCTATTTTGCAGAATATATGTTGTACCTTTGATATTATGTTGTACCTTTGATACTATGTTGTATTAATACCAAGATTATAATCTACATATCGCTATACACTGACAAGCGTTGGTCGTATATGTATTGTAAGACAATTTACTTAATTACCGGATCTGTTGTGCTTCAAATTGTCAAAATGTTATCAGCGTATAGAATATGTGTGAATGTCTCACCAATGACAGCAACAACTGACTTTATTACGTAACATTTGTATTGAGATACATTCTGTACATGAGATGATAATTCAGTAATGTAATATATCATAAATTATAATCATTAGGAAAACCGATTTATATGGATCTTTGTGGCACATTTCACGCATGGATGGCTAAAAGAATTGGGTTCTGATCAAATGTTGTATTTACGTACTGCCCAATAATTTTCAGGAAGCGTGTCAACGTTATTTCCTCATCGTATCATCACAGATTTTTTCCCCCTTAAGATTGCATTACCTACTAATATTGTATACCCGTATATTTTATGTGTCTTTAGTATTTGATATGATTACAACAGACCAAAACTTTATAGAGTAGACTCCCGTTATAACAAAGTCCTTGGGACCGGCAGTTTTCTTTTGGTATACACTTTGTATCAAAATTTTGTTATAACCGAACAAATAAAGAATAAAAATACATAGAGTGGATAATGCAGCGGCCTGAATTCTTACTTCGTTGTAACCGGAATTTCGTTATAACCGTGTTCGTTATAATGGGAGTGCACTGTATCTAATTGTTACAAGGACAGTGAACTCCTTCACAGATGTGTGAAGTAATGAGAGACCAGCACTGGGTCCGTTCAAGCACTCCTGTGGAGCAAGGTGCTCCATCAATAACAATTGTGTGAATGATTCAGCGTTGCTCTGTTTAAATACTGAATATGAATATGTCCATTCTCACCTTTTCCTCAAATCTGCTATTCAAAGCGAGTGGCATAGCTGGTTTGACGCACTTTTCCCCACATATCGCATTACACTTTGTTGATGTAAATTGATGATAAGATATATACATTGTAGTTGCTTCAACGTTTTCTTGATTTGTGGTCATTTGTTATGCCTATATACCGATGAACTGAATTCTCTTCTTGCAAACCTGTCACAAGCAATGTGCAGGCCCTATTTTCAATTAAGATTTGAGCCAGAATGCGTCTACTGATATTTTGTGTACCGTTCATACATAATGTATTTTCAGTTCGACAATTGAATGGACTACTTGGTTGACGAGGGGAATTTTCTTTCATGTACATGTATAAGAATAAAGACTAGCGGATAAAAATGGGAGAATTTTGAGATTGATACTTAGTTCAGAAGTTCGTCATCTTGTTAAACTGATCGACGCACCGTAATAATCTTCGTGCGGTCAGTACATCCGACATGAACAATGTGTATATAGTTGCAATTTGAATTTGGCATAGATTGCGCCATTGCTTAGAAAGGCGTATTTAAATCTTGACATTACTCATCACCTTTTATACACTTGCATGCACTTGCATGCACTTGCATGCACTGGCACGTGCTGGTCATATATAGTACAAGACAGTATGGAAAACGATTCACATTATCGGGACCTGTTCACGAGTGTGCTTTAAAGTTTGAGAAATATTACAAGCAATAATATCTGACGGAAAGATTGTGTTTCCGCCCAATATGTGAAAAAGAAAAGAGTGGAATATCTGAATATATACGGACATATCATTCATTCAAAATGAATGAAATCTTCTCTGGCGATCGGGCGAAGGCTTGGTAGTCTAGTGGATCTAGTAATCAGGAGGTCGTGGGTTCAAATCCCATCCGAGTGTGTATGACCCACGGATTGTTTATCATGGTTACTACTCAAACAGTCAGCGATTGGTGTCTTTTTACGTCGATGAAAGGCAATTGTCATACAGTTGCAACATATTTTTGTTGCCGTGATAAAGTAATATTTTGCACTCTTTCTTCCGATTGTAAAATAAATGAAACACAGAAATAAAGAGACAGTCTTTTACACCAATCGTAAGTAGGAACTCAAAATCATGTGTTTTATCTGAGAGTTATCATTCATTTCCAGAATATCAAATTTTGGTAAAGAAAAATTGATTGGATGTACCCGTTACTACGCATTTTGAAATTTGTATGATGCATTATGTGTAGAGTATCTTATATTGCTAAAATATCTGCAAGTCTTTGACTTACTGGGCGTCATCAGAGGTAATTCAGGCAATCATGCATATTGAGCATGTATGCATATACATTGTACACTGGTGTTGTAACTGTATGATAAAGTAATATAGTGTTGTTGGGGGTTTCATTCCCAAAAAATTTAAGTTTTGCATTGTACAGTATATCACATCTAGCATTTTTCAAAAATGGTAAACAGTTCAATTTGATCACTTATCTTTACAGCCAATGCTAGGGATGGATTTGATTTGATCTAAACTGAATCCTATTTGTGTCATAGGAAATGATTCAGTCATTGCTAATTCCATTCTTTCAACTAACATGCAACTACTACCTGATCATTAAACACGTCACAGCTTTCTTTGCAGGTATATCTATTCTCCATTGTGTTCTTGTTCATTGTTCATATACGTGCACTGTAAATGTACATGTATACATGTTTAAATATATGTATATGTATATATATATATATATATATATATATATATATATATATATATATATATATACATATATATATATATATATATATATATATATATATATATATATACACACATATACACACACACACACACACACCTGCGGGTGTGTCAATTGTTTGTGTGTGTTTTTGTGTTTGTAGATGCATTCAAACATGAAGGCAACATAAAAGCCTGGACACTTATCTTGTAGAAACAAATCTCAGTGAGGCGACGCCTGTGAAATTAAAGGGTGGTCCACAGTGTAACTTGAGACCAAGGTGTTACTTACACACAAGATTATACGATTGGTTAGATAAGGACGAAAAACACAATTCAGTCCTCAACTGAAGAGGATTACTCTTGAATCCATTTGGGAAGGTGTTGAAGAAATTCCCTTGCCCATTCACGGATTTAAATCAAATTGAACATGATGTCAGAGGCTCCAACATTGGAATTCTAAATCAGTAAAGATTTTTCTGAAAAGAAATAGTTAAATTTTACAAGCACTACTGATAATTTAATCAGAATTGGATATAAAGCATTCAGAGGAAGTTATGAAATTTAAAAGAATCACCATTTTTTGCAAAACAGTTCTCATACAGTTGATATGAATATGCATGCGAGCTGATAACATTACTCATTATTTTCCTTTATGTACCTGAAAATTGACAAAAATTCAATTCTTTTATTCAAATGTTGCCCTTTCTTTTCAGACTAACTTTTGACTTGTACAGAATTCCCCTTTAAACAAGCCAACAAAAAGACCTTTGATCTAAAAATCAGATGCAATACAAGTAGAGGGTAAGCCTAATCGCATCAGTCGTGTGTTCCCTTTATGAAAATAGACCTTGCTGATGCAGCCATTATATCAGTTCCCTTGTAGGAGCAGCTAACATCAAATTACACTTGATGCATGAAACACTGGACATGTTTGGACAGAAACATAAGTAGCAAACCAAATGACATTTTGAGTTTTCAGCTTTATTCCTTTTGCTTGCTCTGAAATATTCATACAATACCACATGGTACAATGGTTGCCTTAACCTGGTTTCACAAGATATAAAGAACCAAATACAGCTGTAGGTGTTCTTCAATGTTAAAGTTGATACAAAAACTGTTGCTAGCCTTGACAAACATGAATGCCAATAGTAAAAACAAAAAAATTAAACATACTAGTTCAAACGGAAAGATCTCTAATGTTTTTGTGGAGACCACCTCAGGAAGTGAATACAGTAAAATGTTGCCTTGCTGTGCAGGACTGATTTCTCTTCTCTTTGCTACACATACAAAGTATTCATTTATTTATTTTTTTCTGAATTTCTCCTTCCCAACACCTGGAGGTATTGAGGTGTTAAAACTGATGTGAAGGCGAATTTTGTTGTGACAGAGCTATCTATCTGTTAATATAGTGGACTCCCATTATAACGAGGTCCTCGGGACCGGCAATTTTCTTTCGTTATATCAAAATTTCGTTATAACGGAATGAATAAACAATAAAAATACACAGAGTTGAAAATGTTGCGGCCCTAAATTTTACTTCGTTGCAACCGGAATTTCGTTTTAACCTTGTTCTTTATAACGGGAGTGCACTGTACTGGTCAAATGACATGACATTAAAAAAAAAAAAGGAATGCTACAAAATTATAATGATTTATGAGACTTGCTCTCCTTGGCATAATTTTATCATACGGTCAGCGAAATATTTACAGCAGAGAGTATGAAACAAACTTTTGGGGGCCCATTTGCTAAAGAGGTTTGCTGTAATTATATATCACAATGATTGCAGTCACTATAGCACAACTGATCAGCTGTGAGTGTGAAGTTGTTGCAATTATTGTAACTTATAATAACTGCAAACATCTTTAATGAAATGGGCCCCTGGGCTAGAGAGTTTTGGGGTTCCCTTTCCCCTCCAAGAAAGGACAATTTTTGCAGTAACAAGTCTGACAGGCACTCCAGGTCATTTCCACTGGTAGTCACGCCCACTTGCAGTTGGTGACAGCACCCATCCAGACTACTGTCGACTTCCACCCAGACTTGTCCACACCCATCCCAGCTTGCACACTTCACCTTGGTGGCTTGTAGCGCTCCCAGTGTCTGTGATTCAAGTGACTGAGGTCATCCAGGGTCGCGATGTTCTTCAGGTAGCGAGACAGCTTCAGGAGCTCACGGTCATGCTCCCGATTCTTGTGTGCTTCCCGGAAAGGTCTTATCTTGAGGAGAGAGGCAGAAAGGCTTTAGAGTCCATTACCAAAAGACTACCAAAAGACTACCACAAGACTACCCACTCTGCATGTCACATAAATGCATAATGTCATGCAACTGTGCTGTGTGGAAACAATACTCACTCAAGAGCTGCACAGCATCAAATCATGACAAAATTACAAATCATTCTAATACTTCCAATGGACATTTCGGTTTACTGTCACACAATATCTGAGGCATTTAACTTGGGTCAAAGATCAAACACATGCCCAATTCCCAGTTAATATGAGGTCTAGTTATTTTTGGTGTCATCAGATACTGTACATTTTGATGCAAAAGGTAGATGTAAAAGACAGAATATTCTGAATTTCTGAATTTCAAAATTTGATGGTCAGTACAACAGTCAGGTGCAGCTCCACATGCTCACAAGTGTTTTTGACGGTCAAACTATAGAGAAGACAAATGCTCAGAATGAAGCAAAACTCTACTAATTTTCACCATCGATACCTCATGGAACACACAATTGTGAAGAGGTTCTATTCAAGAAACATAATTTATGTTACTTTGAGAAGTACACAAATACCACAATTTGCATCATATGTGTTTCTGAACACACTTACAGATGAGTCTTTTTGTCATTTACCTTCAGGCCGTTCTGAGGATTCATCAGAAAATTCCTTCGAAGGTCATCAAACATGATGGTGTTCTTTGGAGTGTACTGCTCGTACTTGCCCCAAATCACCCCCAGAGGCTTGGTCTATCGGAAAAAATAAACAGGGATACAATTCTAGGTTACAAGAACCAAAATGTATCTGAAATCTCCACATTTCCTATGTTGCAGGAAGAAACATCAACATACATGTATACAGTCAATCTTGCCTATAAGTTGAATCTAGTTGGATGAAGAAATAGCTTTGACTTAGTGAAAATTAGACCCATGAGGGATCAAATCAATAGAATATGAAGAGAAGAGGACTTAAAAAGACCTCTGTCTTAGGCAATTATTTGACTTATGCGAGGCCAACCAAAGCAAGGTTGACTGAATTCATTGTTAACTCTCTATACTCTTCAAAATGATCCGGTTCTACACACCTTGAACTACAGTACAAGATTATTGTAGCAACTGATCAACAAACTGCCCTGCATCTACATAAATAAGCACTGAATTGATCAGTGCAGTACCCGCTGCATGCTATAAGGATTAGAACCGACACTTGCTGTCGGGCGGAAGCTTGGTGGTCTAGTGGAGATGACGCCTGTCTGGAGATCAGGAGGTCGTAGGTTCTAATCCTGCTTGAGTATGTATGCCCATGATTTTTTATCATGGCTACTACTAAAACACTGATCAATTCAGTGATTATTTATGTCAATGCAGGGCAATTTGTCAATCAGTTGTAATGAAAACATCTCAACAGAAGAATTTCATGAATTTGAAGATTATTGTAAGTTGACAAAGCCGAAGTTTTAACTAGATATGTCACACAACAGCACGGGCCAAACTTGGCAAAATTCCAGCATACTATGGCTTGCAGAGTTTACACACATAGCTTAAAATAAAGGTAATACATGTTTCTGATTTAACAAGTGCCTAAAGTTTGCTGCAACCAACTTGTATTTGTATTCTGTGAAATTACAGAGATAAAATATTACTACATATTACAAGCAAAAACATTTACATGCTTTTATTTTTAGACTAGTTTCATGGCACGTGAAATGCATGAAAAGTTCCACTTATATTCAGTATATCTAGCATTATGTAATAAATACGGTAAAAATCATATATGTAGGCCCCATTTTATCAATAGATATAATCAATGACAAATTTCCTTAACATACAGGATGCCACAGATTTATGACAGAAATCAACTATATAATCAACCATAACTCTTTATAAAACAGGGCCCTGAACTTATTTGTAATTGGTTACATCCAGCTGCCACTACAGAGCACTCCTGTTATAACGAAAAAATTCCGGTTACAACGAAATAAGAATTTAGGCCGCAACATTATCTTCTCTTTGTTTTCTATTGTTTATTTGTTTGGTTATAACGAAATTTCAATATAACGAAAGAAAACTTCCGGTCCTGAGGACTTTGTTATAATGGGAGTCCACTGTATACTCAGGAATGCCACACATTTACACTTCAAAATCAGGGAGGTTCCAAATAGCAATGATGAAAATTCTTGTATGTTACATGTACATGCATTTCAATAGGCTAGTATCATCCTAAATCACGGAGGGTTTCATATTCTCCTGCAAGGACCTGAAGAGAAATTTACATTTTCAGGGAGCCTTATTCAGAACTGGGATGACTCTACATCAGTGCTGCATACCTCAATCACACCATACTTCTGTGTGTGTACAGTGATGCATGCCCGACTGTCCACCATGAAGGCAATCTTGTAGTTTGGATTACTGCTGACTCCTAACTCCCTCATCTTCACCTCAATCCACTTCATGTTTGTAGCAGCTGCAAGCAAAGGGAAAAAAATCTATTTGTCATCTAATTAATATCAGAGCGTCATCTCAGTTCTATTAGAGGCCTGGCAACATTGTACATTTAAATACCAGCAGAAATACAGAGAGCTCACAAAAACCTAAATATTTGTGCTGGAACTTTGCAGTCTCATGACAAGGTATCGTGTAACATCTGTAAAATTAGATCACAAGAGCAATACTGATGCAATGACAGTCACTTTGGGCATCGAAACAAAAATATGGAGAAAAAGTAAAACTCTATTCTTTTTTTGCACATGATTGCAACTTTTGCCCACAAATGATACCAGGGTTATAAACAACTAGATGTTTGAGAGTTATGAACAACAAAGCTGTTTGCTGGCTTCTTTACCTACAAGATTCTAAAATTCCCATTAAGGCATTGCACTTGGCCCATTAGATTTTTGAAGGTTGTGGGTAACATATAGCTTTCATAATCCCACCACTGTAAAGTTCCTTGTTGAGAAAACTTCCCTGCAATTACAGGACATGCATCTGATTTCACATTTCCTTGAAATCTGTTAAATAATGTATACATCATGCCAGAACTTACTCTTGTGATGCAGGAAATATACTCATTTACGTACATACAGAATAAGTTATATTTGCAGTATCTCCATGTGCAAAATATCTGAGCATGATGCACAGGACATGAAGTCAAAGATAAACATGGTTATACTCATGATTTCATGTTGCATGGCTTTATTGATATTCAAACAGTAAATATGCCTCGTTTAATGTTCAAATTCTCATTACCATGCATTGTGTGTGTAAATGACACCTCTTAGGATATATGCACAAAAAATATGAAAAATATGAACAAAAAAAAAAAAAAAAAAAATGATGATGATGACTGCAGTAATAACAGAAACCCAGCAATTTGACAATGGTTACTTTGCACTCTATAGGAAATGTGGGAGAAAGAAACCAGTTTATCAACCAGACTCACACCAGATAGCGATGTCGTAGTCTTCGTAAGCTGCCGTCAGGAATTCATGAAGGTGTGGCCGCATCAGCTCCCGAGCATTCTCTGCCACAGAACGATGATCTTCATAAAGAGGAGATGAGCAAATGCAAGATTGAATGTTTACAACTTTGTCTGGGTATAGGTAAAGGTTGCAGAGAGGATGGAAGAGAAGTTAGCATAGCTTGAAAGTGTGCGGTATACAATGTATATGTGTGTAGATATCAGAGGGGTGCACATTTTGTAATATGATAAGGTGTTTCTTAAATTTGTATCACTTCAAAGCATGTGATAAAATATTAGCAAGGGAATCATGCTAGGGAGCTATAATGTAACATTTGATACTTTAAAGGGTAAGCTTGCATAGACTACATCGCATGTGGGTAACCTTCCTTTTTTTAAAGAAATATATCGTTAACCCAGTATTTTAAAATAGAATCCTTAGAGAATTGTAAGAAAATCTATGGCAGATGAGACTTTCAAATTGTAATAATTTAAAAGGAAACTGTTTAAGAAGTGTGAATTTGAAATTTAAAAGACTACGTCAGTTTTCTAAATAACAAATTTGAGTGATAAACTGCAATGTTGAGTAGATTATGACCTATACTATAACTACACAATTTGATTTATGAACATACAACATGCAGTTTGGAGGGGAAAAAGAAAGACAATGTCAACATCTATACAAACATATCAACACCTTCAAACGTTAAACATCTTGTTGAAAGATTGCAAAAATTGTGCCCTTTAATTGTTAATCTTGACTGTCATTTGACCTCATCTCCAATCTATAATCCCCCAACCTTTATGCTTCATGAATAGTCCCCTAGATTCTGAGGTTAAGATGAAATGAAACAGAATCTATGCCAATCTTCTCAACTGTGAAACACAGTATGTGTAGACTGCTTTTGAAAACTCACTCCTTACGAGGTATCCTGTTTGTTTGTTAGTTTGTTGTTTGATTGTTGTTGCTTTTTTAGTTTCTCTTTAATATGACATCTGCTGAAAAAAAAAGAAAAAAAAAGGAAATATGCTTGGGCAATAGAAAGTTAAATTCTGTAAAGAGCAATGCAAAACTGGAGTCCAAAGCAGGGGATTTACTCACTGTGCTTCTTTAGAATAATACAACCTGAACTAGTTTACAACCAAGAAACTGTGTAGCATCTGACAATATTCACTGTGACAGTAGCAAATCAATACTGCAATAAAGAGTTTATTTTCATAGTTTTCTCCCTCAAATCTTGACATCAGTCTCACAAAGTGACTGTGAGAGGTGAGCACTAGACTGCCATGTATTACATATAAAATGTGGTCAGTTGGTCATTTCCAATGAGTAATGGAAAAGTGTCCAAGCCTTATGATAACTTGCTTTCAATGTGATTGGCTGCTGCACATACCAAAGAAAGTGTAATCGACATCTAGAACAAGAAGTTTCTTTCCAGGCCTGGATTCATTGACGACTTTGATCTCGTACTCCCGCACACGTCGCTCCACCTTCTGCAAGTACTCCTCTCTGTCAGCAGAGACAAGAATATTATTGAAATCAGTTGAGTCCTACAAGGGCATTCAGTCTGTCTGCATTCTACAGCACTAGTGCCCTTCTGGCTCTTGACTGATTTAAAACAATCAAATATCATCAACCAAGACTACGATGATCTGGGAGATATTCCATGCTTGGGCTGCAGAATATTTTTAAGGTGGGGGTGGGGGTGGGGGATGGGGTGGGCTTTCAGGTCAATAATTACCATTGCCCTTTCGCTTAATAGACAGAAAGAATCTAAGGACAAAATCTTAAAAAGATATCTTGTATGAGCACTGCGATTTTTTCCAGATTTTTGTCTACACCCCCTCCCCCCCCCCCCAAGCTCATAATGTCATAGAATAAGCCCAAAATGAAGTACAGATTACCATGAAATCACATGTAACATGATAAATGCTATATGGTTAAGTGACAGACTATTGATGATCAAAATTGTAAAATTTGTATTGGTATTAAAAAGTATATTTTTGAGATGAAAATAAAATGGACACAAACAACAAACTATCAAACACACAAACTAACAAACAAACAAATTGGGGGACAGAAACAGAGCCAGAAACAGGGAGATGGAACATACATGGAAAGAGATAGGAAAGCTCACGATAATTACAATTGCTCATTACCAGTTGGGTGGACCAAGAACTCATTTAAATATGTGAGATTTTATCAATAAGCATCACATATTATTCTATTAGAAAGTCCTTTCCATACATAATTTTGTAGCTGGTTCTTATACAACATATATGCAGCAAAATTTTGACAACATCAAGTGGAGCAATAGCAAAAGACAGAGAACTTAATCAAAATTAGATAAATGATAGAAATGTTGTGATCTTTACAATGTTAGGAAATGGTTAACATTCTTTTGAGTACACTGTATTCAAACCTGTTCTCTGTGGCAACTTCTTCATCTTCGATATCGAAGTCGTCAACAACCTCGCCAATGTCAGCCGGCTTTTCATTGGCTGCCAGGATTGTTTCTTCCCTTGTGCCCATCATCATGATCTTGGTGTTGGGTTTGATGTTCAGAGCACATAGCTGGACATCATCTCCAGGGGGCTTCCCTACAAGATATAAAATAAACACATACACAATAACACACAGTAGAGCAATTATTGTAGATTGCTGTATGCACAGTACTAGAAACATTACCACCTGCCTAAAGATGTTTCCTGACTAGTTGTGGATCTGATATATTGCATTGCAGTACCCTGATTTCCAGCAAAACACGAACACGTGTCTTACACATGGAGAAACTGGATATCGCTGTATGTATGTACAATATTGTATGAAACCTGCTGTGTGTATCTATTATGTGTGTACATGTGTATGTGTCTATGATGACAAAATAAAAATTGAGATTAAAGAATTTTGATATATCTAACATATGTTGCTAAAGATATATGAATGTATTATTTTAGTATTAAAAAATACTGCAGAAAAGCTTAATTAAGTGATCAAATACCAGGGGTTTTACCCTACACAACCACATGCATGTGCAAGGTGTGTGTTGTGTGGCTGAATGATAAAGTCCACGCGCGTGGTCATCGATGACGATGGTCATAATTATAATGGTGCATTGTGCCATATTTGTGGTTGTATAATTTACTCTGCATTTTTTTATTATGTGTAATTTTATTTTATAAAAAAAAATGCAGACAACTGTTGTAATCTACTGGTACCGTAACTATACACAGCCCTGTCGATGTACACAAGTGTAAGTCGCGACAGGGCTGTACCGTGCAGACACTACGTAATCTTATAATTCCGGGGCGCCGACTCTATTTTCAATTTACTGCACCATATTTGTTACTAAGACTACATAAGATGAAAACTTAGTATTTAGCTACCGTTTTCAGCTATTGATAGTGACATACATATTTCACAACTTACCAAAAATGACACCTTTTTTAATCCTGTACGCCGCAGAAATGATTCGAAATGTTGGCGCAGCACTGGGCAAAGAAGGCGCTGCCAACCGCGCGGGCGTAAACTCTACCAGCGCAATTTGCATCGTTCAAAGCTGGGAAAGATTTATTTTGAATTGCCCAGCGATGATCACAGCATTCTGTGGACTTTTTGCTCAGTGTATGTTGCATGAGGGCTCACCATGCCTATGGACTGAAATACCATGCTCATAGTCCAAGCATCTCAGTTCACGTGAGTGATTCGTAAAATTTGTGATAAGAATGTAGAAATTTTCAACAGTTTTGTTGTTGTGTGGCTGTGTTCGAGGGGTTTAGTAGATATGCACTTGATGGAACCTAGTGTTCTAGAATTTCTAGTAGATATGTATCAAACACCATCAGACGCCTTGCTACACGTAGCGCACGGCGTCTGGTCGGGCTACTGACTATGACTGGTACCATTGTCAGTGCAGTGATATTTTACACCTCTAACAAGTTACTACCCAACTACCAGTTTATGATAGTATACGCCGCATGCAGCTACGCGGCCGGCAACCCGCATGCTGCATGCTGCTGCGGCTGAGCTGCCAGTGGGTGTAATGCAGATGCGCTGCGCTACCGTAATACAGTTCGGGAAACCCACTCACAAGGGGGGCCCCTCCTTATAAGTAACCCGTCCCCCTTATAAGTAACCCCGTCCCCCTTATAAGTAACCCCCGGGGCACCCCTTATAAGGAGTCTCCACGCTTTTTTGCAATGCAACGCGAAAATGAAAGGACTGCGGCAATTCGCTTGATTATGTCCATAAAGCTTCACAAGTTTCCTAGTTACTCACGAAATTTGAGCAAAATTGGTTTGAGGCATCATATCTAAAATCATGGATTTAAATGCGATGTCAAACGACCCATGCGAATGCTGAAATGCGAGCGATTACTGGCGTGAGTGTCGCCAGGCGCGGCGGCGCGGCAATGCTTGAGTGCAGACGTGGCGACTGAGTACGAAAGTCTCGGTACTCAGTCGCCACGTCTGCACTCAAGCATTGCCGGGCCGCATTTCGCATTTCAGCATTCGCATGGGTCGTTTGACATCGCATTTAAATCCATGATTTTAGATATGATGCCTCAAACCAATTTTGCTCAAATTTCGTGAGTAACTAGGAAACTTGTGAAGCTTTATGGACATAATCAAGCGAATTGCCGCAGTCCTTTCATTTTCGCGTTGCATTGCAAATAAGCGTGGAGACTCCTTATAAGGGGTGCCCCGGGGGTTACTTATAAGGGGGACGGGTTACTTATAAGGAGGGGCCCCCCTTGTGAGTGGGTTTCCCGAACTGAATACTAGCTATAGAGTAAAATATCCCGTTTGCGGCAGTTTAAGCATTGTTAAGAGTTTTTCCAACTTGTAAACAAATCAGGCAAATTATTTTCAACCATTTCATATATCATAGACAAGATTATTCATTAACGCAATTGTTTTCATGAAAGAAATTTACCATTGACCAACGCAGTTTTCATGATTTACCAGGGCAAAACCCGGCACAATTTTCGCCGATAAGAGCGAAATGCGACGTAGTATTTCTGCTTGCGGCACGATGTACAATCCCTATGCAATACGCGTGTGCTCCGCGATCTTTAGCTGAACGCCTTCACGTCTCGCGAACATTGCGTAAGCGCCAATTCCCATTGCGAAAGCACGTGAAAATAGCGTGCGCACATGCATTGGCCGCAAACAAGATCGCACTTCTGGCGGTGTTGTTGATGTCTTTCTCGTGTTTTTCTCATTTTTTTCGATGGTAACATCCACTTTCTGAAAAAAATGGCGGCCCACATCGGCTCGTGAAAATTCTATTTTACGTGAGGATATGTTTTCAAAATCCATGAACATCGAGAAAACGAAAAAAAATCCAGTTTCTTGGACCACTGTTTCTTAACTGTTATGTTAAGAAGTACCGAATATTTCATTTTGGATGTGATATGTTGTCATTTAGGTGAGAAAATTTCACTTTCGTCAGAAATCGTGCCCATTTTATCGGTTGGTTTTTGTTGATTGCTAGTGTGTTAGTATATGTGTAGTGTGCATGTAACAGTGCAATGCTGTGTTTAGCTGTATATTACCGTGTGTTGTACCTGCCGTGAACGGCTGCACGGCCGCTTACTGACGCAGTTACTCTAGACGAGGTTCCAATGACGTCACCAAGTCATGCTGAGGGGCAAAAATTGCATAAAGGGACCCCCATACGAGTGGGCAAGCGCGTAGGAGTTACATAACCAGGTCTCATGATAGGCAGGCGGGTATACGCTAAGCGTACACCGCGCTTGAGCCATGAGCGTAATACGCATGAAATTTACTTTTGCAACTCAGCCATAGCGTCATTTGACATCAAGGAACCTCGTCTATGGACCGATTCGGGTTCGTTGAGGGCAGCAGACATTTTATGGCACTGGGCGCAGCCATGAGCTCAAATTGCGGTGTCTCAGCCGACCCCCCTGCTCTCCCCCACCCCCCGGGCAACATATTTATCGCGCACTTGTAACAAACGTTCGTGCACTAAGCAAGCATTCGCGCACTAAGTACGAGACGCCCATTAACGCATTGGATAAAGCAACCATGCATCAGTTTTTCATTCTGCGCGCGTGCTAATGTAGGGAGAGGGGTGGGGAGTGGGAAGGGGGGGGGGGTCGGCTGAGACACCGCAGTAATGGCGCTGCCCATGCCAAAAATACACATAGCGCGTCACAGAATCGGTACTACATGTAGCTTAGCTGCTGGGCATGCCACAGGCACAGTGCACAGTGCATGCACAGCACAGCACAGCACAGCCCCAGGGCAGTTGCATTGACGTGATGATGCCGATGCGATGGGCATCGTATCGGATCGGATCGCATTGTTGCCTGGATGATGATGAGCTTAATTCGTAAAATCCTACCTTTCAGTTTCAGACCAAGTAGCTTCTGTCGGTGGGGCAATACCCCTGTCTTTTCATGAATAGCATCCTTCAAATCCTTCACGGTATCATTTCCACACACTTCGGAAAATTCGTACTCTTGTCCGCTCCACTTGACAACAATCCGCATGGGGGCTTCCATCTTTTATATTTACATCCTCAGCCGCAAAATCTCTTGAATCTGCAAGTAGATTTATATTGCAAAAATATTAAGTCGTAAATGTACCCAAACAAAATTATTTTGAAAATTAATTTAATTTTTATAATTTTTTAATAATCTTAAAATCCTAAGCATGAATATTTGGGAGCCTGTACAATAAAGTACCCAGGTATCCCCTCCCACCTTATGACAGAAACAGCACAGAAAATGTATCATACCGTATACCATACCCAAGCACAGTAACTGCGAGTGTATCATCGCTGAGTAACATGACTGATAGATTGTAGGAAGGGCCTGATTGTAATAACTTATCAACCGGAAAATGGCAGCTCAGCAACCGGCTGGCAGCGGAAGGGGCCATGGACAAGGGGAAACAAGCCGAAAAGATTCCGTGAGTTCAACAGGATTCAAGCTTTCTTTTGTTGTTATGATGTAAATTACAAGGTTTTGACTGTAAATATGTGGGTTCAGAGTTGAACGGAGCTGGGACTCGGGAGTCGAGTGGGACTGAGTGCAGTGAGTTGGGCATCGTGTAGAGTAACTGCGTCAGTAAGCGGCCGTACAGCCGTTAGCGGCAGGTACAACATACACGGTAATATACAGCTAATCACAGCATTGCACTGTTACATGCACACTACACATATACTAACACACTAGCAAATCAACAAAACCAACCGATAAAATGGGCACGATCTCTGACGAAAGTGAAATTTTCTCACCTAAATGACAACATACCGCATCCAAAATGAAATTTTCGGTACTTCTTAACATAACAGTTAAGAAACAATGGTCCAAGAAACTGGATTTTTTGTCGTTTTCTCGATGTTCATGGATTTTGAAAACATATCCTCACGTAAAATAGTATTTTCGCGAGCCGATGTGGGCCGCCATTTTTTTCGGAAAGTGGATGTTACCATCGAAAAAAATGAGAAAAACACGAGAAAGACATCAACAACACCGCCAGAATTGCGATTTTGTTTTGCGGCCAATGCATGTGCGCACGCTATTTTCACGTGCTTTCGCAATGGGAATTGGCGCTTACGCAATGTTCGCGAGACATGTGAAGGCGTTCAGCTAAAGATCGCGGAGCACGCACGTATTGCATAGGGATTGTACATCGTGCCGCAAGCAGAAATACTACGTCGCATATCGCCCTTATCGGCGAAAATTGTGCCGGGTTTTGCCCTGGTAAATCATGAAAACTGCGTTGGTCAATGATAAATTTCTTTCATGAAAACAATTGCGTTAATTAATAATCTTGTCTATGACATATGAAATGGTTGAAAATAATTTGCCTGATTTGTTTACAAGTTGGAAAAACTCTTAACAATGCTTAAACTGCCGCAAACGGGATATTTTACTCTAGTCACAGTCGGAGCGCTCGTCGCTTCGTTTGGTCGACTTCCCGCATTCAGGCCGTTTCCTCTCCAAGGCCCAGCCTACTATTAGGGGACTATGCTATGTATTTATAGTGCTGGCAGGATATTGGAGATTAGTGTGGGATTCTGCTTTTAGAAATGTCTCACATGATTGATTACTGTAGCTATCTTATTATGTTAATGTTGGTGTCAGATACAACGTTACAAATTTAGGGGCCTATATTTAATGTTTCGTGCATGACCATTGAATATTCCAAGACTCACTTTGGTTCGTAATAATACACAGAGCAACATCGCGCACTCCCCTTCTTCCTTGTTTGGTTCCAGATGGAACGTTGTGAGGAGTATTTTGAAGAAGATGGTATTCTGAAAATCTTCCTAAGTTTCTTCCTACACATTCATTGTAGGCCTAAGCCAGAAAGTTTAGAAGTGCCTAAGATTAGGAAAGACAGAATTGGTATTCTGAAAGTTCTTCCTAAGATTAGACTTCTAATGTTAGTAGAAACTTCTTAATGCAAATATAGGCCATCCTTATCCTCGCCCATGTCCTTTCTTAAGCCAATATGTATCAATGTGTATCAAAGTTCATGTTGCGTGCAGTGAATGACAAGCGCCTATCACAATGTTTTGCAGCTTGCTACATCTTACCAACATACTTAGAGGACAGGGGTGGGGCTTTCCTAAATATCTTCCTAAAATTCTTTCCTAAGTGCATTCTAGAATACCAAGGATTTCAGAATACCACCCATGGGCCTAATGATTAATCCAAATAGGTTCCCAAATAAGAAATCTAGATCTAGATCTAACTTATTGTTAGGTAGATGGATGGATAGGTTTCTAGTGATATTTAGTGGGTGGTTGAATTTTGGATGGCTTACCTTACATGTCCATGCCAAAGCTCAAGTTCTGAGAGTGATTCTAGCCCTAATTTACTAATATTTTTGAATACCGATAACATATTTTAGATTAATATGTTCAAAAAAGTGAAACTGGTCAACCAAGTCAGTGTTGAGTTTCTTTTTTCATATATATTTCCTGAAAGGGCTATTCTTCTTCTATATTATTCTTGAATTAGGAATCATGAAATGAATGGGAAAGTTTGATTTCTGCAGTTTTTGTACTATCTTTTTTTGTTGAGTGGTGTGATTAGAGACCCGTTAACATTTTTTTAAAGATCCTTTACACTTCACTTTCAACTCTAATAATTTTTATAGGATAATGCTACTGCTTTGAAAGTTGACATTAATCATGGACAGAATGTGTTAAGAGAGCATGCTCATTTTCAGCTTAATCTGATGATCCCTTCATTGTTGTGGTTGACATCCTGTTCTTTTTTTATCCCATTCAGCAACGCTATAAGTTAGCATGGCTTGTCAGAGATAAAGTGCTTGAATAGACCCTATACTTCAGAGCCTCTTTTCTTAGTTCATACTTTTCCAGAGTACCTTCATATGTAATTTCTTTGCAATATTTAGATAGGTTTATCGTCTTGGAGAGTCCATTTGAATTGAGTTACTGTACATCATTTTAAAGCCTATAGTCTGTTTTTTCAGAATCTGCCCTTACCTACATTGTAAAAATCCATGTCTGGATACTTTTTGTTTGTTTTGTGAAGCAGGGTAACATATTGAATGGTCTGCATGAATACTGGTCAGTGATTGATCACAATGCACTCATGTGACTTAGACCCCGTTTACTGTGCGGGTCTGGGCCGAGCTGTGGCCGAGCCCAGCCTCAATTGCGGGGCCAAGCCCCGCAATTTTGTCCGTTTACACTGCCGGGCTCGGCCACGCTTTTAATTCAAGCCTTTCAATATTTTGTCTTGGTGGCGCTCTGCTTGTAAACAAATGCAATTTGGTATAGTCTGGTTTTCAGACCCTTTGCCAACTGGATTCCGTGGCGACAAAGTTGCCGTTCAGGCAAAGGCCTTTGCCAAAGGAGAAATCCTTTGCAGGACAAAACCACCTGAAACTATACTAGTTTTTGCCATTGAGGGGGTTAATATCCTGAATAGCGAAATAGTACGGGCAGAGGGTCTGGAAGCCAGACTAAAATTGGTCGCGCATTTGGCCCAGTTTGCGTTTACACTGAGAAAAGGCCGAGACCACCTCCAGAGCGTGGCCAAATGCGCGGCCAATTTTGGCCCCGCATTTGGCCTTTTGCGCGATTTCATTGAAATGAAGGCGGACTCAGCCGCGGCTGAGCCGCGGCCCAGCCCCGCACTGTCGAGGATGAAAATTGTTATATTGCTTGCAGTAACATCATGTCAGGTAATACATATTGTATGCTGTTGACAGGGCTAGAATGAATTATTGTGTTAAGAATCTTACCATCCCTAGATTGTAATAAAACACTTGACACTAAGTTTACAGTCCCTTGGAAGTTAGTTTCCCTCAGTGCTGTGCACTTTGGAAAATGTGATTCTTGTGGGGATGTCAAGTGTTACATTGTACCTCTTAGAAGGCAATATTTGTACAATAATAGTCCTTCATCTGTTTGGGCTTCATTTGGGGTAATATTGGCCACAATGTATAAAGTGAGAACACTGCTTAAATGTAGACAAATTGAACCTCCCCACCCGTCTTGATTTGGTGTGGACTATTGCACTAAAATGTTTAGTTCTGAATAACCTGTTTCTCAGTCAGCTGATGGCTTCTAGGGTTGGTAAAGTAATAAGGCATCATTTTCTAAATTTTAATTATTTTCTGCAGCATTTTATGCTATGATGCTCGACTAAAAATGACAGGTAGCCCAAATTCTGTATAGAAGATACAGAAGATACAGCTTCAGTTCATTTCCTGTGACTGATAATGTACTTGAAAGAAATCCAATATGAAATTTACATATGGAGTGGTAGAAAACCACTTGGAATTCTTGACTAAGTTTTGGTTTTATTCTGCACTGTGTATGATATACAGTAGAAGGCATGATACACATTAGAAATTGTTTTCAGCAAATGCACTGTACTTCTCAGACAAAATATCTTTCATCAAATACAAATATATCCTACAGCTCTGTAGATGAGTAACATGTATATGTATGAATTAAAACTTGCTTTTTTATATAGCCTTTTGTGTTCTCTCATTCATTCATATCTGTGGTGTAGTTGTTTTTTTTTCCAGGAATTGAGATGTACATGTTTACTGCATACCATGGTAATCTTTCATTGAAGTAACACATTTCAATAAGTGTCTGTTAAAATGCAGATACATTGTATTACCCAGTGCCATATCATGTGATGAAAAAATACATAAACTGTGATATTCAACAGGCAAACAGTGCAATATTACAAGGATTGCACAAGTGATGATAATGTTGTTAGTACACTGTACTCATGTACAGTGTATGATGCATGCAGCTCTTTCTGAAATACTGCCCTCTATCAGTCATAGCAAGCAAGGAGTTGAAATTTTGCCTTTCGTCTTGATACCCTCATTTGTTTACAAGTCAGTGAGTTGGCTAGCAAAGACCTCTATCATAAACATGTATGTTGAACTGTTAAGTGAAAAGTTTCATTTTATTACCATAGATAAAAATATGTCAAATAATTATGTCTCCCTGTGATCATGAATAAATAGAGCAGTGTGACAGTGGTTGATACTGACTTTGATTAGAGTTGAATTATCACACCAGTCATATCCTAGTGTGTGTTTCTACTGGATACCTCATGATGTGTTTCTGAAGTGAAAAGTTAAGGTGTAAAGATACACAAGGTAATGCAGAGCTATGCGCAGAAACTTGATAACTGCAGTGAGCCAGAAAGTTACGGATTATAAAGTCATAGAAAAGGTCGCAGGCATGTACACTGTATGATCCACTGAATAACATGCGGAATCACCTAATAACAATAAGAGCTGCAAGGCCGCCCTGTTCCTGCTGAAAAATCATCCCTCGCATCACCGCACATTGACCATCTAAACAGGTGGACGATGGATCACCTCGCATTGTCTCGCATCACCCACTATCTGATGTGTTTCTGAAGTGAAAAGTTTAGGTGCATGTATCACTATGCATTACCTTGACATTTATTGTTCATTAGAAACACATTCTTATAGTAACAGGGCCCAGTTGTGTAAAAGTTGAAATCAAACATAAGTCTGAAAATCAAACGTAAGTCTGTGTATCCTCTAATTCTGATTGGCTGATAGTACCTGACTTATGTTTGTTTGTTTGTTTTGTTTGTTTGTTTCGTTTACTTATATGTGTGATTGCATCTTTTTATGCAACAGGGCCCAGGAGAGGATCTGTTGAATATAGCCTCTTATTAATTTTATATTACACCATAGTAATGATAATATCACTACATTTCTCAAGCACTATTATTGCAATGCAGTGCTTCTCAGCTCTGATTATACAAATTAATAGAATAAAAAATATACCCCTAAAGTAGGGCTTACATATGTATAATGTAGATGAATCTTTGTATTTCTTGACTTACGGGGTAGCTGTGGTATGTAAACAAAGCTGTACTTGAATCTTGTTTTAGAAAGACAAAGAAAGAAAATTCTATAAAGTTTTTAATGAAATAATGATTCATCCTGGGTTTTTTTTTTTTAAAGATGCAAGGTAATGTATCTTTCATCTTCAGGTAATCATACTTTAATATTCTAATAAGTATTCTGTAATCTTTTCTGTTAGAAAATTGCTTGATGAAACTGAGAAATGTTGCAGAAGGTGCTACTGTAGGTGCTTCCCCAAGACTTTACCTAGCTATGTTGGAAATTGAGCCTTTTGACACTGAGCTGATTTAACTTCAAGTTAGCTTAAAGTTACAATTACAATTGTACTTTTAGCTATGTACATTTCATGATAGAAGTTCCCCAATGGAGTTCAGCTGAAAGTCGGGTCTATGTGAATGTTCTCACATTTTATAAACTTCTAGTGAGAAATGCTTCAGTTAACGTGACCCTCTCTACCATCAAATTTGTTGTAGTCTATTCCTGGAAAGCATGATGGTGAGGGTATACCCTGTAGAGCATCGATATTGGTGCATGAGAACTCAGCAGCAATGAACTACAGTAGTCATGAGGACGCTGCAAGTACTAAATAACCCCAGGCAAACACTTCAAACGTTTAACATTCAAGCAAGCTTTTCATATTTATTTGATATGAAACAGGCATTTAGTTTCAGGAGAAGCATACTGTTGGCTATATCTTTATTATGTCATTAGCTTCACTTTCTGCTTCACATGTATTTTTTGTTTTCAAAATTGCAGGCTACATTTTGCGTGCATGAAAATGGAATGATTAAAAGCAATGCACAAAAAAAAATTAATGACTTCTGATTTTTATTAGTTATCGATGATAAGATACTGTGTGAACAAGGCTATTATTGCTATAAAAGTCATCGGCTCCAATTTTCAAAAATGTCACACTATGAAAATATCTTGCTTTACAGTATCTGATTTCAGTGCTGCATTGGCAGCTTGTCTGTAGAAAAATATTTGCCACTCCGCTGAAGATGTAATTTCCTAGTATAGTAGGTAAAATCAACAGCAAAGGAAAGGAGAAAGGAGAAAAAAAAAAGAAAACGTGCAGCAAAACAACAACAAAATAACCATGTAGAATATAATCACACTGCACTGTCATGACTCAATAATCCAAGGTACTTGATGAAGGAATTATTTGCATGTATGCAGCTGCATATGTGAAGGCATGGTAACAAATATCCAGGGTTCTGTCTCAGACAGCACAGGGTGAGTGTACACCTTAGTTACAGTGCAAAGAAAAACTCATTATGTTTGATTGTATGCAGCCCTACAAGTTACTTTGCTAAATATTCTCTTATCAGTACAAGATTTGTACCACTTTAGTCAATCTAAAACTTTTCGTATAGCATTTCATTCACAGATTTTGGTGTGTTTGTATGTCAAATGTAATTTGTTATGTATGTTTCTTTTCATTGAAGTTTATTTTGAATACAATTGTAGGTAAAATCAAAAGTGGGCGAAGTGAGTAGAAGGCCTATTAGTTTTTATACCTCTGTGTGTACTTGTACATTATGTATTTGCATTTTATTGAAGGACAGTGTTTAGAAATTTTGAGAGAGTTACCAGCATAATGTTTTTACTGCATACAATGCCCTCTAGTGGTCCTATTCATAATGTTACCAAGGCATGGTGTTTTTCTAGGCTCTGCACTATGTTGCATGGGCTGGGAAGGGGCAGTTCTGACAGCAGTTGCGTCAAGCTTTACATTTAATGGGCACAAACTTTGACAGGACCACTGTGAATTACTTAATTCCATTGGTAATGTGCATGATAGTCTCACCTTTGGGTGTGAGAGGGTTTAACCAAAATGTGGTGCTACGATATCGAAAATATGTAACTCACCTGTCGAGGCTCCTGTTGATTTTGTTGATGACTCGCATCATCCTGCCTCCCAGACCGCAGTCTGCTACAAACATGTGCCATCAGTCCCAGAGACATCCCCGCCATTTCAGACTCTCGCAGCGAGGATGACAGGAGAGCACAGCGTCAAGTTTGCTGTTAGATGACCAAGTGAGGCGCAGAACAAACCGGGGGAAAATATTGCAGGAGCTGCGCGATATCGAGACCAAGGGTGATCCGAGTGGAACCAGTGGTGGGAGACTGGCCAGGGGGAAGTACAAGTGCAAGCCTGCCTGCTTCGCCACCACTCAGGAAATGAGAATTGGCAGCGGATTGGCTGAACTCTGCCAGCTCTCTACCAAGGCCAAATACTGGTCTGCGTCCATGTCCTGTTCACCCACTCTTTTTCTGTTTTTTCGCTGTCATGAAGCCTGCCAGCAAATCCTACAAGCTGCGCTACTGGGCTATCGAATAGATTGATATACACCGCGTACCTGTGTTTTTTGTGTAAGAGCCTGGCAACATTTACTCCTGTCCAATATCTGCATAAACCATATTCGGCCGCATCCCCCCCCCCCCCCCCCTCACCATACACACACTCACATGCATGCAACAAAAATGTGAAACCATCAAAGACTAACAAATGGATCTGTGCATTTTCATCAAGTGTCTGGTTGGATCAAGTTTATCTTCTGATTGTCTTCATGATTTGTGACTCTCCACTCAGCCTGTGTGAAAGGCTACTTCCATCAACAGCTGCAGCAGTCTTAAATGCATTGTGTATGACTACTTTTTATGTGAACTTTCCCCACTTTTTGTTCATAGTCAGTACCCTTCAGTTTTTAATGTATTGACATGATCGGCCAAACAAACAAGCTACATACATCAGAGTCATGCTGGTGCAAGCATCTCACTGGAGGATAATGGACCAAGGAGATCAGATCAAGAGGAGGATCATAAGCTTCAAGTGATCACCATAAAGAGATTTTAATGCTTTTTCTCACACACTGATGAAATGCTCTTTTTGATTCTGACTTTGGATGAATCAGTTAACAGTGCCAGGCATGTGTCCAGTTTTGTTTCAAAGGAGTGGTGTATTATCTGTGTCACTGGATGATCATGAGGAGAGTCAAGCTAGCAAGGCAGCTACACTGTCAGTGTGTAAAGTGTGGATATCAAATGGTGTTTAACTTCTGTGCTATGATCCAGTAACTTGTAATGGTATGTTACATAATGGGCACAGAGTTGTGATAGCAGGCTCGCCATGATACTGTAGCTGGATCATCAACTACACACGCACACAGGTTACTCTTTCATTGGAATTAAGCCATAAATATGTGGGTATTTCTACAGTTGCCAACTTTTTTGTATTGGAGTGACAGCAGACAATTTTCCTTGTTGTTTTTATAATTGTGGGAACATATCATGGTGCAGTACTGAATGCAGTTATTTTATTCTGCAAAAACATTGTTAAAACATTAAAAACTTGAAATCCCATGAGACAGGACTACTTCATTACAAGGTAGAGGAGATCTCAGCAGGCTTCCATCATTGGGATTTTTAATTGAGGAATACTCAATCAAGGATAGCTGGCCAATCACAATGGATGATCCTAATGCAAACAGGAACAGGCAAAGCTTTCGAGCCAAGCAGCTGAACCGTCTGTCGGGTGTCTTCAAACCGATCGTCAAGCACCGGCCGATGAGCCTTGGCAATGGAGACAGGGGCCTCGCGCGATTGCCGCTGCACTTCTCGAGAATGAGCAGCAGCAGCAGCAGTGCTAGCAGTTCTGGAGGCAGCCGCAGCAGCGGGGTCAGCCGTAGCAGTGGTGGCAGCCGCAGCAGCGGGGGCAGTGGAAGTAGTGGTATCAGTCGAAGCAGTGGGGGCTCTTCCTCACGGAGTAGCAAGAAGAGACCTGCTCCTCCACCACCTGCCCACCTAGAAGTGTCCCCCAGTGGGTCTCCCAGTCACTCCCCTAGAACCCCCCGCTACCGACCGGTGTTACGTGTCGTTAAGACAAAGCCGAAACTCAAAGGTTTGGTAAGACAGAAACACCCTCCCAGTGTGGTAGGGTGTTTACAAGTATGTAGGCCTACATTCTGTGAAGTCAATGTACAATTTATTTTTAATCCTCTGATGATAATGCTCCTGTAACATGTAGACTATGTATCTACCAAGTCAAAATGAATTGTATGTTGGTACTCCTTATTGCTTATTGTCTTTCAGGTTTTTCATTAAAGTTGTTAGGACGTGCTTTCATATGTGTTCTACTCACACTCGTATGATTTGTTTCAATTTGATTTTATTGTTCTTAGCATCATTTGATCTGAGTAACCTTTGGATAACCTTTTTCTTACAAGCATTTGTTTTATCTGTAGGTTATTCCCAATGAATACAGGGTCAACAATATTGTCTCTGGCTTAAAAAAAAACACACAATTGTGTACATTTGTTATCAAATATATACTCTGCTTATAATGGAAATTAATTGAGAAGTAAGGTCCTGAAAGTATACACTGACAGAAAGTTCTTTAGCAATAGGCTACAATAAATTTATCCAGAGAATGTATCACGGAGATAGTAGTTTGAAGAATTCCTATAAAGAATGTACAGTGAATGTTGGCAGTTTGCCCTGCTACCATTGCAACCGTGTTGTTAACCTGCTCACTATGAACAGTCTTGTTCCAGACATTGCATTCATTCACTGGATGAATCATCTTTGTGTGTAAAGGTTGTTTCATTGACCAAGAAGTACACCATTATCTCTAATCTAATGTTGAATGACTTTTTAGCATTGAAGGACACATTTGCAGCACCTTTTCACTGCTATGAACAATGCTGTACACTGTACATGTGTATGTATCATTCCTGTAGGTTACCACTATATGTTTGTATTAATGTAAATATATTGAAAGATAATAGCATGAGAGGCATTCACTTTATTTATTTGTGCATTGGAAAAATGATTAATAATGTATGACATTTTATGAGAAGTAGATGTGTTGACAACACTCAATGCTGAAAAATCATTCAATTCCATATCGAAAGATGACATATTGAGATAGAAAATCATACCCCAAAAACACCATTCTTTTCCAATGTTCATTTTCATATAATATGGATTGTCAATACACATCGTAGACATTGGATTCATAGAAAATGCATTTGATTAGGACTGTTTATCATACTTTCTTGTCTCTTTTCTCCCTTACAGTCAGGAACTGGCCTTTTAATGTCAGTCATCAGAACTCTCTCAGCCAGGTATGTTGTGTCCCTACCCCCACCCTCTTTCTGCTTTTTTTTTTTTCTCCTTATTGTGTCAAAGCAGCTGCAGACTTAAGCCATAAGAATTAGCCGTCAGTGAAAACATACTTTTGTGTAATGAAAGTGACTAACAGAAGACTGAGGTTTCCTTTTGGGTAAAATGGGGGAAAAGAATATAAAGGGAAGAGGTCGTTAGATGCCACAACTACATTTCATCGGTATCGTGTTTCTAAAAAGAAAGAGAATAACTTGTGTAGGTCATCTTCCAGTTAAATGAGAAATTTACTCAGCTGTATGTTTTGCTTCACTTTGAGAAGTTCAGTAAGGCGCCACTTTTTTAAGGTTTGATTTTAGCAATCTTTTGTAGATAGGATATTTCTTCCGTAGGTTATATTTTGATAAATCTTCTTCTTGCGTACGAGGCAGCTGCAGCGAAGTAACATCCCGCAGGCATCCTATAACAACCAAGTTATGGTCCCAAGGGTAGGGTGTGTAAGGTCCATGTTGAATGTTATGTTAAATGTTAAATGAACATCCTGTTAGGAAAGAAATTGTCATGATCATAAGTAGCAAGAACTAAATTTAAAACAAGTATTTGTATGAATAGTATTGCATGATTTTGAATTACACAATACTGTTCTTTACTAATATTTTAATCACATGTCTTTCCGCCAATCTTTGGCCTCTGTCCCTCCCATCTCTCTTTCCCTCACAGTGAAGACGAGCAGCAGAGAGGCGTAGAGAAGGCCAGGCTGGAGAAGGCTTATCGAGAATGTGACAAAAAACTTGACAAACTCATAACAGGTTAGTCAGACACTAGTCGTCCATTTCAGTTTCTTCCATTTTGGCTGATGGGTAAAACCGTCAGATAATTGGCCAGCCCTTTTATGTGAGGTCACTTACTGCTAAAGATTTCAGCAGTAAATTTAGCCCATCACCATTTGAGCATGATGAAGTTGTTGTACATTGATTCCATAATCCTGGCATGTTTCAGTTTTTTGGACCCTTAGGCTTTCCAGGTTGTCCAGTAATGTTAACAAACAACCACCACCACCACCACCCCCACCTTGGGGGGGGGGGGGGGGGGGGTTGAGTAGCTGTGGATATAGCATGGAAACCAGCCACTGGATACAAACAGTTTTGAGAGAATCACAAAATTGAGATGCAGTCAAGGACATAAGATTATGCATCTTAGCAAAGAATGCCAACCCAATATGAACATTTTGAACATTGATTCCATGATCCTGGCATGTTTCAGTTTTCCAGACCCGAAGGCTTTCCAGCTTGTCCCAAAATATGAAAAAGGGGGGGGGGGGGGGTGAGGAAAAATCAGCTGTAGAAATAGCATGGAAACCAGCAACCGGATACAAAGAGTTTTGAGAGCATCACAAAATTGAGATGCCACAAGATTATGCATTGAAAAAAAAATGTCAACCCAAAACAGACATACCTCATAAATAGATTAATGTCTTTAATTTCAAGGCATTCTGAAACCTTATAGATGAAGAGTTCTCTACACATCAGCCATCCTTATGAACTAGTTTCAATTCTGAAACCTTGATATCTGCACAGGAGATTTATAACCAGAATTTCATACTTTTCATCCTTTAAGATTTGTCATGTTTCATTTTTTTTTTTTTTTTTTACAGCCAAATCACCTTATTTGCAGTTTTCTTGACTTTGACATCTGCAAATTGATTAGAGTAAAATGATGAAACATCACAGGTGAAGATTATGAGTATATCACAATGTGACTGCAATATGAGCATATCTCTTGTTGGAGACTACCAGAAGTCCTGAGTATACAACTGTACTCTGATACAGGCGCGGTGGAGCACCCCAATTTGCATCTCATTATCGCCCCGTTCTATTTGAATTTCCAACAGGCATCCACGGCTTCCCGAAACTGTGTGCGTGAAAAAGTCAAATCTTTACGTTCTCCTTGTGCCGCTATGCGTGCCGCTAGTAAACTCAAAACTTCCCACACTATCTAAGTTTTTAAAAACCTTCCTTTTGATGAAAAAATTATGAAATTTGCTGCACTAGAACTTGAGATATTAAAACGTTTTGAAAATTACCTCTCATAAAACATGCTCTCTGTTTTTTTCCGACTGGACTATGGCCGGGCTCCAATGTGTCCGAATTTGGCAACATAGGTTCATCAGGCCTCAATCCATATATGGTGAAAGTTTTCGCTTGGTTCCACTAGTACTTTTTGAGAAATCAACCTGTTTCTACAGGGTTTGGAATAGAAAATTGTAGTCAGCGAAACAGTTGAAAATGACGTCATTTCTTTTCCCGTAATATTGGGCATGCGTGATACGTGAGATTCAGGATTTCGTGCTCATTGTTGGTTTGCATGTGACGCAGTCAATTTTGCTGAGTGTCGCACGGCGGTAACTGCTGAGCTGCTGCCGCGCACGCTGCATGCAGCAATGCGTTGTGTGTGCTGTGACATGCAATGCTACAGTGACGCGATTATATATACATGGGACCGACCTACTTACGCTTTGCGTTCGTGTCATTTTTGACATCACCTTCTGTTTTTTTCCGACACAACCATGGCCGGGAATATTACGGTATGAAATTTAAAATGCAAGCAGATAAATAAATTTCGGCGTACTTTGTTCGAATGGCGCTTTGGTTCCGCAATCACACTTCGTGAATTTTAGGATGATTTTTGAGGCATATTTTTGGTAATTTTGCTTGCCAGGTTTTCGATAAAATTTATCATTGTCAAATCCTTTAATATGTTATATGTGCATATTTGGACATGTTTTCAAATTCAAACTAACTCAATTTTAATCCGAAAATAGGTTTCCTTAAATTGTTATTAGCTTGAGAAGTTGTTTACTTTTTCTCAACTACGCGAGTACATGTTGTTTACTTTATGCAAATGAGGTTCGGCTGCCGATGGATTTCTGCGAGATAATTGGGGTGCTCCACCGCGCCTGTGATAGGTCTCTATTAGAAAAAGGTGTTGTAGCAAAATCAGCTTGTCCTCATTGAGATAATTAGCAAAGAGTAGGGATTTTAATCACCATGGAAACATGGCAGCATCCATCTTGAAAGTAAAGGTGTAAAGATGTGCATCTGGACTGACATATCAAACAAGGGTTTCAAAGATTAACACCTTGAATACCATTGGCTGTCTTATATTCCCAAGGCAACATAGACGGGACATATCATTCCTAAATTCATTAGCTCTAAATTCAAATTAATTGACAGAACATTTTAGTCAAGCTTGCAGACTTTGATATCTGACATGAAATGTGTCATGCTCTAATGCCTCTTCTTATTTTGTTGTTATTTTTTTTTTTTTGGGGGGGGAGGTGGGTACAGGAGCTGGTTAGTTGAGGGTTCTGAAATTGATATGTAAGAATTCTGCTAACTCTGACACTGCACAAATTTTGAAAATAAACAGAAACCCACTTCCAGGAAATCCCAAGGTGTTGAGAGAATGAGCTTACTCACCCGCCATAAGTTGTCTGTGTGCAAAAACATCCATTTTCTCACAAGGAAGGGTTGCCACAGACTTTGGCTGAATTTTACATAGTTAGATTTAATCCAGTCCATGGGTTTAATAGTGATATGCAAATTTTGACTACTTAAAAACTCTGGCAAAAATTTGTCTGGCAAAACTTTCTGGCAAAAATTTGTCCACTGTTCTATAAAACAGGTATGATTCACAAAATGATGTGTGTATGCAGTGACTATATATGGAATCTAGTTGTGGCATTATCTTATGCACACAATTTGTACTGATGCACTCAGACCTATGCATCTAATAACCTTCTTTCTACTAGATCTTGAAATGGCATTATGCATTTATAAGCCAGCTGCCAATGGTCACAGCAAGGTTAAAGAGTAGTAGCACCACCCAGGTAGTAACACTGAAAAAATATGGGTGAAATGGAAGCACAAATTCATGGTCTAAACTACAATGTACATATTCAAAATCTAAAGTGGTTGTTTTGTTGAAGACAGAACATGAGATTTGAGCATTGTTGCCCGTGGCATTCTCTGCTAGCTGCTGTCCAATGTTGCACGTCATCACAGATTAGAACAAAATTTTCCATCTTTTGGACTTACAAGTGATGTCCTTCAGATTATTACAACAGTTCTTGTTTTCTATTCATGGAGCTACAGGCACAATATATCTCACGCATGTCCATTCTGCTGCGAAGTTGTTATCTGCACTAATTTCTAAGGCCACAAGGATGTGTCTGGATCTATTCTTGATGCGTTATGACTAGTTTTCCGGGTGTTTGCTGATCGTTGCCATGGCAATGGAATGATTGGCAGTGGGAGAGGTCAGCCAAAATAGGTCTAGATTGTCAGAATGACGGCGACACATCAGAATTTTAAAAATAAAACAGTCAAATGTTGCAATCAGGCCAGTCAAACTGTATGCCATGAGCACAGAGAAGTATTGAGTCCCTGCTTGTATAATGTACATATGGATCCAGGTGAAACAATGTACCAGCACAAATTATGTATGTAAATGGCAGACTTTGAAGGAGAGATTTGCTGACAAAATTTGAAACCCTAAATAGTCCACTGCACACCTAATATTTTCTCATGATCTTTCATTGAGTAGGCAATTTAAAGGGGATGGCTAGTAACTGATCAGTGGGAATCAGTGGGAATGCTGAGGGATGATTGTTCCAATCCTTGTGGGATTCATTTAAGAGTACATTATATATCTATTCTTGTGTGAAAATTATTTGCTTCAGAATGGTCTTATATTCAAGTAATGTGCAGTTTAATGCTTCCAGGTAAGCGTCCCTGGTCAGTGACGGGGCATTAATCTGCACATTACCTGAATACGGGACCGTTCTGAAGCAAATAATTTTCACACAACAGTAGATATATAATGTACTCTTAAATGAATCCCACAAGGATTGGAACAATCATCCCTCAGCATTCCCACTGATTCCCACTGATCGGTTACTAGCCATCCCCTTTAATGTTGATGGTTGTTTCAGAAATGCAAACTCTACAAAATAGAGGAGGAATACACATTGTTTACATCAAATGAAAATCAAACTTCTGAACACAGCAGACATGTAGCCATGAACAGTAGTCATGGAAAGTTATGGAAAGATTTTCAGTTCACTTAATTTCAAAGTATTTCCATATTTTCACATAAAGAACATAGAACAATACAAAGTAAACATTAGAATAACAATGACTAACGATGAAAATTTCAACAAATCAATCAGTCAGTCAGTGTTGCAGATAAATGATACATATATCTAAGTTAGTAATAAAATCATGCTGAACAACTGAAGTAATACACAGTACATCTATTTGCATGCACATTAATTAAACTTATACATTGTATAATCGAATGTAATGGATAAGTAACAGGCATAAATCATGTTTGTTCTATCTTTTGTTCTGTTATATTGACGACACACTAAACTAAATGAAAATATCTAGGAACCTAATAAAGAGTGATCACAGTATGAACAGAAAAGTAATACTCTCACACACTAGAGCTCACTATGACACCTTTGCCTGTGATCAGTGTTGGAATGATTGTACATTGCCAATCCCTACTAATGTCTCGGCATCCGGCATCGTTCTCATGTTTTTCTTCTCAAACGTTGATGTGCAGTTTGCCACATTTAATATGGGAGAATTAATTCAATATTATTCAGATAAGATTATGTAAAATTGATTGCTTTCCCATCTGAAGTGATCACATGCTTTTCATGTTGTCTAGCTTCTAGGGTTGTATACAGTGTATCTACTGTAGGTAGTGTTTGATGTGAGTTGTGCCGGTATATTTGTCAGTCTGTCAGGTATCTCCATCCCTTATGTATTTAACAGAGGTATGTCACCCACCCACACATACACACACACACACACACACACACACACATGCACACACAACTTCCTGCATGTGGTGGTGGGTTTTATGTGTGTGTTTCCTCACTCGAAAGGATCAGCCGCAAGTTGCATCCGGCAGATTACTGAATGATTGCATCTTGATCCGAGGGGTGTAATCGCGCCTCATCTGCATTGTGCCCCTCTGACTCTGCTAACAAACTGCTTCCCCAAAGGTTTCTCACATCAGCAGTACAGATGCTTGTCATCTTTATGTGGCACCCTCTAGGCTAAAGCCAATTTTATCCTGATTACTCTTTAAGACCATTGCTTTCATATGGACAGAAGATACACCCAAACATCACAAGGTTTTAAAGGAAAAATCTGCTGGAACTGAGTGACAAATTGCCCTGCATCAATGGGATTTAAATTTCATTAATTTGAATAAATCTGCTGGATCTTCAAAGATCACTTTGATAGATATGGTAAAATTAAATAAACAGAATCGAAGGAGTTTTGTTAAAGATGTAAAGCAAAGCAAAGGATGTACTGTAAAACAGAAATTTTCTCGTGCATGAAACTTCTGCGAATTTCAGGAAAAGCCAAGATTTGCGAAAGTAAAATGCATGCCAAAGTTCTTATCTACACAGTGTATAAATGCCAGTGGCAATTCACAAAAGCTTCATGCCACAAAAAAGGCCATCGGCTCCAATTTGCGAAAGTTTCATGCTGCAAATGTTTCCGGTTTTACAATAAATGAACAGAATCGAAGGAGTTGATCATTAAGATGTGGCACAAAACAAGGGAAGTATGCAATTAATAGTAAATAAAAAGTTTTACTTGTTTCCAAGGAATTGTGGTATCGGTTTAAAGGGATGGTACAGTATTGGTAGAGATGAGAATTGGGCTTTTAACTTTTTGTGCGATACCAAGAAAACACTTGTGATATAGTACAGAACATACCATTATTTTAAGAGGAATTCAAAGTTTATTTGATGAAAATCGGGTTTGGAATGACTGAAACATCCAAAAACAAAGTAAAACAAAGCGGTTGTAATAAAGTGTGGGTCCCACACTTTATTAGAATCGCTCTTTTTTGGATATCTCGGCCATTTCAAAACCAATTTTCATCAAATAAACGTTGAATTCCTCATAGAATGACATGCTCTTTCATATTTCATAAGAGGTTTCTCATTATCTCACCGAAAAATGTTAGAAACCTGAAATTAGGCCTCAACCAAAACTATACGATCCCTTTAATGTTTTCTCTCTTGTCGAGAAGAAAGAATGACAGATATAGAAACCTGAATGGAAGCTTCCTGTCTACATGTATACTCATTTAAAGGGACTGTACGGTACTGGTTGAGGTGGGAATTCATGTTTTGAACATTCCTAAGTGAGATAATGAGAAACCTCATTTGAAATATGAAAAAGTATGTAATTTTAAGAAGGATTCAATGTTTATTTGATGAAAATTGGTTTTCAAATGGCTGAGATATCCCCAAAAAAGTGCTAATAATAAAAGGCAACATGCCACACTTTTATTAGGATGTCTTTGTTTCACCTTGTTTTTGGATATCTCAGCCATTTCAAAACCGATTTTCATCAAATAAACTTTTAATACCCCTTAGAATTGCATGCTCTTTGACATCTCATAGAGTGGTTTCTGAATATCTTGCAAAATGTTAAAGGCTAAATTTTCACCTTGACCAGAACTGTCAGGTCTGTCAGTGGGGAGCAAAACCTTTAATTGATTGTGGCTGCATTGTCCGTCATTCTTTGATGCCAGACATACCTCCAAATTGCCTTCGATCTCTAGGCATCTTGCCAACCTCTAGCAGCTTCTTCAGTCCCGCCCTCTTAATCACCCTCGATGTGTAGCTTGCATGTAAAACTGTATGCACAAATTTTGTGAGTCGATCATTATTTATGAAGTTAACAACTCATGAAAACAATGCTTCCTGTGTACACCCATGTGTAGTACATGTATATATCTTCTCTACAGTGCGAAATCATGAACTCTTCTCTTAGAAATGTGTTTCTTAATAGCAAATTTCACTACTCACAAAATTGTTTTACAAGTCCCAATTCACAAACGATGATACAGTTTGACCCCTTCTCCAGCCATTTTGGGACCAGCATCGGGCAGGATTTTAGAAGCGATTTGAATGAATATGAGAGAATCAAAGGTTTTAAAAATGCACATATGAACATGTACAAAGTGTAGCTGCTGACCCAGTGGTGGCCAGCTGCATGTAGGTTGCATACACCACAGCAGTGATGTAATCTATGCTAGCCTACTTTACTCTTTATGTGCCATGTTCACATGCCCGACTCAGTCGATGGCGTGCCAGGTTCGCATATTGTGCTCATACACACCAACCCGCCCAAACCTATCAATAAATCGCCAAATGTCATAGTACAATGAAACCGTTTTTAGCGATTCCATTCCTGTCACATGTAAACGCAAAGTTTCTAGCAACGGGGCCCAGGGCCCCGTTGCTAGAAACTTTGCGTTTAAACGCAACTTGCAACTGCTTGTCACTGACCATTCTGATTGGCTCAGGGTCTGCCCTATTAAGAAGACATGCATGCAACAATGATTTTGATTGGCCAGTGACAATCAGTTGCAAGTTGCGTTTAAACGCAAAGTTTCTAGCAACGGGGCCCAGGTCATTTAAAAGGAAAACAGTCTAATGTGTCGTACAATTTGCATCAAAGCAAAACTTGGCATTTTCTCTACATGTTTGCTCATAACATGTCCAAGGTAACAAAAATCTACAGAAGTTACATAGACTTGAAAGACAGAATGTTTTTCCAAAGCATGACTGTGTTGTTTTCTCAGAATATGTGGCACACAGAGGGTTTACACCATGGCACATATAGAGTTAAAATTGTAACATGTTAATGTAAAAGTCATAACATACAAGTGTAGTATTTCACCTCCTTGGTATTGAGGAATTGTACACATCATACGAAAAGGTGTTCAAAATGGACACATTAAGGCTGAGAACTGTCTTCTGTAATTTGCCATTTTGAACTGACTCTCAAATGATGTAGATGGTACATAGATGTTACCAACACATCAACTTCCACATCATGTGGCCAATGCATAACTTATTAGTTTTTAATTTTTTATATTTTTGTATTGTTTAAAAAAAAAGAATTTTAAGTGTCATTCTTTGTTATTCTTGCAGTTGCCTATCTTGCTTTAGAATATAAATCAGTGTTTTGGATTAGTGTAGTTGTTGTGTTTGACTGCACAGCATCCATATGTTTTGTTTTTTTAACCAGTTCGACCTCAATTATCTGGTCTCCTTTTATCCAGAAATCTCTATTATCCCGACGCATTCATGCAGTGAAGGGCTTTTTTTTTTCATCCAAAAATTTAGAAAAAACAGTGACTTTTATGGATCTATTTCACTAATTTCATAAGATGTGCATGATAGGTTTCTCAATATCTAATGAGGTAAAACATGTATGATTTTCACATAAAGATATACAGTTGAACCTCTCGTATCCGGACAAGTCGGGACTGGGGCTCATCCGGATAAGGGATTTGGCCGGATACGGGAGACTCAATGCTTTATACATGTACATATACATACACATGTACTGATGTAGCCCATTGTAGTACCACATGTAGTAATGTGTATACTGCAACCTTTTCATTGTTACACTCAGTAACAGACCCCAAAATAGAGGTGTATGTTAATGTTGGAAGTAATATGTAATTCATGTGTGTTTGTGTAGGAGTTCTCAAGGAGTTGGGAATCCCCCTTTCCTCCCGTAATTATTAAAAAGAAAAAAGAAAAAAAAATCACGGCGAGATTGCGTCCGTATAATACGTATAATAGAGAGATCCGGATAAAGGGAGGCCGGATAAGAGAGGTTCAACTGTACTTTATTTTTGTGAAGAAGGGACCACAATTTTGCACAGGCTAGCATAGATTACACCATAGTTGCGGGGTACGCTACCTGCCTAGCTGCCAGTGCACTGGGATGGCAGCTTGGACGGCAGCTATACATTAACATTGTGTCTCCCATATCCGGCTAATTCGCTTATCTGGATGAGCACCGGTCCTGACATGGCCGGATAATCGAGGTCGAACTGTATATGAGTTTCTCCAATTTTTTTTTTTTTTTCTGTAGAACTCTCATGGTGTTTATTTTCTCCAAATCTTTTATTGTAATTTGTGTGTATGGGTGAGCACTTGGGTATATGTATGCATTGTGTGCCTATTTTGTCAGTGGTGGTAACTTGTGTGGGGATCTCTTCCATTGTTTGTTTGTTTTGCTTTTGTTATCACCTTTTCTAAAATGGTTGTAATGTTTTGTTTGTTCCTTCATATTTCTTGTTTAATTCTGTGCTTGTTTGTGTGTACATTGTATGTGTGTGTATGTGTGTGTTTGTGTGCAGGGTGGTCCACAACTTGAAATTTGAGCATGTTGCAAGCTCAGAATATGAAAATATTGCAGATATTATATGTGCACACATCATGAGCACGTGGTACGCAGTATTTCGCAGCTTATCTCTCTTTATGCTGCTTAGATTCAATGTTCTCTCGAACGGGATCATGTTTTGCACACAAATATCTATGTACCAGGTAGTTTGATGTTTCTTATGTTTTGCACATGTTTTTCACATGTTTGAATACATTTTATTTTAAGCTTGTTGCAAATTCTTAAAGGGTGTGTACAGTTCTGGTCGAGGTGAGGATTTAGCTTTTGACGTTTTGCAAGATATTCAGAAACCACTCTATGAGATGTCAAAGAGCATGCAATTCTAAGGGGGTATCAAAAGTTTATTTGATGAAAATCGGTTTTGAAATGGCTGAGATATCCAAAAACAAGGTGAAACAAAGAGATCCTAATAAAAGGCGTGGCCTGTCGCCTTTTATTATTATTACTTTTTTTGGAGATCTCAGCCATTTGAAAACCAATTTTCATCAAATAAACGTTAAATCCTTCTTAGAATTACATGCTCTTTCATATTTCATAAGAGGTTTCTCATTATCTCACTTAGGAATGTTTAAAACATGAATCCCCACCTCAACCAGTACTGTACAGTCCCTTTGAGGATGTTGCACAGCATGTTGCTGGCTTTTGAGGATGTTGCACATGAGTTGAGGATGTTGCACAAGAGTTGAGCATGTTGCAGCGACATGTTGGAAACTCCTTGTGGACCACCCTGTGTGTGTCTTATTTTTTTCCCATTAGCAAGCGTTCAGCGTAACCCAGGACCCGGCACGTGGAGCCAGCTTGCTATGGGTCCCGTTGCCTCCCTTGGGAGGACTTTTTTGAGGGGGTGGGGGAGGAGTTGGAATAGGCTTTAGGGATTGAACATGTCCTGGGAAGTTCAGAGTTCAGAGAAGTCTGTCATTTTCCTCTAGCAAAATCTGTCCTTGGCTGCTGCCAGATCACAAATGTTTTTCAGAAGCATGAGGTGATTTGGGTCAGCCTCTGGCTGCCTCTCAAGCCAACACATCAGCTTTGCTGCCATCTCAGCTGCTTCTCCATGTGTGGGCACATCAGGTTTTTCCATCATTCCAGACTCAGCTTCATCATCATTATCCTCCGTGTCATCATTTCGCTGCCCGATAACTGAATCCAAAATTTCTTGGTCAGTGAGTGTCTCCCATCCAGGGTCATCCTTGTCACACTTCAGCCACTCCTGGATTTCTTCTGCTGGACATCCAGAGCTGCCAGGGAGCTGATGAACTAGGGCTGCCACTTCTTCATCATCATTTTGTTGTGTAGCCCCATCCTCTGTCTCCTGATCAACTGCTGCTTCCGGACCGAGATTCAGCTTCTGCCAACACTTGGTGATGGTGCTTGTTTCAATGGCATCCCACGCTGCAGCCAACATGTAGATGGCATCCTTCAGTGTGAATGATTTGATGAAGTCCATTTTTCCCTCGGTGGAATGTTGGGAATCAGAGTCAGATGAAATGATCTTCCAGATGAGATTTTTCCGGTAGATTCGTTTTGTCGTTTCCAGGATTCCTTGGTCCATTGGCTGTAACATTGGGGTTGTGTTGGGTGGGAGAAAGATGCATCGGATGTTGCCATCATCAGACATCATTTCTGCAGCCTTGGGGTGAGGTGGAGCATTGTCAAGAAGAAGAATGGCTTTTTCTGGGAGACCGTTTTGAGCCTGATGGTTGCGAACGGATGGTACAAAGTTCTTGTGGAACCATTCGCTGAATATTTCCCCATTCATCCATGCATTCTTTTGGCTATGGTATGTCACAGGGAGGGCTGTCCTGTTGATGTTCTTGAAGCTTCTCAGATTTTTTGATTTGCTGATCAGCAAGAGGGGCAGTTTGTGTGTGCCAGTCGCGTTTGCCGTTGCCAAAAGAGTGAGCCGCTCCTTGCTTCTATCATGCCTTGTTTCCGTCTTCTCTTCAGGCCCAACGAGTGTACGATGTGGCAGCACTTTCCAGTACAGGCCTGTTTCACCGCAGTTGTAGATCTGCTCCCTTGAAAGTTCTTCATCGGTTATGACATCCTCTAGCTGGTTCAAGAAGAAATCAACTACACCCAGAGTCGTGGAAAGACTCTCCCTCTGCATGAATAGACCACAGATTCCATGTCTGTCCTTGAACTTCTGAAGCCATCCCGCTGAAGCTCTGAACTCTGGGTTTCCTCCACGCCCATCACAGAGACAGGCTTCGTTGAACTTGAGAGCCTGTGCTCTCAGAGAATCCCCAGTGATTGGTATGTTGCTGCCACACTGCTGAAGAAACCACCGGTATGTCGCTTGGTCCACAGCATCATGAGTTGCTGAGCGCATGACTTTGCGTCTGGCAGAAACCTCATAGGTAGTGTTTTTTAACACAAATTTTTTGAGGGCATCTCGCTGTTTGTAGATATCAGACACTGTGCTTGTTCCAACTCCATACAATTCTGCAATGCTGGCTTGAGTAGCTCCTGCCTCTATTCTAGAAATTATCTCAAGCTTTTGGTCTACATTCAAAACAATGCGTTTACGTTTTGGAGGCATGGTGATTTGAAGTTTGATGACCAAAAAAAAAACAACAACAACTGACAGTCAAAGTGAGTGAAGTCTTAATACACACAGTAATTTCCAAACATTTAGGCGAGTCAGTTTGATTTTGAATTCAGCATGCATCCGCATGTGGATACATGATAATGATAGACTCAGAAATTGCACAGTTGCATGATAATGCGGCACACATCCACGATACAAATGGTGTACACCTCAGTACCCAGTTTTGATAAAATCCTTCCCTAGAATTTTTTAGCCAGAGAGCCAGGTTTCCTGTTCATGCAGTGCATGATTCTCTCTCACGTCTCACCTTTTTCATCATGGAAAACTCTAGCAGACAGGAATAGCTTCCTTCCTGTTCTGTTGCTGGGTCAGTTCCGGAACAAGCTGGGGCGACATTTGCATTCTTGAGTGCTTTTCCTGCTGAGCATGTAGCCACATGTTGTAGAGATGATGGCTGTGTATAGGCAAGGGGAAGTTTGCCATGTAGCGTGTCCACATGCATATTATGTGGAATGATATCAACCTCGATTAACCATCCACGTCCGGGGGCATCCAGATAAGTGATTTGGCGCAATATAGAGATAAGCTCAATAGAGAGATATGACTATACGTTTGCAGGCACAAACCTTTGTGTGTTGTAAAGGAGCCTGTACCAAAGCATCTCTTTCACAGTGTTTGCATGTAGAACCTATAATCCCTCCACTGCACTGTAGCTACTCCATTGGGAGCAGCTACAGTACACAGCCTATGGGACAGTGCCATTGATGCATGTAGTCTTTTGGCGCAGACTCCTTTACTACCAATAAGGTTTTGTGCCTGCAAACTATATAGCAATAGGCTTTTAAAAACAAGTGACTATCTATCGCTCTCTTTATACCTAGTAGCTGGCTGTATTTACCATATCTCTGCTTATGAAGGTGTCTCAAATACTGGTGGTAATTATAAATATTTGTAATCTCTGCTTTGAAAGCAAAGTATTGATTGTTTTTATGTCCATTTCTGTGGATCTATTTCACTCCCTAGCTGGTAGGTCTATAAACGAAATGATCATCATACTAATCTGTCATCTACAGCATTGTAGCTTGATTAAGTTGCAGTTCACCGCAATGATTGGAATATGTCCCGCCTTAATCTTAGCATGGTAATGGTTGAGCATGTGTTTATTTTGATTGAGATTTGGCACTGAAACATATGAAAGAAAAAAAGAATGTCAGCCGGTCCACGTCTGGATAACAGATTCAGATTATTGTTGGCTGTCAAGTACGCAATTAAGGTTGGAGGTAGTGTAGGACATTTCAAAGTCAAGTAAAGTTTGGGACTCAAGTGCCATGGAGTGTTTTGTGCCTCTTTGTTATGTTACATGTACATTTTCTTATCAAAGCAACAGTATTATTTACAGAATGTTCACTAGCCAAAGGTTTTCCAATTGATAAGTATACCTTTTTTAAATTTTATTTCTGTGAATAATAAACAATTAGCATGTACACTATATATTCCATAATACATCTAGAATACCCTTTGTGTTCTCTGTAAATATAAAGATTATTTTATTGTAATGCCATTCACTACCGGTTGCCAAAAAGTCAAGCTTGAAAAAAAAATGGCATACAGAGAATAAATCAAATAAAATAAAATAAGATTATTTGTATTTAAGAAAAAGAGACAAAAACCTTTAAATGTTATCTGATCCTCTCTGTTGTCTCTGAATCCGTATAACATAAGTTCATCTTAATACTGTGTCTTTTTATACAGAAAAATAAAGAACTGTGGGTTTTGATAAGATTCATTAAATACTTTTATCATAAATACATCTTAAGATTAGCAATTTTACCATCATTAAGGTTTCCAAGCTTTAATTTGTTCAGTTTGTTTAGTTCCGCTTTACTGACGTACATGTAGAGATCTCTCAAGCTTGTTGTAAAGACTTTTTGACTCATAGTTTGATGAATGGATGTCTCACATTGGTTCTGGAAAAGAAAAAAAAAATGTGTTTCCATAGTCATGTTGTTTCAAATATCAGTGTGACCTCATTTTCAGATTCTTCCCAAGGGCACCAAGTGTGCATATTTTGTCACTCATCAGTAGTTTTACTGCTTTATAGTTTAAAGTTGAGTCACAAAGCTTCACCAGGTTCACTGTACCTCTGATTTTTTGAGGGGAAACCCCTTTGCCTCTGTTTGGAAGTAGATGCAGCTGCGCAAAAAAAGCTGTGTCCAACCTCAAGATGGGTTCGTGTTTTCCCTGATGACTGCTAGCTGCAAAGAAAGAAAGAAAGGAAGAAAGATAGATAGATAGATAGATAGGCCTACAGATAGATAGATAGATAGATAGATTGATTGATAGATAGATACTAGATAGATACTAGTAGGAAGATAGAGGAGAGGGAGGTTGCGGTCAAGAAAATAAAATGGGGATACCAGCCATAGAACATGTGCAAAATGATGTGTGAGACAGAATTATGTGCACCCCTTACCTCACCTCTTTCTTCACCCCTTTCCTCACCCCCTTCTTCTCACCCCTTCTTCTTACCCCTTCTTCTTCCTTCCCTCCCGACCCCACCCTTTTTATGCCCTTCCCCTTTTATGCCCCTCTCTCTTTCTCCCTTTTTTATAGAGCTCTATCTTTCTTCCCCAAACTTTAAAAACATAAAATATTCCCACACCCATGCACAACCATAGTAATTTTTGTTTTTTCAAGTAATATTTATTCAGTTCCATTCAAGCAGTACTAGAAGCATCAATTCACTAGATGGTAGTACTGTACAACGTAACATGATTCCTGTGATAATGGCAACAACTGAGATAATACATTTAATTTTTATTATTATAACAAGTACAACAACAAAAATACAGCAGTTACAAAAAAGGAAGTATACTAGGATAAAACCCCATCCCGAAAAACAATTCTCCCTGGCAACCCTTCCTAATGACATATGAATATCAACTCCTGCCCCTCCCTACACACACACACACACACACACAAACAAACAAATGCATGTATGCTCACCTGTTGAAAATTGTGAATGACTGTACTCGGCTCACTTTATGGCAAAAGGGAATTGTTTTGTTCGTTGCATGATGACAGACTCGTTCTTCCTATATCCCATCAGAGGCCAAAAAGAGGATTCAAAGTATGATATGATTGCAATGAAAAGTTCAGAATTTGAGTAAGGCAGTCGTTGAAATGAATTATGATGAGTACAGTTGAGTCAAATGCTACTTTGTAGTCATTTATGTTTCTGGTTTAAATGGCCTTAGAGGGATAGGCATGATAGAAATGTTCATATACTGTATTTTTCTTTTTCTGTTTTTTTTTCTTTTTTCTTTTTTTCTTTTTTACACAATTGTTTGTTGTTATGAGTGGGCTTACATCTCTGAAATTAGCAAATGTTATCTTGTTTAACAGATATGCATAATGGATCTCAATTTTTAGATGGAAGATACTAGATTATTACTTTGCTTCTTGAATAGAGAGTTTATATCTTTCTGTTGCTATTGATTTGTATCATTTTGAATGCTGCAAAATTGTCATTATAAATTCCAATTTTATTAAAGGTACATGACACCTTTTTTTGTAATTTGTGTATGTAGAATTGACATACTTTTCAACTGCTTCCTTGGAACAATTTTCGAAAGTCAGCCCTAAACCTATTTGATATTGTCTTTTCAACACCATCAAACTTTGGACTCCTCAGGAATGTTTTCAGGTAGCTACAGACACTGTATCTTTTGGTGCATTGTCAATGGTATTGGGGTATTATTTATTTTTTTAGGCACAACTCATTTATATTGATTGGTCTTGTAACAGTTGCTTTTGATTTGGGTAAGTTCATGATGGACATTAGCAAATTATGATATTTGATTCATTTTGATACATGTATGACTTACAATTTTATGTATACATGTAATTCTTCAGTATCTATCCTGTGGGCCCCGTTTCATAAAACTGTTTGTAAAGTTACGCACAACTTTACGAATGACTTATATATGGCAAGCCAAGTGGGTTTCCTAATCATTATTGATTTTAGCTAAAGTTGAAATTTGCAGATGATAACCTGGATTATTCTTACATGTTGATTGTTCACACATGTTTTTAGTTGAAAGTGTATTCTTGCTCCAATGTAGATTAAATATTGACATACAGTCATACTTTGTGAAAACGTAAGGAAAAAATAAAATGGGCACACATATTGGCACTTCATATTCCAATTGTTCGTAAAGTCATGCGTAACTTTATGAACAGCTTTATGAAACAGGGCCCTGATCTCATATAGACAGATATTGCATGGTATACAATGTATTCTGACCCATGGTGCTGTTACAAGTAACATGTCTGCTCCAACCAGTACTAGGATTGGCATCAAATATGCTAGCTATTAAAACCCTTTTATCATACCTTGAAATTGGCCCCAATATTTTCTTTGTTTGCTCAGCTTGAGGCCACATCACAGCTATTTGTAATCTTTTTTTTTTTAAATGACAAGTAAAGCTTGAGGCAGCTCAATCAGTCTTAAATTAGCACAGGCTTTCATACTTGGGCTTGTCATGCTTTACCGTCAGTGTACTGTATACTATGTTGTATGTAAATAAATCATATCCATGTGTTCATTTGATTTTCTCTAGTCTCAAGATCTCACAGTCAAGTCATTTAATTTCATGTCTATTGTTGATTATTTATTTGTCCCATTCTATACCATCTTATTTGCCTGCATGTGCCAAAGTATACCATTAGCTCACAGGTGACATGAAATGACAATTGGAAGTGCCTGCAATGACTGTCAAAATACACTGAAATAAAAAAGTAGAAAAAAAAAAACCAAGAGGATAAAACCCTGTCATGTGATCACATGGCAAGTCTGTGGCTCCAGACGTAAAAGCCAGCCATGTTCATTAAGATTGTCTTTACAAATACATGCATACAATTTATAGCTTTGTCCAGCTTAAAGCAGCTCTTACGATGGTCATATTGTATCCACTTCCAGATGTGAACCAAAACTGAGGTGCCTCGAAGCTAGTTTGAGTTGTGCTATGAGCAGCTGGTTTTACAGCAGGTTGATTTATATGTGTAAAAGGTGACGTAGGCAATCCATTTGAAAATATGCATGCAATGAATACATTTATTTCATTTTTATTTTGTGAGGTTATGCCATGTATCTGATGATGGCATGCAACAGGGGGCATTTGGGACAGAATAAGATGAAGTTTGTAATATTTAAGACAGTTTGTAATGCCACACTACACTGTACATGTAGCCATCATTCAACCAACCCCATGTTTGTTCACTGTTGTTGTTTTGTACAGATGAAGTTCATATGATTATGCACAGCTGCAAATTTGCTTGTTGTTGAGTGCAAAGTTGAAATTTGCTAGATTTTTTATATTTTCCTATGTGTTGAGTAAAAAGTTTATAATGCATTATTCAGCCAAGACAAAATTTTTAATTGCAGTATTAAAGCATTTTGACTCTGTGCTCAAGCATTTTGATTCTGTGCAAGAGAGAACTTGTACCTGAAGAAATTGTTTTTATTGCACATACATCTGTGTAATGGTATTTTTTTAAAGTCAATCTTTACTTCCTATTATTGCTAACATTTTTTTCATCAGATAACTATGACACACTTACCAAGACCATCCAGGCATACAGCAGCATATCAGGCCGGATCAAGAATGCCCGCGAGAGGACCAAAGTGGTCAAGGCTGACCTCCTGTCCTGTAAGGAACTCCTCCACTGCCGGCGGGACGAGCTGAGGAAGCTCTGGTTGGAAGGAATCGAGCAGAAACAGGTCCTGGCCCTGCTGGACCAGATGTGAGTTCCAGGTCCACTTTTTAATCCTGCTGCATGTATGCAAGTTTTGGGAGTCCTTTTTGAGTCCTGCCATGGGCATTTTCTTGAGCTTTATGTGGAAAATTGACATTGTTTTTAATTTGTAGCAGAAACAAGTCCTGGTCCTGCTTGACCAGATGTAAGTTTGGGTTCCATTTTTAGTCCTGCTGCATTAAAAGAGACCTCCGAATGATTTTCAGACTTTCACATATGAACAATGATAAATTGGTTATACTTGATATAGAGTTCCAGAATTCATAGTGATTGGGATGAGGAATAAGAATGTTTTCAAAATTTATAACAAATCACAATGAGCAAGGATGGTGACATGGCAGCCTCACTACAAGAATGCATGAGTTGGGGCTCAAGGAAGCAGAACAAAAGAAGAAAGCATGCATAAATTCTACACAGGTGAACTTGTTCAGCATGTGGTATGTATTGTAATTATATTCCGATGCTACATTTATGAAATATGTGAGGCTCTATGTCGTCAACACAGTTCAGTGTTATTTGTTTAAGATTTTTCAGAGTATTGCTTTCTCTGCTAAAAGACCACAATAAATTCCACAAATCTATACATAGAACTGTCAATAATTTATGTACTCCATGATGTGAAATTATGAAAATCGTCGGGAATACTCCTTTAATGCAAGTTTTGGGTCCGTTTGAGAGTCCTGCTTTGGGCATTTTCTTGAGCTTTAAGCGCCAAATTGACATCATTTTTAGTTTGTTTTATGGTATGTATTTGTGTTATGAAGGCTTTGCTACGTAGATTGTAGTGTGTAGAAACAAGAGTGGATATTGACAAATCAATTGTATATTTCAAGAAGTCTTGACACTAGCATTTTTAGTTGGATTTGAGTGTGTTCATGCCTCCGCCACGAAGTGGTGCCGGAGGCATTATGTTTTTGGGCTGTCCGTCCTTCTGTCAGTCCGTAATGAATTTTGTGGACAGGGTAACTAAAAAACCTTTTGAGGTGTCCTAATGAAACTTGACATGTATGTGTATTAGGGGGTGAAGTTGTTCCTATCAACTTTTTGGTGCACATGCTCAAGGTCAAAGGTCAAAAGGTCAAGGTCAAATGTTTCAAATTTCTCTATTTCTCCCAATATCTATGCAATGCCTGAAGATATTTTCTTGAAACTTAGTGTATACATGTATTACATAATTAAGATTCTCTGGTGAAAGTTTTGGGTCATGAGGTCAGAGGTCAAAAGGTCAAGTAAAAATGTTAAAATTTTACTTTTTTCTCTGTATCTTGGAAATTGTTCAGGTTATCTTCATGGAACATAGTATATAATGCATGTACTGACTCGCAGTGATTATCTAGGGAATGTGGGGTTCACGGGGTCAAAGGTCATGGGTCAAAAGTCAAGGGCAACACTTTAAAATGTTACTATATCCCTCATATTTATGTAATGCCAGCAGGATTATTATTGTTTTTTTTTTTTGACTTGGTGTATGCATGTATAACCCAATAGAGATTCTCTGGGAAGTTTTTTTTTTTTTTTTTTTTTTTTTTTTTTTGGGGGGGGGGGGGTTTGCCAAAAAGGTCAAAGTTCAAAAGGTCAAAGATCAAGTGAAAGTGCTGAACTTACTTCTTCCGCCATATCTCGGAAGTGGCTCAAGTTATCTTGAAACTTAGTACATATTAATGCTTGTTCTGCCTGACAGTGATTCTCTTATGAATTTCAGGGTCAAAGGCCAGAAAAAAATGGTAACGATTTACTATTCAATACAGAAATTGCACTTTTTCTCTATACCTTGAAAATTACTCATTACATAAGCTTATGTAAGGGTCCAAGTCAAGTGAAAGTCCTTAAATCCCCAAATACATGCTCTAGCTCCTATTCATCCAGTCAAACCTAGGTCAAGGAAAGTGAACATTCAACACATTTGTGACAAACATGTCATTTTGATATTTTGCCAATTTTGTGAAAATGTAGTCACACATTGTCCACATGTACTATGGACCTATTAGGAGAATCATGCATTATGGCGGAGGCATACCAGTCGCCATAGCGACATTTCTAGTTTGTGTTTTTATTTTTTGCAAATATATGTATATATGGTGAGAATGGTGGCCACAAAAAAAATGTGAAATTCTATATCCCACAATGCACCGTGCGCCTAGCTCTGTGCTATTTCTACCAGCTGTGGTGTGCTGCAGTGTATTGAATTGGCATTGTGATGTAGTAGGCATACCATTCATATACTTGCGCAGGTCAGCTCTTTGCAAATGATCTTGACCCAAAAACTTTTTTGCATTTTTCACAGTAAGAACACTCAATCAAAAAGATGTGACTCTGATCGCAACTCAAATTTCAAAATGTTTACATTGAGAATGGCACTAATGATGTCTCTTGAGTAATACTCTTCTGTATTTGCTTTTGATATCATGCACACAGAGACAAAAATTAATTTGCTTGAAACTTTCTGAAGGATCTACAATCCCTTGTTGTGGATGATATGACACATTTGACATTGCAATGTCTGTGACATGCTTTTATGGTAGTAGAGTTCTGGAGGGAATTTTTCCTTCAGGAACAGTATACAATTAAAAACATGCCATAAAAGATGAGACATCTATGCAAGCAACATAACAGTCGTGTGACTAAAAGAAGCCCTTTTGTAGACCTTTCTCCCAGGTTGCAAAGTCTGATGACTCACAGACAGAGAAATGCTCATCATACCATTCTTTATCTTTGCTTCATTTCTCCAGGTTTTCATTGAGACAGTGTTATTGATTACTCACTTTGTTTTGGAATTGTAAAGTTTCAGCTTGGGTTTTATTTTCTTCACAAGGAGTACATCTGCCTGTATGAAAAAAAAAAATAAATAAATCATCATGTTGCCATTGGCAAATTGGCAACTCCACACTGGTCGGTTGTTTGATACTGCCCCCCTTTCCACTGTTGACAAGTAGGTTGAGGTGGACACACATCCATATGTCGTCTGCCGACTTATACTAATATATGCCAGGACTAGAGGGAGTTTCAGTGCGTCAGTGTTGCCTTTTTCCCCAGGATGTGACACATTCCACAAAATAATGTCATGGTGCCGACTTTCCTTCTCTTGCCTGATTTGGGGCTTGCTCCCCCAAAACAAGTTTAAAGGCAGCCATTAGTATGTAGCAGAGACTTTAAAAGCCAAACCAAAGACTTGCATTACACTCGAACTATTCCTTCTTACAACTAATTGACAAATTGCCCTTCATTGACGTAAATAAGCACTGGTTATTCAGGGTTTTAGGGGTAGCCATGATACAAATTCGTGGGCATACATACTTGAGTTGGACGTGAACCAACTATCTTCTGGGTACCATTTCATGAAAGTTGTCAGCGCTGACAAGTTGTCAGTCTCTGACAATTGCCATAGTAACAGTCAGTGACCAGAGCATCTCAGCCAATCAAAACCAAGGATTTTGCTGAAATTGTCAGCGCTGACAACTTGTCAGCGCTAACTAAATTGATGAAACACCCCCTAATTGCTGGACAGGCATCATATCCACCAGACTTTGGAGCTTTTGCCCGACACTGCTGGTTCTTATTTCTTCTAGCAGTGGGTTAGTATTCATTCTAAGTAATAAATTCTTGCATCGAGTTGTTTTTTTTTGCGACTTACCAATCACATGCAATAAAAAACAACTTTAAGCAAGAATTCATTCATTTCAATAAACTCCTTCTTGTATAGAAACATGTACATGTGCATGTATGTGTATAGTAAAGTTGTCGAATATTAAAGACAAAAATGCGCTATCACCTCAGTTTGAATGTTGAGCTCTTATCAGTGAATGTTAAAGCCTTCTGTGTAGCCAAGTCGATGATCTACTGTCATGCATACGTCGTAGGTTTTTTTTTTTTCTTTTTTTTTTTTGCACACTCACAATCTTATCATAATCTTTGCTGTCACATGACACAAATTCACCAATAGGGGAAGTCATTCAGATACAGTGTACCGTCACATTGGGGCACAGCTGTGTGGACAGGCACAGCTGTGTGGACAGCCACATACATGTACCATGCAAAAGCTAGTGGGGCAATTTTATTTTAAAATGCAATGTTGAGAAGCAGTGTGCGTTAAAAGGCTTATTTGGAGACGAGGAAGACAATTCCTTTTAATCTCAGGTTCTTGTGATATTAGTAATCATGTGGCAGCTTTACTGAATAATCTCTTTCTGAAAAGATTTTTAGAACGGACAACTTACGTACATACGTGAGCATACCAGACAACAGTTGTGCGACAGGTCTGTCGCTAGAGTGCTGACGTACAATGTAGTACTAGTCAGAGACTGTGACTGAATACGCGTAATATGATACGTTGAGATCAATCGGCACACGTTTAGCCCCCGATTATTGACTTTATTGCGAATCAGCACATGAAAGTTTGCTTTCTATAGATGTATTGATCCATTTCCCCCTGGTGTACAGCCTGGCTTTTAAATATAGTTCATTTAGCCTTTAATCAAAGAAACTATTGATAATAAAAGGGAATGACTTCTGATATTCCCTCTGAATGTGCCTTTAACCAGAGAGTTAATTAAGGAAGACATTCCTGACAACTTTCCCTACAATGTACAAGTACTCCATTGTATTTACTTGAGAGAAAAATGAAAGTGTTTACTCATGCATAAAGTTTCCCGTTTTATTGCATTACAAGGTTGACCGCAAATTAAATTACCTTTAACATCATGGTATATAAAACATTAATATTAGCCAAATAATCTATGGGAAATACTACGATCTATGAGAAAGATGATTTTTTTTTTCTTAAGAGTGTACTATTATTTTGTAAATCGAGAAGTGCAATGTGCAATTTTGGGATTCCTAGACTAATGAAGACGTCTTTCATTACAAGCATTGTCCTAATCGATCCATCAACACTGATCTTAGTGCCAGGTAAAATGCTTCAAGTTTTTGAAGAGATATGAATATCTAAGTGAGTAAAATTCACTTTCAAGTAACTTGCCACCTTGCGTGGAGTGCTTTATGTTGTTTTGGTCTGTTCATTTTTGTCTTTGAGTAGTTTTATTTTTACATTGTATAGCATCATCATTGTATCTGTTCTGTAGGGTTTGAAAAAAAAAAGAAAGAAAGAAGAAGAAGAAAAAAAAAAGATGACTGTAATTCTCCATCCTGCCCAGGCAGGTGCAAATAACGATGCAGCACTCGGCATGTCTACATCTGTCTCTGACGGAATAGAAAAGAAATGAATGTTGACAGTTGCAAAATGTCAGGAATCCTTTTTTGCGTGCTTTGATAGCACTGTATTGTCTTTTTTTTTTTTTTTAATAGGTTAACAGGAGCTTAGGATAGTAGTGTATATAACTCATAAAGAGTTCAGACAACTGTGGTTTGGTAGGCAGCACTCCTAAAAAAAATATTTTCATCAGGTAGAAAGGTTTTGAAAAGGTCATGAGGTCTAATTTGAGGGAGGCTATATTTGTCTCATGGTTGAGAATTACACCTTTCATCACCTCTGCCATGACAGGTATTAGCTTTCGCAGCACATACTACGATGAAAGGTACCTGGTCCGCATTACGACCGCTAATTCGTGCACACCACAGGACTAGCAAACGTGAAAAACAAAAAACAAAAAAATACAAAAATATGACAGTCATACATCTACAATACCTACCTTGATATCAAGAATATTAAAGTAATATTACTTGAGATTTATAAGCAAAACATTCATGTCCTTTTTTACTCTTGTGCTAGTTTTGTTTAAACAAAAAAATGCATGAAAATCTCCACATTGGAAAAATGTTCACTTCAGAAATCCACACAATTAGCTTTTATAATCCCATCAAGACTGTTCACATGACTAACCTGGTTTCCAAAAGTCGTGGGTTACCTCTTTGTAAGCTTTGAGTGTTGATTGGCACAGAAAACCTCACAGCATTGTACACACTGTCCAAAGTCCTGGCACAGAAAGGGTTAAATGTGTGTGCATAAACTCAGGGTGCGTTCGAGCGCTCTCCTAAAGCGAACTGTACCATACCGTACCTGCGCCAGAGGAGCGCTCGAACGCTCCCAAAGTGTACCGTACCGTACTGTACGGAGCCAAAAGTGGACCACTTCCCGATGTGCTCCAAAAGCGTACCAAAGCGTACCAAAAGTTTTGTAAAGCGTGCGCGTATCATGCGCATACGTCACAGTGCAAAGACATCATTCTCTTTATTCGGGACAGCTGTAAGAAGTTCAAGCGACAGGTGAATGACATTCTTGCTACAAACAAGCGTGACCTTTTCTAAAAATAACTCATGAGGTACGCTTTCTCCACAGAGCGCTCGAACGCTCCAAAACTGGCACAGTTCGGTACAGTACGCTTTGGTTCCCTTTAGAGCGTTCGAACGCACCCTCACTTTATGTAGCCACCTGTATTGAATTACAACGTAACACACATGTATAAAACCAGCCTAGATTTTCTCTGTGAAAATAAGATTATGGTGTGGTGAAAATTTAGACTAAATCCCATGGCTTGTGGGTAGAGTGGCATCTCTGAATGTTGATGAACTGTTTATAGCTTGAAAGTAGATGTTGTCATGCTCCTGTGATTATTTTGGGGTTTAGAATTTGGCGGGATGCCATTTGGGCTAATTGCATGATGCATGGCAGGAAAAAACCAGTATTGCAGAGCCAAATGTGGAACCACAGTTATCACAAATAAACACTCTATATCAGAATCTGTGATGTATGAAGGTTGAGTTCATGAATATGATGATCGCGTCTATTGATTTTTGTGAGGATAGCTGCATGCATGTTATTTGCCATATTACCAGACATCGTTTTGCCCTGTGATTTATTGTACGCATATACTTATATGTCTAATTATCTCTCTTTATTTTGCCTCAACTTCGATGCAGAGCACTCACAGTTATTTATGGATGGGAATACACTCAGTGAATTCATGATTTAGTTGTGCACTGTATTTATGGTCTGTTCACGTTTGGTATTATGATGAAGTCTTAAACTGATTCTTGAATTCAGTTACAATCTGTGCCATAATTTTCTAATATTTTCTATTATTTTCATAATACGAGTTGACTTTTGAGAAATATCAGTGCTATCACATTGTAACCAGCCATTTACCAGCAACCAGCCATGCTAAATATTGCAGTATTGTAGCCCTTTGTATCGGAGGCTGAAAACGTCACTTCTGCTTGTTGGACTGTACTCATACAAATCAACCAAATATCCCTTGAAAGTGCAGTGTAATTCTGTGGTGGGTGTAGGATGTGGGCAGAGTTATAGAAAATTAAGGTTTGTAAAGAAAAGTACATTCTATTAAAAATTTGAACAATATTGTGACTTATACATGTAACTGATGTAACAGACAAAGTTATCACATACATGTGATTTCTATCGCTTCGTATGATTTGTGGCTATGAGAAGATTTGTTATTTGTAGGAAGGCTGCTGAAAAGAAATGTGTGGATTACTGTCAGTTTTATTACCATGTTTCAAACTGTCTGTGCCTATTAAGCTGCTATGGTCTGACACCAATGCCAGTTGTACACCCTGAAGTATCAAACACCAAACACCAATGTCAGTCATTCACCCCAGTATCAAACACCAAGCACTGAATGTCAGTCATTCACCCCAGTATCAAACACCAAACACTAATGTCAAACATCCACCCCAGTGTCAAAACACCAAACACCAATGTCAGACATTATCCAACAGAAATGTCAAGCATCCATCTCAATGTCAAACACTAAATACCAATGTCAACATCTGACACAAGTGTCAGGGGGTTTGTCCTGAAGTTCATATGCCCGCCAAGAGGGTAAATCAGGTTTTGCTTGGAGAGCTCCGTAGTGTCTGTGGCCAAGGGAGGTACGAGAAATGGAGTCACAACAGTCTTATTCGCTTTGATCCCTTGCTGGAAGCCGCCATTCAAAAATATTTGAAGTATGTGTCAAACTGGAGCTGTCTCACAGATAGGAAGACAATTGATTCATGTGGCATTGCATCAGGACTCGTCACTCTCAATGCAAGATATGTCTTTATGATGGTAATTACTTTTCGCTATCCCTACTTACAAACGATGGGCGGTAGACAAAGGTAAAGGCATGGGGATGCGTGAATAGAAATTGCTCAAATATTGCTGAAATAGATATCAAAATTACTCAACTGTACGTGTCTGTACGCTAATCTGACATATTAATCTATAAAGAACTATACTTGAAGATGGTACCATATTAGTTTCATTTGGCGGAAATAAGGAGAAAAGTGATAAAACTGGCTTTCCATGAGGGTAAAATTTCAAACACTTTCACAAAATACAGCTCATATTTACACTTTTGCACATAGTTTCGAATGGAATTGACTTTTGTTTTATATGATTTATCATTAGGTGAAATTTCATTGCATTTGATATATAAACGAGCAGCATATACCCGATATTATGTTAGCATTAAAAATGAATCTTCAGATTGCTCAGAAAGATGGCGGCTTCAAGCATCAAACGTCAAAGGCACAAATGCACCTGTGGAATTCATTTGTCCATCCATACAAAACTGACAGCTGATTGAATAGTTATAGTCAGTTGTAACTCCATCTCTCGAACCTCCTTGGTCTGGCCATACTCTTCCTAGCTGAATAACATCATGACAGCGTGAAGGAAGTAGGCCAGATGTGAGAGGGTGCACAAGTGTTGAACACGAGCCAAAAAGTCTCTTCTCTTTTTCTTTTCCTTTTTTAATAAAAAAGATATTAGAGAAACTCTGAGAATTTGATGCAGAGCATGGAAGAGGAAGCTCAAAGGCCAAAGGACATGTTTGTCAAAAGTGATTAGATCACCTGACTCACAAAGGAAGTCACATGGCTGGCGAGTTATGGTCGCCATGGAGACACAGAAAAATAGCCTTCTCACCCATTCATGCATCATATAGTGGTATTGTGTATATACTTCTGAATCACATTTTTTGAATATCTATGATGACAATTTTGAGTCTCACTTGGCTTGACTTCATGAATGGATTGTATTGAATCGGCATCCAAAAGTTCTGAAAATATTTTGAATGTGTTGCAAATTGACCCAAGTTTCCAGCTAAGATTTGAACCGATGACCCTGTCAAGATGTGGTAACCTTGTGAATACTGTTCCACAGGACTACGGTGCCATTAGTACTGTGCATTTTGCTGACCAGCTACTAGCCATGGGAGTTACTGCTCCCACAATCACTGCTTTTTCCAGTAGGCTGCCCTTCCTGTCATTAGAGGGCTGAAACCTCCTGTGGGTTCCATGGTGCTCTAAATTTTACGGGAGAATTTTTAGTGTGCACATCACTGTTTTATTGTAAATATGCTATGATATATTGTCTGCCCCATAACCTACTGTCACAGCACATCCCATCCCAGTCTAATTCAGAAAGAGCTGCATCAGGGATTATTTCATCAAGGTTCAAGGTTGATTTAAAAAAAAAACACCCTCCCCCTTCTCTCTCAGAGGTCCTCAGATAGGAGACAAATTGTTCAGAAGACAAGATCCTATATGTTTCAGGATGCTGTAGGAAAAAAAGAAAAAGGTCTTTTTCACATTTTGGAAGTAGATGGAAAAGTGAAATGCCCAAGTGATATAAATATAAAGAGATGATGGTATGAATAGATTCGCTATATGCTATAATCTATGCATGCCTATACTCATTTCAACCTTTGTTTAAATGTAATCACGGTAGAAAGGTAAATGTGGTTCCCAGGCATACTTTATGGAACAGTGTGTGCAGTATTAAGTTTCTTGTATCAACATCTTTGATGTTGGCAGATAACATTAATCTGAAAAGTATATATATATATATATATCTAAAAAAAATTTTTTTTTACTGTATAGATGTCGCAGCAGATTTATTAACTTTTCTTTTCACTGAATTTTATTTATTTGATGTTGTTCAAATGTACAGAGAGGATGTGAAGAGTGTGTCCACAAGACTGTCCACATTCCTTGCCAACAAACACTACCTCCACGCCACAGAGCTCTTGACCAAGACCATGGGTCAGTTGGACGGTGACCTGAAGGGCGTGGAAGCCCTCACTGAGACCAGGATCGAGATGTTTGCCAAGAAGGATGTGAGTTTGAGTGCCACCATCGGCAGCAGTGTCCATTTTTATCTGCATTTGTACATTCACACACGGGAGTTGGGTCTAGGGCAATTACTCTCTGGGTAATTACCCCCTGGGTAATTACCGTGGACCCTTCCCCTGGCCCTAATCCTAATACTAATCCTGAACATAATCCTGACCCTAACCCTAAACCTAACCCTAATCTTTAACCTTACCACTAACCAGTATTATAGCCAAGGGGTGATTGCCCTGATATGACAGGAGTTATCGTTGTTTGCACCGCGATGTGAAAATCAGTTCTATTTGCCATTTTCACCCCCACAAAAAAAACACACAAACAAACAAACAACAAACAAACAAACAAACAAACAAAACAAACATAAAGATCTCTTGGCTGCAAATGAAGTGCTCTGTTTTTTTAGACAATGTATGCCTAAGCAATGACCAGAGCTTGACTCTGGGTGCACAAGTATGTGGGCCTAGCATGGCAACTTGTATTATTGGATTTAAAGCAAAGAATTGATCAAATGGTTTCTTCACATGCCATCTACACATGCTGTACAGGGCAAATTATTGTGAGATTGAGAAAAAAAAAATTGAGAGATTTTTGCATTTTGATGTGTATTGCAGAAATAACAATCTTTTTGGGTCTCAGCACTCAAGAATGAATGGTTTTCACATCTTGTTGCAAAAATGGACTTTTAGAAACCATTGACTTTGGATGTATGTGAACTGGGGTTGTGAAGCATCATGGTCCAGTGGGATCAGGAAAAGGGGGTTGACGAGGGGTCCATTTCTTTCAGATGTCTGCATTTCTGTAAGTTGTAGTGATTCTAGTTGCCATGACAGGGACTCAAATACTCTCAGTAGATCGGTTGTTGTCTGGCTGTTGCCATGACAACCACATTGATTGTTTTGTTGTAGTTGTAAAGTGCTTTGAAATGAAAAGATTTCCCAGGCCATACTAAATTTCTTGCTAACTTTAAACATGAACTACCATTTGTAATCAAAAGGCTGTCACAATTGTGTGCCCGAGTTATCTGACCATGATGTGGTTAAGAATGTAAGATATAATTTTCATATATCTCTTCTTTGACGTATTCCTATAGCAACTCAGCGCTACCTTGCTGAAGGAGCTAAGAGAGCATCTCTACGAGAAGTCGGCCAACACATTCCAGAACAACTTCAGCCGCGGAGGCTCGCTGCGAGGCTCTGGCGGCCTCACAGGATCAGATCTCTCGCCCAAACTGTCGAGAAAACAGGTCCTGTCAGAGCTGGCTGGCTCAGCTAGGAAGGCCTCCACCAAGACACCTCGAAGTGAGTCAGCAGGCGCAGTGCTTGCCTATCTTTGCATCATTTTAGGTTATAAAATGGGTTAAAGAATGTAGACAATCAGAAGCACTGAAATGAGTCACGTGTGTGCTCTTGATTTTCTTACTAACATGCACAGGCATGGAAATAATTAAAAAACAAAACAAAACCCAAAAACATAACATCATGGGGTGTTATCCTGTGGCAGATTACAGATTGCTCAATGTATCATGTAGATAGATGCTAGATACACTAGCAGTGTTAACCATCTTTGTAGCTAGCTTGCTGTGCATGCGAGCACAATTATGTACGTGCAGGCAGCACAAACAATCGCTTTTACATGGCCAATCGAATAGCGGCATACATTAATTGTATTGAAATATGAAGTTTTATTATCTGATATCATACTAAAGGTAGTTCATAGACACATTTTTATAAACCAATAATGCACAGGTTTAAGTACAGTTGAACCTCTCTTATCCGGCCTCCCTTTATCCGGATCTCTCTATTATACGGACGCAATCTCACCGTGATTTTTTTTTAATAATTACGGGAGGAAAGGGGGATTCCCAACTCAATCTAACAATGGCAACCTACAGTCGACTTTGCCGAGTACGGTTTATTTTCAAGATCTACTGTTTACATTTCTTAATAATTATTTAGGTAAATCATTCCAAGAATTTATGAAAGAAAATGATTTCATTCTTGCAAACACAAACCTCTATTTTGGGGTCTGTTACTGAGTGTAACAATGAAAAGGTTGCAGTATACACATTACTACATGTGGTACTACAATGGGCTACATCAGTACATGTGTATGTATATGTACATGTATAAAGCATTGAGTCTCCCGTATCCGGCCAAATCCCTTATCCAGATGAGCCCCGGTCCCGACTTGTCCGGATACGAGAGGTTCAACTGTACATACTATCCAAAATCCCTGGCAACAAAAGGGTTAAACTTGAACCCTTTGTCCATTGCTGCTATGTTTCTAGATCTCTTTCATGCAAGAAACTAGACACTGTCATGATAGTCAATTTACAACGGAATAGCGAGGCACTAGTATTAGTAGTTGTAGTGGTAGTAGAAGTAGTGGAAAAGAAATAATCAAAATGAATCTATTGATAATGGAATGGTTGTGATGATGAAAAATATAACAGTAGTGATGATAGTGATTCTCCTTTTATTACAACTGTAAATATTATCAGCATGGTCACAACTATCAATCCTGTTGTTGTGGTTGTAGTCATCAAAGCGACCGTTTTTGTTAATATTTAGGATTGTAACTGCCTTTATTTTTGTGAGATTTCAGTGGATTCAGAATTAAGTAGGAGAATATCAAGATTTGAAATTAATTTCAAATTACAACAGATTTCTTCAGAGATTACTGGATAGGCAGGTTTATCATATCTGGACATGTCATATGCTCTGACAATGATTTGGGGAGAAAGTCTTAATTTTGATTGCACTGTGCAACATTTTATGTTTTTGGTTCTCTATTAAAGGTAGGGGATACCTTTTACAGACCTCCCAAAATGCAGCAAAACATTGAATATGAACCTCAGGGGGCTTGTTTAGGCCACTGCTGAGAAATTTGGAAGTCAACAGTTATCTACAATTTGAATAATGCACAAAACTCAACTACTCAGTAGTTCTGTGTGTCAGCCACACTTAAGCCTTTTTGTTGCAGTCTTCTGTATTATCTATAAACACAACTCTAAAAGTATAAGAGCTGATGTAATAACATATAGAGTATGTGGCAAGAATGTATATAGAAATGTTTGTAAGTTTTGATGAACTTTCTTCACAAAATATACATGATGGACACACATGCAGTGCATGGGTCTGCAAAGGTAGCCTAGTAATGTACTGGAATTTACAGTGAGCCCCCCAAAAAAATTCAATTCAAAATCTAAAGGTCAATAAAAATGTACTAAATGTTACCTTCCACTTTCAATACTTTATGGGAGTTTCTAAAATGATACTCTCTTCAACATACCACTGTATTTATACAACTCTTCATTTAAGGCCTGCAAATGGGATTCCCTACCTTTAATGCACTTGGAAATGCCCATATGAAGTGCCATATAAATGCTATTTATCTAATCATTATTTTATGTATGGCAGAAGCGGCACTGAGTGACAGCTCAGAAGATGAGAACAGACCACTGGTGGAGGACTTGACGGTAGACCCAGAGGCCAACGTAGATCACTACATAGCCATCCTCATTGAATCTCTCTCCCTCCTTAAGAGGATACCAGAGGCTGTTGAGGTATGGTTTGTCCGTTGGCTGACTGGTTGATGACAACTGTAATCATTGCAACTGATTGACTAAATGCCCTACATTGACGTAAATAAGCTCTGATTACTCAGTGTTTTAGTATTGGCCTTAAAAGGGGAAGAAGTCTTGAGCATACATATTCAGACTGGATTCAAACTAATAATCTCCTCATCACCAAACAGGCATTTTATCTGCTGGACCAGCGAGCTTCCACCCAACAGCTAGTGCTGGTTCTAATCATTAAAGCATGCAGCAGGTACTGTGTATTTATTCAAATCAAAGATCTTAATTTGAATGTTTGAATACATATGCAGTAATTGCTGTATGTTGTAAGGATTAGAGTATGATCATGGTGATAACTGTAATATTGTCCTATACAGAGCATTGTACGGTGACACAACATTTGCTCTTGCAACCGTTGTTCTGGTCCTATTTTCTCCAAGGACTTAGGGTTAGGGTTAGGAATGTGATAGGATTTTAGATTTAGTTTGATGTGAGGATTAAAATTGGGGTTTGGGTTATGCTTGTAGGTAGAAATCATGTTTGGCTTAGCATGCAGATATTTCATGGGCGCAATTACCGCAAGAGCAACTGTCATAGAACCCATTGTACAGATGCACCTCAATGCATTGCATGAATTTCATTTCATACATTAAAGTAGCATACCATGAAACTTATTAGCCTAAACACCTTGATATCTTGGTTAAATGTCTGACAGCATCCTCTACAAGATTTCCTAATATGAAATAGTGATCTTCCTTCCTTGTGTGAAAAAAGGGGAACCAGTTAAAGTTCCTCTTTGAAAATGGTTGATCTGTTTTAAGTTTCACCGACAGAAGATCCCCTCTGAGTTGTTTCTGTTCAGCAGTGTTCTCGTCATAGATTGATAATATTCAAGATAGATGATTAGTGTTCAATTTCTTCAGAAACCTTAAAACGTTGAAGGGTGCTCCTTTTGACTTATTTTTTTTTTCTGTCAGATTTGTTTAAGTGTAAGTGTAAAATATTGTAATTTGATTGTTCTGAGCTGTAGTCACTAAGGCAATATGTAAAGTTTTTACCCTTTTTCTTGTATTTTTCATCTTTGTTTGTTTCATGAGTTTTAAAAGACTGTGCCAAACTGAACTATATTCGAGTCAAGCCTGTGATGCATCGATCTTAATTTTTCTGATGTAATATCAGCTAATGCCCGTCTTGTGATTTTTTTCTTTCCTGCCAATTCAGGCACTAAAGAGCGATGCTCAACCACAGCTGGCCAAAATCGTCCACAGATCGACAACAGAAGTTGCAGACAAGTAAGCGAATGATGATGTCATGAGTAAAGCATGAGATTCACAAAGAGAAAGATAGAAAGAAAGAGAAAAGAGAGAGTGGGGGGGGGGTGGGGGAGAGAGAAAGAAAGAGTGAGAGAAGCCGCAGCTTGAGCCCATGAAAGATCATCCCCAAATATGGGCCTTGCTTGCCCACTCCATTTGCATTAAGGCCTGGTTCTTTCCCCCTCCCCCATTGTCCACTTGACTGTTTTCTCATTGTCTGTGACCCTCTTCCTGTGGGCCTGGGAGAATTGGTTCCTACCTAGATGGCCCCCTATCTAGTTCTCATGTTTAAAAGGTTGATGCCCTCTCTTAACCTTCAAGTCCAACAATCCAACGTCCAAGTCCAATAATCGAGTAATAACCTCTTTCATCAGAATCTCACTTTTATTCCTCCTTTCTAAAGAGTGTAGGAGGCTGTCTTCAAAGTCTAGTTAGAGCTTTCTTCTCATTTGAAAAGGAAAAATATTTTAAATGTGCAGTCACAGCTGCTTTTGCAGCCACTCATCTATAATAATAATAATAATACATACAATTTCTATAGCGCCGTTCTCCACTTTGATTAAAATGCTCAAGGCGCTTTACAATTGTACATCAAAGCAAACAGACTCCATGTTCTAAGCTTCAGAAGGTTAATTTCTGATGGAGATTCTCTCAAAGCTACCAAGATATTTGCTGCAAACTGTAACAGCAGTCTACACATGAAGCTCTTTGTGACTTGAGATACTGAAGACATGATATAAAGACATTTATTGCAGCAATTGTCAATTATGGTATGATGGTCAGTAAAGATATTTTGAGCAGCGAGATTTAAAGTTTGTCCTCAGATGATACACTCTTCACAATAAAATTTATTCTGGACCTGTTTTGAAAAGTAAGATAGCTGATGTACCCATCCTACCTATACCATGCGACCATGTTTAAAGACATATATCAAATTGACAAAATTTGAAGCAGTTGAAAGATTAATAAGACAGTGGATATTTCATGATATGAATGGGGACTATAATTGTAGATTTGTAGGCAGCAGGAGGGTAGCTGAAAGTTTTCATCAAAACTGTGCAAACAGTTTGTGCTGTTAACCCGTCGAGGATGGACTGATTTTGATTCAACACGCATTTCCCGTAGACACTTGCCCGAGTATACTCGGGACTCGTCCTCAACGGGTTAAAATCTCTGTTATACTGTAAAACGAGGAATGTTCGCGTGCATTTTAATTTCGCGAGAGCCGAGTTTCGTCAAATTAAAATGCATGCTAAAGATCTTGTGTACACTTTATGCATTGAATGTTAGAGGCAACTCGTGGAAATTTCATGCTGCGAATAAGGCCGTTGGCTCCCTTTCATGAAAATTTCATGCCACGAAAATATAATGTTTTACAGTATGTTTCTTGTTTTTCTTCCAGTGCCAAGCAGCGAGGGGAGAACATTATGCAGCAGAACCAACCTAAGCTCCTTGAGGAACTCCTCGAGCTCCTGTTTGAGCGCTTCCAGTGTGTGGCCGCTGCTCACATGTGTGTCCTAGGAGCCCTTCAGAGGATCACAGTAAGACAGCTAATCTCAGAGGCTCCAACCCTGCCACCTTCTATGGGAGAACTCCCTCTTTTAGACCATTTTCTCAAAATCTCCTACTCTCCTGGTTTAAATTGAATTTTTCCCGTCCTAACTGTGTGTTTCCCACTTAAAATTTAGCTTTTTTCTATAGCCCAGCCTTGTCATGTATGTTCAAAAATAAGGCCAAGATAGCACCAGAGAACATCTTTAAGCTTAGATGTATCAGGGCCCCAACTGCAAGGGCGTCATGCTTTGCGATAGGAGTTTCTAGATTGCCAAGGGGTCCAGGTGGGAGAATCTATCGAGAATCTACCCTTTTAGGGTTAAGAGATGCTTTGGGTTGGAGTCTTTTCTGAGAATGTGAAGTATTTATACTGTCCAGCATACATGTGCAACCAGTGATATCACATTCATTCAACAAATACAGAAGAATGTGTACGCATGATGTTATTGCATTATAGTAAATTTGCCAGGGGGGAAAAAAAAGGTGTGTTACTGGGTCAACAGATATTTAATGATATACACGAATATGATAACATACAAGGGTTGTTGTTGGGTTTTTTTTTGTATTTATAAAGTGTTTTTCCCTGACTAACAAGATCTAGTGTTTTTGTAAGGTCTTTTTATCTTTTTGTTTATGATTTATAGCAGAACTAGGGATGGAAATTATTTTCATTGTTTTTTTTATTGCTTTGCTTACACTTCCACTTTGTATATTGTGATGGCAGTATGATATTAACATGATGCTCATAATCTTCAGGATTTGTACCTTCTGACAGAGCAGTGTTTAGATGGGTCAACCTCAAAGTTGAAAACATCATTTTGCTGATGCAGACAGTGTTGAGAATGTTTTGCTGATGTAGATGATGTTGAGAATGAATTTTGTCATGTGTATTCAACCACAGGCCTCTTCAGATGTGCAGTTGTACACCATGGGTGATATATGGTCCAAAATACAGACTCAGGTGAGTGAATAGTGTTATGACCTCGTACAACACTTCCTTGATTAATCCTTTCAGACGCACTTCTTAAAAAAATGCCATTATCATTATATACTGCAAAGTAGCCAATGGCGGGGCTCGAGTTAGACATACGAGTGAGTATGTCGTAGTGGATGTTGCCAGCTGCAAAAGCTTTAATGAATTATTTATGCACTCTTTTTAATTATAAACCTCCTTTTCCATATGCTCAAGTAAGATTTCATTTGTTGTCATATTATGTCTTAATATTCTCTTTGTTGTAATCATTTCTTTATATTGATAATGCAAAACAGGTTTGACCTGATATGGAGTGTGCATTCATTGTCAGAAACTTATAATGCAAACTTTTTTATTCCCCATACCAGCTACAAATGATTCTAGGCAGCTACCTTGATGTCCGGAATGTGACAGCTACGGCTCAGCAGACTGCCTCAGCCTTCACTGAAGTCAGTATAAGGTACAGTATGTTTTCTCTACTTCTGTTCATGTCATGTTTTAAATCTGTAATCAGCCCATCCTTCCACAGATATTGTAGCTTTCCTGTGGTAGACTGTTTGCCACTGCACATTTTTCATCAAGGATGGTTTATTTTAATCACTTGTTTTTAATTGTGGAGCTTGCATGAAAGCCAGTGACATTAGGCAAAAAGTTAAAAAATCATCGCAGAATCTTCAAGTACCAGTAGTTTTACAGGAAAAGTCTGCACAGACAGGGTTACAGTCATTTTATAGCCTAATGACCTGTGTATACCTGGCATTTTCATTCCAAAGGCTTCTATCTGATCGATTGATTGTAGCACTGACCACTGGAAAAGTGAGTGTTCTCAGCAAGCGTGAAAAGCTATAGAGAGAGTGGTTGAGTTTGGTTACTTGTTTACTGTAGCTTGCAAGTTTTGTTAAAAGCCATTGGCAGTGGGCAAAACACACACACACACACACTCAAATAAAACAAGAAATAAAAAACAAAAGCAACAGCAACAAACAAACAAAAACAATAAGCATTACTGCAGCAGCAAGGAAAATACCAGTGACAGGTGCTGCATGTTAATTTCTAACCCTGTATTGTTTTCAAACCTAAAGTATGTGAAAGCAGGTGGCATGACAGGTGTTATGTGACATATCCCACAAACAACACTGACTAATTGTACATTCAGGTTGCTAGCTATATTTACACATTCATGCTATCATTGTCCATTGGCAAATAAGCTCCTGCATGTGACTGCAAGTTACATTCATGTGGTGATTGTAGAACTTGTTAGCTATCAGCAATTATAAAATGGGTTCAAGAATGTAGCCAATAGGAAGCTCTGAAATGAGACACACCTCCTTCCTTTACTTCAGTACTATTGCACTGCCTGTAATCCTATGGTAGATTGCCGATCGTCTGTGCGCGCGGCGGCTCCTTTGATGAATTGCATGCATACGCGTACGCGCTGTCAATCCTGTAAACAACTTCTAGTTCTGCCGGCCGGCCGGCCTGTCTTCCCTTGTGCATAACATATGTGGCGTACGTACGTATACTGTACTATACTATACATATACGTACACTTTGTACAGTACAGTAGACCAAGCGTTATGGGACCGGACGCGTACATGGAGTCACTTTGAAGAGCAAATGCAACGATTTAGCAGGTTAATTCTCACGCCGTTTTCAGAGTATGTTGTCTAGTAGGCCTATATGAGGAGTCTATATCAAGTCTTTAAGGTAAAGGGTGCATATTCTATGTAAAATAAGTAAGTTTTCATGCGGGTGTCCGGAAACCCAACCCCCCATTATACTTATACTGTATGTGCGGGACTTCCGCGAGTGCGACGTGCGTAAAAGTTTGGGACGAACATCTTCGGACGTCTTGACCCACAAAGGTACGTGAAAAACGCTGAAAAATGATGTTAGTTTTCGAATTTTCGACCCATTTTATAAAACAAATGATGCACAGGATTATTTCGTGGCGTTAGTGTAGGCGTAGCTCACTCTCGGGTATTTACAATGTAGTGCAACATGCACTCGGCTTCGCCTCGTGCATGTTTCACAATTGTAAATACCCTCGAGTGCACTACGCCTACACTAATGCACTCTATCCTGTGCATCATTTGTATAGCGACACTTGATGACAAAATCTGGTTTTGTTCTGTATTCATGTTAGAGAACAGAAAAAGATAACATGTCACCATGGGTTTTTAATGTACTAAAAGTTTGCCAAATAGATGTAACGTCAATTACCCTATGGTCGCCACTTGTGTGTAATTCTTGTGCACGTCCGGGCTGGCGAACTAATATCGGCACTGAATTAGTTCGCCGCCCCTAGCCGGCCACACATTATTAGAGTGTGTGTTATACATACGCTTCAATGAAGGAGGCATTGTCGGTCACCGCGTTTGAAAATTTCCCTTAGTCTGCCACCTGAAATCCATTCTAAATCAAAAACATCCTCGCATTAAAAATGGTTTTATCACCTGTTACATATGGTAAAATATATTTTGATTAAAATTATTTGCGTTTTTACGGAGGAAAAAGGTGAATTACGAATGTATTTTGAGAGTGATGAAAATCCGTCACCCAACCTGATCTCCGATCGCGGCGCGCGTTACATGCGATGTGAATGTCTGGCGACCTTACCGCAGTGGCGACCATACCGTAATTGACGTTAGTAAAAATAAAAAAGAAACAGGCGAGACTTAGTCGACATATATTGTGCAGCTGCATCTGGGGAGTTTGTAATATATTGTGATTTTATTACAGATCTTATTTTCAGGTGGTGCAAGTAATTTGCAGTTTTTAGCATACTTTGTAGCTTTTGTAAATATTTTGTTATAGCCATAACCTGTATTAATTTGCATTTGCTACCTAGTAGGTAGTTATTGCGAAGAAGGACAAGGTTGTAAAAACTTTCTTTTGCTGTCAAGGAAAACCTTTTGTTCTCGGGATGTGAATAACATTTGTATACTTTACAAAAGGCTTTAATTGTACTTTAATCAAGTTGTGGACTCTGTTGTTTTTGTTGTTTCCCTCTCTAGTGACCTGAATACATACTTCAGCAGACGAAAGCAAGTCCGTCAACGTAAGGTTCCTCTCTTCAAGTTTGACATGTCGTCACACGCCATCAGCATGACAAACTACATGAGAGAACAGAAGCAGGAATTCTACGGATCGGTAAGTCTTCCTCAAATTGGTAATGCCGATGCTCTCAGGAAGAAATATTGTGTCAATACTCTGGAGTACCGATAATCAAGTATGTATTTTGCACAATGCCTGAGAAGAAATACAAAATCCTTTGAGTCAATGATAAGTTTTGACATTGATATAAAAAGAGAAAAACAAACTGTCTTGATTTAGTGTTGATATTGCCTGGCATATCTTTTTAACTTATGTGAACCGAATGGCTCAAGTGAGCTACTAGTATTGCCATCATTAACCATCTGGCACCCGGTGTGCCTCGTCTGTCCAAAGTGCATCATCTGTTGCTTTTCGTCCATAAACTTTTTCACATTTTCAAGGGTCTGCACCAATCCTTGAATCTCAAGATTTTTGAATTACTTCATCTCAGGTTGAGTACCATGGAGGTGAACTGTGATGCCTAGGTGTCTCTTGTTTATTTTGCATTTGTGGAATAGTTGCCACTGAGGCTTGACTGGATGTTTTATTAGCATGGACATTCCAGCAGACCTTCGTGAAATTGATACCAAAGCAGCTTTTTAATTTCTTATTGTCAGAATTGAAACTGGTTGTTTCAAACTAATCTAGGCATCACACCTATAAAAGAGGCCAGTTTAGAGATATTTCTTCAATCAAAACTCAGCCAGACATTGTATTGATGTGTTTGTTTTGTGTTGTCATCCCCCTCTCTGCCCCCACCCTCTCTCCCTTCCCCCCCCCCCACCCCCCACCCCACAGGATGGCCAAGTACTTGCTGAGGATGAGACGAGTGAACAGACCCAAATGGTTTGCAAACCAAACATCAAGAACATCACCATCATCTTCAAACCTCTCAACCGTTTCATCAAAGACATCGAAGCATCCATGAATGTCACCAATGGGTAAGGCTTCAACACCAAGTGATGCTGCCAATCTCCACTTTACCCCTGCATAAAATCTTCTTCAGAAATTTACATTACTCTTGGATTGTGTTTGTATATAGCTGATGGACAATATGACAACAAGTAACAGAGTAACATTGGAATCAATTAGGCTACCATGGGTCATTGAGTGCTAGTATATGTATCATGTATATGATTTGCAAAAATTTTTAAAGTAATTCTTATCATTGTTGTAAATCTCATGTAGAGATTCTCTTTAACTCTTTATGTGCCATGGTGGAAACCCCCTGTGTGCCACGTTATTCCGAGACACGAAGGTAGTCATGCTTTGAGAAAGAATTCTGCTTTTCCAATTTGTATAACTTCTACAAATTTCTGTTAAGCTGGACGTATTGTCAGCAAAGTTCAAGAGGAATTGCAAACCTTTGCATCGATATAAATTGTATGGCAAATCTATTTTCAATTATTCTTTTAAATGACCATTTGCTACATTACTGTAAAGGCATAACTTTTGTACACGAAACCGTGACAGACACTTAGAATGTAGGCAAATTTTGTTGGGAACACCGCTTGATAGTTAATCACCACACAGAATACAAGCCGTATGTGAGAGGAACAAAAGTGCGAGAAACGCTTTCATGTACCGCGGGATTAGGCGATTATCGATCGGTCTTGGCGGCTTTGTGTGTATGAGCAGAATATGCGAAGTTGGCAAGCCGTCGACTGAGTCAAACGTGCAAACGTGGCACATAAAGAGTTAAGTTGGGTTTCTAGTGACAACTCATATTGAAAAGCATACATCATAGAAATTTCATGACACTGTGACACATGTGGAACTCTATCAAAGGAACATGTTTGATGCATCAAAATTGATACTGAAGCTGAAATTCACTGTAGAATATCTAGACTATGTGACTGAAATAAAAGAAAAAAACAAACTATGAGTTTGATCGTAAATATTATTTTTTCAAAATAATTCCTTTCATTTACTTGTAGTTATCTTCTGTTTTCTTGTGAGCAGTGACTCTTTACCTCTTTTTGTCAAATTCTAATGCTGCAAGAGTTAAATCTTGCTGAGAGCATCTCATAATAGTATTTTTTTACTCTGTTCTTTCCTGTAGGAATCACTGCACCTTGCATAACTTTGTGAGTGACTTCGTGAAGGATATCTTCCTTGGCTATCTACTATCAGACATAGAGGACGATCTTCAAGCTGCTACAAAAGGTGAACAAAATAGAAGAAAATGTCATTGTGACGTGTTCTTTTGTATGAAAGCAGAAATTTGTTTTATACACAAATTTCACAAATTTGTTGTTTTTCTCAAATATTTAAGCACAGACAGGACAGCACAGGCAGATATTTATTACTCTTATATACCAAGAGCAGGTCTGAAGAAACCTTTTCTCACAAGAAAAAAAAAATTGGTGAATTTTTGTGTACAAACCAAATGGAGAGCTGCTGAACTTCTTGATCACACAGAGAAGTTGCCAATTTGTCTTATTCTCTAAACTTTATCAGTTCATAACTTTGTTTGTATGTGTCTAATATTTCCCCTGAACTTTCGTTGAGGTGCTTCTCTGATTTTTCTGTTCTCGTACAAAGCAACGTAATAACAAGATGGTATTTACATTCAAATCAAAGCATGGAATTCTGGACTATTCTGGATTAGTGGAAATCCTAGACTCACATCCTGCTGGGCATACACTTATGCATCCTTAAAGGGACTATACAGTACTGGTTGAGGTGGGGATTCATGTTGTGAACATTCCTAAGTGAGATAATGAAAAGCCTCTTATGAAATATGAAAGAGCATGTAATTTTAAGAAGGATTCAACGTTTATTTGACGAAAATTGGTTTTCAAATGGCTGAGATATCATAAAAAGTGCTAATAATAAAAGGCGACATGCCACAACTTTATTAGGATCTCTTTGTTTCACCTTGTTTTTGGATATCTCAGCCATTTCAAAACCGATTTTCATCGAATAAACTTTTGATACCCCTTAGAATTGCACGCTCTTTGACATCTGATCTCTGAATATCTCGCAAAACGTTAAAAGCTAAATCCTCACCTCGAACAAAACTGTACACACCCTTTAACCCTCAACGTGCTTCATTTGCCAACTGACATGCAGGCTGGAGTGCTTTGTTCACTGATTGGAACAGTTGTCTAGAAGCCAATGGTCAATGAATAGAGATTACCTAATGTCCCTAATCCCTATTGTGTCACCTTGGCCTTCCTGTTGGACTGAGGCTCATTGCTACACCTGAGTGGGCTTGCTAACTCTACACTAGGTTATGTTTGAAGGGATTACTGGATACTGATGAAAAAGATTGGCAATTTTAGCTACATTGCAAGTGCTTTTGCATCATGGCAATCATTTACTCCTGATAAGTTTTTGAATGCCATACAATGCAGCAGTACTGTAAAAGTAGAAATTTTTACTGCGTCGAAATTTTTTTTTTTTACACATTTCACACAACTACAAACTAACGCGAAAATAAAAGCACTCAAATATTTTTGCCTGCCATGTGTTCCAGTAGTTGATGTCTTGACTCTGCGGAATTGAAAGCATGTGAAACTCATCTTACCTGATTTAGCATGAAAAATTAGTTGCACGAAAATATCCACCTATACAGTAAGTTTGGAAAGCATTCTGCCTTCATCAACATTTTTGATAATTTGAATACCAGGTATATATCTAGCTGCTGTTCCCTCACTCCAGTGTATCACACTCATAGTAAGTCACAAATTCAAATGACCCATATATCTTTGGTTGACCTTTATACACAGGAAGTGAATCCCTAAAGTCGCTGGTGGACATACAGACCCAGAAGACCTTGGGGGCACCCTGTCCACTCCTACAGGCCGTGGTGACCATGGACCGAGCCGTGACCTCACTACGGCAGCTGACCACCGACCTGCCGTCCTACGCTGACCAGTTCCTAAACATGCTGTGCAACATTCTCCAGGATTACAAGGAGACTTGCTTTGCTACCTACCGGGGTGAGATAGTCAGCAAGATACGGATCACTATGTATCATTTGTTACATGATATTACTCAAATATGCCATTTACTATCAGGCTTCAGTTGACATGGAACATTTGATAGGATGGCACATGTGCTATTCTCTTATAAGGACAAATTTTGTGCACACTATTGCACTTTTTTTCTTTTTCTTTTTTTTTTGTATGCACAGAGCTATATCATATACACAATTTCAATGTCCTGATAGCAGCTACCATAGCAACAACTAACCATCATTACAAACTCTGGGGAGTTTGTGCCCAAAGGACAGGTACAATAGTAAAATTGTCTTTCTCCATACTTCTTATATTCATGAGTTTCCAGTTGACAAAAATGATTGAAATGGTAGTGATCATTATTTGTAGAAACATAGATTGAAGGAAAAAAAAAAAAAACACTTCTCTTGTGACATGTATGACTCTGCCTGGTTAGTGAAAAGTAGTAGAAACATCTTTCCACAACAAGAAAACTTGGATTATTCCTGTCACAAAGAAGCAATTAGATTAACCTCATAACTTATCACTAAAAGCACCAGCCTTTACCACTTAAAACCGAAAGAATATTAAGTGCACCACTGAATTCTCTTCACACTGCAGGTCTAGTGCAGCCTGACTCGGAGGACAAGAGAATCTTCAGTGCATCTTGGGTAAAAGACACGGACATCAACCAGTGTCTTCGCTTCCTGCCAAACTGGCTGAACCTCCAGGAGGAGAGAAAGGCAGACAAGGATTCCATGGATGCTGTCCCGGAGACCATCGAGGACATCCGGGAGAGGAATGAGAAGGTGATGGCATTGACGATTGTCCTGATGTTGGTAGATTTCATTTTGAGATGATCATGATACCAAGGATGGTCAGACTATTATTAGTAAATTTTAGGTGGTGATGGAACCAAGGATGGCTAAGAGAATGGTAGCTTTTCGATGGTGATGATATTGAGGATGGTCATAGTAACGGTTCATTTCAGATGGTGATGATATCGAGGATGGTCAGAATGGTGGTAGATTTTAGACAGTGATGATATTAAAGATGGTCTTGATGGTAGTAGATTTTAGGTGGTGATGATATTGAGTTTTGTCATTATGTTAGTAGATTTTATATTGTGATGATATTGAGGATGGGTCGAAAGGTGATAGATTTATCAGATGGTGATGATATTGAAGATGGTCTTGATGGTAGTAGATTGTAGGTGGTGATGATATTGAGTTTTGTCATTATGTTAGTAGATTTTATATTGTGATGATGTTGAGGATGGGTCGAAAGGTGGTAGATTTATCAGATGGTGATGATATTGAAGATGGTCTTGATGGTAGTAGATTGTAGGTGGTGATGATATTGAGTTTTGTCATAATGTTTGAATAGTAGATTTAAGATGGTGGTGATACTGACGAGGGTTATTATGATAGTAGATTTTAGATGATGGTGGCATTTAGGATAGGTACAATGTTGGTAGATATCAGATGGTGATAATATTTAGGATGGTTGTGATGGTAGGTTTCAGATGGTGATGATATTGATGATGGTCATTATAGTAAATTTTAGGAGCATATGTTTTTATACTACTATTCTGAACAGAAGAAGAAATAGAGTAAATACACTGGAGACACTTGTCATTGTTCAACATCTATTGAAGTAAATAGGAACAGAAAATTAAGGGTAAGTTGTTTCTAACTCTCCTGACCCGATGGCCTTTTTCCATGCACAGGAATCTGAACTACTCGTCACTAATCTTGGAGATAAGCTGCTACAGGACCATGAAGTCTTGACAGATCTGGGATCTCTGAGATTGCTGGCTAATCTCCATGAAAGTCTTGTGAGTACAGAATGAGCCAAGAGTGCCTGTTGATAAATGAGAGAGTGCCTGTTTGATAAATATGAAAATGAATTAAAGGGGAAGGCTAGTAACTGATCAGTGGGAATCAGTGGAAATGCTGGGAGATGATTGTTCAAATCCTTATGGGATTCATTCAAGAGTTCATTGTATATCTATTGTTGTGTGAAAGTGATTTGCTTCAGAACGGTCTCATATTCAAGTAATGTGCAGATTAATGCCCCGTCACTGACCAGGGACGCTAACCTGGAAGCATTAAACTGCACATTACTTGAATATGAGACCATTCTGAAGCAAATCATTTTCACACAACAATAGATATACAATGAACTCTTGAATGAATCCCATAAGGACTGGAACAATCATCTCCCAGCATTTCCACTGATTCCCACTGATCAGTTACTAGCCTTCCCCTTTAAACTGAAAAAAAAAAAATAGTATTTCTGAAATTGCTTGTTCCAGCGCATGCTAGTGGCAAGCAATACTTTTAAGTTCTTATTTACATTTAATTTATGCTATTCTAACATGTTTTATGAAATGAGACCCTGAACTGTCAATCAATCAGTCAGTCTGATGGTGAAAGTCTCCTTCTCTTTTCTCATCCTTCCAGGAATGGTTTGCGTCGAGGGTGAGAGGTTTTGCTGGTCTCCTCCCAAGCCCAGGGTTCAATACCCTCAACGTCCCAGGCACTCCCTTGCTGGTAAGTCATCTCTCTCATTAAACCCTTTGTGTGCATTGAGTGCTACTTGGCACAAAATATCCCATAGCATTGTATACACTGCTAAAGCCCCTGGGACAATAAGGGGTAACATATCCTAGAGTATTTGAACTGTACCAGCCATGAGTTAAATTCAGGAACTGGTCCAATTTTAACCATTTGTTTGCTTTGAGTCCAGATTTGCACAGAAACCCCATAGCATTCTACACACTGTCTAAAGTCCCTTGTACAGAAAGGGTTAAAACTATCTGTATCTTCCATCCACACATCCTGTGATGTGCTTCATTCTCAAACTGACACTAAAATTCTTATGATAACTGTTTATTAATAGGGATAATGTAATCCTCCAAATTCATCACATCACAATGGCCTCTGTGTGAGGCTGTGCATTATTTCATTAGAGCCAAGATACTGGAATTAACCCTTTATGCACACAGGCACATAAACTTGCCAAGCCTTTTCATCAAGTATTCAGTAATCCATCCAAACTTGACCTAGCTGTAGACTAGCAAGCCCACTGAGATGTACCAATGCGCCTCAATTAAACAGTGAGGCCACAATAGGGATTAGAGGTTTAGGTGATCCCTATTCATTGACAATTAGTTTCCAGACATTGGAGCCAAGCAGGGAAGGAAGCACTCCAGTGTGCCTGCCAATTAGAGAACAAAGCACAGTGCTGTAAGGGTTAAGCTAATCTTTGGGTCTAAGATAAGCAAAATATTAAACTTATGGCTTAGTGTATGAACAAAAAGTGTTGACATCAACTGTTAATTTCATAGTACATGGTAAGCTCTTTGATGACCTTATATCGTTGGCGAAAGTTACATCTCGAATAACACTTTAATAAAAAACACATTGCTGCATTTGAGCTTAAATGTTACAGTGCCCTACTAGATACCAAGGTATATCATAATGTGCACCTTCTCCACTTCGATGGCTGTCCAGTGTGTCATTTGTGTGTATGCTCTTTGTTCACCACAGCAGATTGTCAGTCCTGTTGTGGAAAAAACATATTTTGCCATTGATCACTTGTAATATGTCGTCAAAGTGAAAGTTCTGTCTCTTCAAACACATGGAATTGCATTAACAATAAAGGCTGTATGGACTCTCTGAAAATCTCACACTTTAAAGTGAAGAGGTTTGATTTGAACATTTGAAAAGTGTGGCTTATAGTGAACGAAGAATTTTGCATGAAAAGAATTAGGTTACAAGGTATGTGTATTACACTTGTCAATCCAGCTTATCATGCATTCTGTGTAGAAGTACGCAGTGAACGTTTTCAAGAGGAAGATATTTTGGAGTAGGCAGGCACTTATGTTGAGCGATGCCATGAAAAGTGAGGACAATGGTTGGAAAAGTGAGAAGCTGGTAGGCAGATTATCTGTAGTGCCCCGACAGTCTTAGACTAAAGGGATAGAAGAAAAAGAAGATGAGGAAGAAGAAGAGCTTCCTGAAGTGTTTTCTCTTCAGTTGAAAGAAGTCGATATGTAGGTCTAAATGTGTAAGAAATTTTTACCAGACTAACAGTGTTAGCTTATTAAAAGACGGTTGCTGCCTTGCACCCCTGCAGGAAATCCCACCGGTAGACATGAGTCTCCTCCAGTCCCTCATCAGTCTAGCCAGAGAGTTCCAGGACCTGGCTGACACCTGTCTCTTGGTCCTCCATCTAGAAGTGCGACTACACTGTTTCTTCTTCCTCATGCCGGTCACCAAGCAAGTGAGTTCCCAGTTAGGTGTCACCAAGGTTTTTCTCTTCTCTTTTCCTGTCCGGCCATTGATCATGGTTATGATATAATTCACTCTCTCAGGAATTAATTTTATTCATTCATTTTTTTGTTAGATTGGCCATAAAAATTTTGTGAATTCATCTTTTCAACAAAAGTTGGTATTCCAGTTTCTGTCTTGATGGTGCCAGAGCAAACCATTTCATCCAGACAGCATTTTTTTCATGTAGTTTCTTGGAAACAACAGATCAAATTTCAAAGGATGCTGAGAAGTTCTTCTCATCATTTATCAGTTTACACCACTTATCTAGTTTTGAGATTTTCACCTAAAAACAAAATTACCAAGCTTCACTTTTTTAACATGAGTGGGCTGATAAAAAAAGCCATTCTTTGACGTGTTTGATAAGTAGACCTTCAGTGAGCAAATTATCTGTCATATCTTTCATTTAGATAAAAAGTGAAACTTGATAACACTTGACATGAATACATGTACCAGTATCTATGTTGGTAATTATTTGTTTGGTAGTCTTCAGGAAGTTTGTGAATTTATGGTTTTATTTTGTTTGTTCATATGATACAGATCATGTGGGAATGTGTTAGAAGTAAACTATACAGAACAGATATGTACAATTTTTCTGAAAGTCAACTGTCTGTAATAGTGTATTGAAGCTACGATGGATCTTTGAGTGGCTCATGAGTGGCGCAGAGTCTAGCATGAGCTCTGTTCAGCATTCAAGCATGAATGCAGCTGTTGTAGCTGAACTATAATGAATTCCTCATGAAGGTAGTTAGTTACCTGTGATGTCTGGTCTTCTTTGTATCCTTCAGTCAAGTTTCTTCACCAGCGTGGATAGCGTGGACCCTGACCCCAATGTCATCAAGCTGAGCAAAGACCTCACCAGCTTAGAGGAGGCTCTCCATACTAGTCTACATCCAGCCAAGTTCAAGTGAGTTGCCATGGGTTACCATGAACAGTGGGTGTGATGATGAAGGACTATTTATATGTAATAACACATAGAACTGCTGTCTTCTTGTGGAGCTGTTAACTTCTTTCTTCTTTGCATGTTGCCCTTCCAGCATATCAGTAGTGCTCAAAGTGTTTTTACAACATAACCAGATTGTCAGAGTCAAACCCACGTGCCTCTAGTACACTTACTCCATTTCTTTGTGAGCATTTCAACCAGACTTGGAGATGCCAACTGCTACTTTTTTTTTCAGCATTTCATACTTTTTTCCCCAAAAAATACTGCACATTTCATGGAAAATACAGTTTTTCCTAAACTGTCGTAATACTACACATGTCTACTGCAGAAAGGGTAAAAAAATACTCTCTTTCTACCAAAAAAATATGCCTTTTCGGCCCTCAGAATACTGCACAGTTGTTTACAAGGTTGGCAGCCATGCAGACTGCCATTTTGTGATACACAAATGCTAAGTCCAATCACCAAAGCATTTTGTTTCCTACTGGGTACCTGGTAGGCTCTATCAATACTTGTTTTTCGCAGCTTTGGAGAGTGTAGTTGAGGGGCAGAGTTTACTGTGGAAGGAAAGCCACACCTTAACATGAAAGTTGGAAATTTTAGTTTTTAAGGACTTGTTCTCAATCTTATGCATGTTTCTATTCTGTCAAATTATGATGTGTTTGTCATTTACTCTTGATTTCTTAGGTACGTCTTTGAAGGCCTAGGTCATCTTGTATCGTATCTACTCATCAATAGCTCACAGTACATCAAGAGAATCAACGAAAATGGAATCAAGAAAATGTGAGTGACAAGACAATATTTTGTTTAATGTGGTTCCTTCCATGCCTGCAATACTGTTAATTTCTGCTTAAAACTGTGCTCATGTGATTCAACCAAGACAATGTTGGTATGAATCCTTTCCAATTGGATTTAAGTTAGATCATAATCTGCACTCATGGAGACTGTGGAGTTGTTTAGTAATGTGCTATTTTAGCTACTGCCTTGATAATGGGTTGAATTCTAGAATGTGATAGGCTAGTTGGCTGTGGTAGTAGTATCATTCAACTGTTATGGTACCATGCAATCATTCATTTATTGTGATATCGTACTATGACATCACAATATAACAACAGTAATTTGATGCAAAGGGTACAACTTTTCATGTTGATTTTGTTTAAAAGCAGGAAACTTAGTAAATATTTATATGTAGGTCATTACGTATGACTTGTAACTCAGTAATGTCATCACCTTTTCTATATATGTATATGTAGTTGTGATTATTTTTTCATTCATAAAAATCCACATAACTTTAAGATCCATGAATATTGTATTTTATGTCAAATTAGATGAAACACTGCCCATTCTTAGTGCTTAACTTTACTATGTTTGTAATTAAAGCCATGCTGAACATGACATGGAAGTGCACCTTTTGATTGACAAACTTTCTCTTTCAGTTTGTCCTGTGTTTCAGTCATACAGCCATGTGGTTTTAATGGCTGATCATCAGATTAATGTTCAGCTTTTGTTTCCTGATTCTCTTCAGGTGCCGGAACATCTTCATCCTTCAGCAGAACCTGACCAACATCACTATGTCGAGGGAGACGGATTTGGACCACGCCCGGCAATACTACGAGCTCATGTACAAGAACACCGATGTGAGTGTGCCTACAGAGCGTGTCCCTCATACCTGTTTGCAGTGCAATTACATCATTAGGGACCTTTTTCAGTTATTGCAAGTTGCAGTGATTGCAATTATCAAAGTAACTTTTTAAAATGAAAACAAAGTTCTCATATGCCTGCAAAACAGTCAATTTTTGCTTTAAAATGTACACTTATGTATGAGAAAGGTGTGGGATAATAATGCATTAATAGTACAATTTTAGTTGAGTAACAACAAAAATGCAAAATATTGGCCAAAAAGGTTCACTGGAAGTATGACAGTCTGAGAGCATACCTGATAGTGGTTGGTATATAATTTTTTATGAGCAAATATCGATAATTGACGAATTGGGCAACCTCACGGTACTCACTGATCTTTCGTGTTAGAGTGAATCACAAGAAGCTTGTCATTGATTGTCAGGAAACATTTTACTTGCCCACTACTGAATGGGAAAGGGGTGTTTCTGGAATAACAGTGGTATGCATGCATTCAAAATCATTTAACATTTGTTTGAATATCCCAAAATATTTCAAGACAACATGTTATCCTTGCAAATCGCATCAGCCAAACAAGTTTCTTTGTAGATCCTTTCGATATATTGCAAGCAAATTCCAAGCAGTGGAAGATGAATGAAAACTATGTTGTGGCTTTCAACAGCTACCATGGAAAATACAATTTTTGTACTCTGCTAGATAAAGTATGACCATCGTAAGCACACAAAAAACGGAATATAGAGAAAGGAACACAAAAAAGAAGACAAGTGTATATGCTAAACCTCAAGCCTAAACACTGGGTCCCATTTCTGAAGGTCTACAATGACTGGAAGTTGTGATATATATACCTGGTATCTAACCCTCATATTTTCTCACTGTCTCCCACTCCAGGATATCCTAAACAGTATAGTTGAGCAGGGAGCAGCCTTCAAGGAGCTTGAGTACCGTAACATCATCAACCTCCTCCAACGGAGCAGCCCCGCATACGACCAGAAATCTCTCGGCCAACGCCTCAGGAAGCTGGAAGAGATCATGACAGAAGCTGTCTAGCTTGCGCCTCTTTCAGACACAGCAAGGAAACAAGTTGCGGTCACACTGGCAAAACTGTGAGAAGTTTAGCTTCGAGAACACTTCGCAAAATTAGCTCAATTATTCGCTCTTGCAGTCCAAACTTGTTAGAGTTTCAGTTGTCGATAATAGAGCTCTCAAAGTTTAGGCCACTGGTGTGCATGCATAGCAAAGGAGGTGTGCACCATCTTAGAGCTAATCATTGTTAATGTAAAGAATGTACGCCCATAACCCCCAATGAGTGCGCAATTCAAAGGCTCTACAAATGGGCAGTGGATTGATCGCATGACAAACTTTACGATGTTTGAGTTGCATGCTTTCAGACTGCACAAACTTCTGGAAGATTTGCAAGAGTTCAGGAAATTTCCCTACTTTTAGTGGAAAGTTTTGTGAGAAGTTTTGGAAGTTTTGGGGAAGTGTATTCAGACTGGCCAAACTTTTAGAACTTACCGGTAACTTCGAGATGTTTTGCCGATGTGACTGCAGCTATTACACTGTGTGTGTATTGCTTTAAGATGGTTACAGGCAAGCACAGGGAGAGCAGGCCCAATGTTTCTTTTGAAAGAGATCAACAATATGAAGTAACAACCTTTTTTTTTTTTTTATATATTATGGGATACAACTCATCGGCCAATAAGAAATTTAAGTTCCATACTTTTATTGAAGTAGCCATGCATCTTGCTATTCCGCACAATTGACAGGCAGTAATTCTTTAACACAAGATACACTTCGTTTTAATATTGTCCGCATCAAATATTTGAATATCATGCCACTCCTCAGTCCCACATATTAGACACTGGGTAGTACCTTGAACCATGGTTTGTGTTATACATTACTCAAGCCCTTCTTTAGAGTACAAGGTTCAATGATAAATTGCAGACACATTTGTGGGACATATGTTAATGCTAATCAGTAGTAACAAAGTGTTGTAGTTAGTGGCAAAATAAAAAAAAACAAACCTCAACTGTTAACCTGTGGATTGAAAAGGTACGACCTCATTGCTGTAATCCAATCAGCTTTAGTGTGTATGTCCTGTCTATATGACTTACCCTTTACTCTCTAGTTCCCACAAGAAGTAAATAACACTATAACTCTTACAGTGAAAATTCTCTCAACTGTTAGAATTGAACATTTAGCAGCAATTTCTCAAAGGAGTCCTCTTTGTCTGATTGTATGTTGCTGTGAAGTTTGTGTTTGCTGAAAGAATGCCACAAGAAACTCATTTCTCTTCATAAAACAGGAAATTAAAGGTTAACTACTGTTTGGTAATGATTGTTAGTTACGTATCAGGTTGATCTCAATGCAGTAAGTAATGCCTGCTCACTAAGTCACATTTTCGTGCTTTTTTGTAACATTGTCAGTTTTACCACCAACCAATTTGTTTGAAAATTTATGCATTCTACATCGTGCTGAAAGAAGTTGAAATTTTTCTTTAAATTAATATTAGACTGTGGTGAACTTTGCAAGTAAGGGAAATGTGTCACCACTATTATTCTCATGTATGCTTCGGTGTTGCTCTTTATTGTTTTTTTGTTTTGTTTTGTGCTTCCGGTACATTTCAAGGAACTGTATAATGCCAATGCATATTGACTTGCATTGATTCGTGATACCCTCAACGTCACTTAATATGTATGTGGCCAAATGAATATCTACAGATGTGCCATATATTTCATGATAATGTCACTTAATATGATGTTACTAATATAATTAACAAAAGAAATTGCAGGGAAATATGCAAGTTATGCTCAGTGGAGGGGAAGGTGCATTCCAGTGTACTTGTTTATCATATTAGGACTTTAGCATTGATTGACAGATGATGTCACAGGCAAAATCTTGGTTTGGAATGTGTGTTTTGTTTTGTTTGTATGTTTTTCTTTTTATTTGTGGGCATATCTAAGTAATCTGAAGAAAAAATAGTAGAAATATTATCATAAGATACATGGCACTATTTAGATATTCTTTTGGCCTCATATGTGATGATCAAGGTATGATGAGTCAATAAAAGTCTACATGCATTTGCTCTGCTTACAGGTAGTCCCTATAATGATAGCACCACCTTGGGACAACAATATGATTTGATTTTATACCACATTCGTCTCAAGATGAGGCACTCTTAAAATGTCAAAGAATCTGGTGATGTTAATGTTCCTCTCTTGTAGTTGGCTGAAATTCTAACAAATAATCACAGAGTATGTACTGTGTAGTTCCTCTTTGTTTTAGGAATCTTTGAGTGTGAATACCACCATTGCCTCAACAATGCTCTTGCATATTCATACCTTATCATCTATGCTTCTCATGCATATGGATGACTCTAATAGTCCAGTGTCAAGAGGCAAATGCCTTTGCTATAATCAGATGTGTTACCATGGTAATTTATGACTAAACAATAAGGTGTGATTTATCTTTCTAACTGCTAGCAGCCAGATATAGACAGATTGTGTTAGATATTTTATTTGTGTATTCATTATTTATTGTTTGTTACGTTCACCTCGCGTAGCATTGTCTCCCTGCTTTTCTACTTAAACAAGGACATATTTATGATAAAATATGTTTAATTTACGATATGTGCAATATACACTATTGTACCAAACATGAAATGTGTGTATGTTATAGTTAAGATTTGCATGCCTTAGAGTGTGTGTTGCATGTGTAAAGCAGTATAGAAATATTTTTATATGTCATAAGTGTTATGTGTTGAGACTGGAAGTACAGTCAACCTTGCCTAAGTCAAATTTATTTGGACTGAAGAAATAGCTTCAACTTAGGAGAAATTTGACTCATGTGGATTAAAATCAATAGAATATAAAGAGAAGAGGACTGGAAAAGACCTTCGACTAAGGTGATTATTCGACTTAAGCAAGGTTAAATGTATATTAAAAGAATAAATAAATGAAAATAAAAAATATAGGAAACTGGAAGTACAATGATAATACCTATATAGGATGGCTATCATTTGCCATTTATTTTTTTTTTCTTTTGGCAACTAAATCATTGTCAGTGCAAAAGAAAATTTCATGCCACTATTTCTACTTCGATTGACTATATTATGATAAATATTTCATTTTATTTTTTATCTTTTGGTTGTTCCATTTTGTGTCATGTTTTTTAGACGGGGCAGAAGATTCTTTTTTTCTTCGATGACCTCTTTAACAACTTTTTGACGAAGGGAAAAAAATTATTATTTTTTTTTTGCAGTTTAATATATAAAGATTTTCCCAAAATGTTCCAAAATTTTACCTTCAGATTGCTCAGTTGCCATGTATGTATGCCAGCTACATGTACAATGTATTTCACTGTCGGAAGAAAAAAACAACAACATTCCATTAGGCTATCAGGACAAACGTATTGTCACACATCAGATGTACTTTCATTGTAAACAGACATTTAAGCTAGTGTCTCATGCATATAGAAATACAACTGTATTGACATTGCAGTGTATGATTGCATTGTCAAATTGCTCAAGAATAAGACATCAAAATTAATGACTTTATCAAGAGGTTTTCAAGACGAGTCCTGATCAAGAGTTTTTCTCTTCCAAAGAACGCTCCTTCCCTACTGAAACCACGCTGTCTTTTGCATTGACGGAGAATATGAATATCATGCCAGAAACAATGTGAGAGAAGTGACAGTAATTTGAATCCACAACCTTCTGATTAAAGGGACAACAATTCTACCACATAGCTCTACGTATTCATTGTGCCAATTTTTTCTTTCACTGAGGGGGGAGTTTTGACACCTTGGCACTAACAAATGTCGGTGAAGGAAAACCTGCTGAAAACACAATGTGAGCAGGGCTTGGCAAGACTTTCTTTGTGTGGTAGTTCCTGGCCAAAAATAACTACAACAAAAACATGCATATCAAAAGTTTTTATGTGTGCAACTCTTAAGACATTTGAGATTCTCTCATATTCAAAGCAACTTTTAAAGGACAAGTTCACCTTCATATACATGTGGAGTGAGTGAATGCAGCAATATTAGTAGAACACATCACTGAAAGTTTGGGAAATATCTGACAATCCGTTCAAAAGTTATGAATTTTTAAAGTATCTGCATAGTGACTGCTGGATGAGAAGACTACTACAGTGTATGATGTCATATGCGTAAAACTATATAAAGAAAATAAAAAGAGAATTTCACAAAACTTTACTTTTTGAATAAAGTGCACATTTCTTCGACTTGTTACTGACATATGTTAAGGGTAATATTATTCCCCCTGCCTTCTGAAAGAGAGAAGTCAAGTGTTCCTTTGTTATGCGAGAAAAGTGAAAATATGTTGAATTTTCTTTATTCTTTCTTTATATCGTTGTACTCATGTGACATCACAAGCTAGAGTAGTCTTCTCATCCAGCCATGACTGAGCAGAAACTTCAAAAATTCATAACTTTTGAACAGATTGTCTGCTTTTCCTCAAACTCTCACTGATGTGTTCTACTAATATTGCTGCATTCACTCAACCCACATGTCTATGAAGGTGAACTTGTCCTTAAAGTTACCTTTCAATCTCTCACTCTTTATCTCTCTTTCTCAGTTTTGGAAATTCAATTGAATTCCCGAGAGGCCAGAAGTTACAGCAGCAGATTTCTAGGATGAGTTGAGAATAATGCATTTTTGACTGTCATCAATATACAGCACATGTGACATCCAATTGCAATTTCCACCTGTTGAATCTACCTAAATCCAGTTTCTTTTCATAGGGTGCAGACAAGGGCTGAGGGTCTTGGTATGCTTCATTAATTTGCTAAATTTCAGTGTCTGTGCATGCATTGTGTATTTTACAAGTGTTGTTGTTACAAGTGAGCTGTTGCCTTCTGCCCACCAAACATCAGTTGATTTCTATTTGGTTGTCTCAGCCATCTGCACAAAATTTGCATGATAATGTCATTTTGTTTTCAATGTCATACTTTTCTACTTGCAGATCAGTGACACAGACACACACACACACACACATACAAAAAGTGCTCCAGCTCTTTTTGTGAATACAGATGCACAGCAATTTTGTCTATGGTAATAAAAATTAATTTGCATATGTGTAGTTTATGACAGCTCTACTTTGTATGCTTTACATTACACTAAATGATCATGTTTGAATTGCCAGGACAATTACAATGTACTCACTGTAATAAAAAAGAAATTTGGATGAAAAGACAGAATGTTAAACATGTGTGATCAAATGCCAGTCATTATACTGATAATATTCTTGTACAGTTTATTATTGTTTGTATATACAAATGAAATAAACATGTACATTGTAACACTCAAATTATTATATTCATCCACGTTTGTGCTTTATATTGTGATGTAGCAAAAGCAATAATGAGTGAGAAAGTGAAGTATTTGTCACTTAACCCATTGGATCTCAACTCAGTTCACTTTGTAGTACTGTAAAAGTGGATATTTTCGCGCAACTAATTTTTCGCGCTTGGCTGTTCCGCGGAATCAAGACATCATGCACAGGAACATATGGCAAGCAAAAATATTCACATGCTTTCATTTTCGTGGTAGTTTCTGGTTGCGCGAAATGCACGAAAAAATTTCAACACCTAAAAAATTTCCACTTATACAGCATATAAAGTAAACCTTGCGTAGATCAACCAATCATGCAAGTCGATGAAAAGAAAAAGTGTCCTGAAAGTTTTTTTCAAGTCCTTTTAGCTTGTTGACTTCTGCATGAGTCACCGTTCACGTCAACTTACTCAAGATTTACTGTATTTATCTTTGCATCAAACTTCACGATGGGAGCTTGGCAACTGAAGGGTTCAGTAGGTCAAGAAGTTCATATCAAAGTTGCCAGGAACTTTAAATCACTTCAGAAATCTCACTTCATATTGTCAGATACGCATCATGTCATGTGAAGACACTTCACCATTTATGCACATATCTGCAGGACTCCAGACATTCATGAATTATTCTGGCAACAATATGTAATCTCACATTGCACATGCCATACCTGGAGACACACTATATTTCCCTGAAAAACTTAGTTTTTAAAAAAAAATTTAAAGCATTTCAATGACCATGTATAACATTGTACATATGTAGGACAGACATTTTTGACATCTATATTACACTTTGAAATGTGACAACAGCTGCCACCTGATACTCTTAATGAATACTGGCTTTGTAAATATGAAATTTGAAAATTTGTCAAACACTGTACTTTCTGACCAGTAGATATATTCAACTCTGCCTTCATTGTATATTTTGATCGACAGGTCAAGTTCACACATAACTTCTCCTCACAGTGAATCTAAAATTTGAGGGGTCATTCACATGATAAACTCTTTCAAGCACATAAAAAATTGGATCTCCTAAAATAATAGAGTTTGCATGGAATCCTTACAGTGACAGAACACAGTAATCCTGAACTCCTTTACATTTTATACATTGTACACTAATGTAATCTAATATCATACCAAGAGCTGGACTCCAACTCAGTCATAATCATACTTATTCATCCTCCATCTAGCAATAGTCGCACAATGGCAAATTCTCTTCCCAAACAATCTGTAGAAAGCTGGCTGGCTATAGATCTAGTCTTCTTTCAAAACTAGCATGTAAGAATATGCTATTTCACAGAGGAAGAATTCACACTTAAATTTTTTTTTTTTTAAATATAAAACAAATTATCTCAAAAATCAAAACCACCTCACCAGGGCATCACTCTAGCAAAGCACTGACTTTCACACAACGGCAAATATTATGTAACTTCTCCATTATCTTGGGGGCCATTGTGTACTAGCAAATTTGGCTGTTGGCTGATTTCTATGTCTATATACCTGACACCGTTTGCACACACTTCGAAAAAATCATTTGGGGCCTTCATAAAAATTTATTGACATGATCCGTCAGTCTCTTGCTGAGGGTGGGAAACATCGCTACGTGTTTGTCACCACATTTGATGAGACAGCCCTCTAGATCCCGTCTCACTCGCTGCTCCTCCGAGTCGGACATCTTGTCTCGGATCCTGTCCTTGGCGTCATCCTGGCACTGCATGGTGCAGCGCTGGAGACGATCCTACAAACCAGCCAAACAAACAGAACTCGTAAATTCCACAGCCAAAAGCATATATGTCACTTGATATTCATTTAAAATCTGCACATTTTACATCCTTGAGATTCCTTGGATTAATTCTTGGACATACATGTTCAGTCATTATTCTAGGCATCCCACAGAACAAAAGGCAAGCTTACTGGTACAAGCTGGTAAGGTGACATGAGGATGATGATTGATCTTAAATTATAGTGTCGATTTGCTCTGAGTACATAATAAAGGAGTCTTAGCTGCATGCACCTATTCAAAAAAAGAATAGTTTGGACTTACAGGTTTGTATTTCTTAAAACCAAAGAAACAGGGCAGCTTATTTTTCTAATAGCGAAGTGAAACAAATATAAGAAAAGTATTTTCGGCTTGTGTCTGTCAGTCACATAGAATACAGTTGGAAAGGAACCCAAAACGTTGCCTCGGTCTCAAGAATTTCATTTTACTTGTGTGTTTTAGTACATGTACACTGTATGACACTTAAGTTTATCCTAAGATGTTCACTTTGCTTGGAATTACTGCATAATAGTATTCATGTAATCTTGTTCTATTATTCTTAGTCATGTCAGTATAAAAGTAAATCCTTTGAGTACATGTTGAAGTACTGACAGTACATTACAATAAAATCACCAAAGGCAAACAAGCAGGTAAGAGGAGAGTCTTGAAGTTGAAAAGTTCCTAGGGGCACATTCCCTATGTTCTTTGACACTGAAAGGGTCTTGTCATAATTTTCTTCTTTTGACAAATTTTGTAAAAAGTTTCATTGATCAGAGATAATTTTGCTCCACTGTGAAACATCAATTTCTTTATGACAGTCTTTCTTCCCGAGGGAAAGAACCAAAGGGGAAAATGGATACATTGTATTTGGCTTTATAAATCATATACACAAATACCATCAACTCAGTGTAAACTTTATGTCCCAATTTTCATTCATAGCCTTGCATGCATTATGGTACAGGCAGTCTTCTGTACACGCAGAAGTCGAATACACTAAGTCGATGCATTTTCCTGTGTCTCGTCAAGATCAACTTTTATGCATAGTTGACCGTATTTCCTCTACTTTTAACAGTGTTTACGCTATTGGAATACCTGGATGGGGAACTTTTTTCATTTACCTGCATTTACTTTCACCAAATCATTTCTTACCAAAAATTCAGTGAGTTCTTTCTGCACATACTCCTCAGTCTGCTGGGCAGGTACCTGACACCTCTGGATACAGCTCTGTCGGTCACCTGACGCTTGGTCACAGCACCTGGCGCTGCACAAATACATCTCCTTCTGCAAAACGAATCAGCAAAACTTACAACTTGTGACGCAGGCCAGAAACAAACTGAAGGATCGCATTAATCACGTAAGACATAAAGATTTAAATTACAGTGTCACTTAGATTGGGCAGGTGGAATATAGGAAAGGGCTCCCTGAAGTTGTTTTTATCATTTTTGTGCCAATGAACTTTCTTGCAACTTTGGACATTATCTTGTTAGTTGTTGGCAGTCTGCTTCATCCATCTGAATGTTGATGGTAATATACAATATGCACATCAACCTGACTCTGATGCAACATTGGGACAAGCTTACACAAAGGCTACTGTCATACAACATGTTATAAACCTTTGTACATTTGGTCTGTGAAATTAGGATATATAGAGTAAAATATCCCATTTGCGGCAGTTTAAGCATTGTTAAGGGTTTTTCCAACTTGTAAACAAATCAGGCAAATTATTTTCAACCATTTCATATATCATAGACAAGATTATTCATTAACGCAATTGTTTTCATAAAAGAAATTTACCATTGACCTACACAGTTTTCATGATTTACCAGGGCAAAACCCGGCACAATTTTCGCCGATAAGGGCGATATGCGACGTAGTATTTCTGCTTGCGGCACGATGTACAATCCCTATGCAATACGCGCGCGCTCCGCGATATTTAGCTGAACACCTTCACATGTCTCGTGAACATTGCGTAAGCGCCAATTCCCATTGCGAAAGCACATGAAAATAGCGGGCGCACATGCATTGGCCGCAAACAAGATCGCAATTCTGCGGTGTTGTTGATGTCTTTCTCGTGCTTTTCTCATTTTTTTTCGATGGTAACATCCACTTTCCGAAAAAAATGGCGGCCCACATCGGCTCGCGAAAGTTCTATTTTACGTGAGGATATGTTTTCAAAATCCATGAACATCGAGAAAACGACAAAAATCCAGTTTCTTGGACCACTGTTTCTTAACTGTTATGTTAAGAAGTTCCGAAAATTTCATTTTGGATGCGATATGTTGTCATTTAGGTGAGAAAATTTCACTTTTGTCAGAGATCGTGCCCATTTTATCGGTTGGTTTTTGTTGATTGCTAGTGTTTTAGTATATGTGTAGTGTGCATGTAACAGTGCAATGCTGTGTTTAGCGGTATATTACCGTGTATGTTGTACCTGCCGCGAACGGCTGCACGGTCGCATACTGACGCAGTTACTCTAGCAAGATTTGAACATTAGTGACCATGATGATAAAGCCATACATTAGCCCATTTTGCACTTGATGACTTTTAATTCTAAATACAAATAGAAAATTAGGCAGGTCTGCTGTCATGGATTCATTCCTGCATTCAACATTTGAAGCACAATATCACAATATAGGCCTACAGTGTATCGTTTTATCGATTATTCAGGTCTCGATTAAGAATAAGGCATTTTAAATTTTACAGCAGAAAGTGCACATCAAAATATTCAGATTAGATCTAGTTAATTTACACCTCATCTCAGGATGCAGGACTCAGCTCATTTGGCTTGCAACCACATCCATTTTCCCCACCTGAACACAATTCAATGATTTTTTTTTTTTCAATTAACACAACAAGCCTTTTAAACTAAAGCAAACAAGAAAAAAAAAAGTAAATGCAACATTACATTAGATCAAATTTTATTCCTAATAAAATTACTGTTTATGGAATATTTCATTACAAATTAAAGACACGGAATCTTCATCCGTTGGTTACAACAAACTGCATAACGTCTAGACCTATATTTGTGCAAACTAGTGGGGGGGGGGGGGGGGGGGACATAAGGAACTCTTTCCAATTTATTACCAAAACTTGCATTCGTTTAAAACTAGATGATTGATTTCACTAATGAGTGTACATGTCTAGGAAAGAGTTCCTTATGTCCCCCCCCCCCCACTAGTTTGCACAAATAATGGTTAGATAGGTTGCTGTTTTTTTGTTGTTGTTTTTTTTTTTTTTTTGCTAATGTGGACTAAATAAAGGTTTAATATGGGAAGTCTTCTAATAAATGGCATAACCTTTATTTAGTTTATTATCGGTAAAAAGGAATGGTAGGCCTAGTTTGTTTGTTTTGTGCAAGTTGGTGGGGGGGGGGGGGGGGACATAAGGAACTCTTTCCAATAAATTACAAGTAGCGGACGCCGGACGATTACTACTGACACTGTAGTGGTAAATTACATGCGTATAGTAGCTGTACCACACAGGAGTGAACGTATGGGACTATTGTGCTGATAGTGCACTACTTACTGCCAATAATGGCAAATCAATCGTGATTTACTGATTACCTGCAGTTTTCGAAGCACAGTATTATCTAAATCCGTCAGCAGTGCTTTCATACCAGAATCTACCCGATTCTGGCAGCTCTGAAGAGCTGCAGACACGGAATCCGTCATTATTCGAGTTGGTTCAGCAAGAAGAAAGACAGCTACAGCAGCACCAGTCTAGCATGGCATACTAGGCCTACCATGGAGCGCATGCATGATGCAAGCACTAAACACTCGCGTTTTCTCCGGCGCACATGGGCAGTTTGCTTAAGTTAGTGACAAAATATCAGATTGGCAGATGACCGGTGGAGACCGCACATCTTTGTCCGCTGACGATGAGCCCTACGATCTCGACCCCTGAAGAGGCAAAAGATTTTATTTCTTTCTCTTACCCGGACTCAGCCTTCCCGCGTTGTGCCACTTCCGCGTTAATTGTTTAAATCCACTGGAATTCGGTCAAAATAATGTTGGCGAACCCTGCAAAGAATTGTATTAGGAATGCTTGCTTGTCTGCAGCGGCGGAAAACCTGTGCCGAACAATGGCATCTACGAACGGAGTTGGCCAGCACGCAAACAAGATGAGCCTCGTTGACCAAGCAAAGAAAGCCGCAGCATGCGCGGCCGTAGACAACCATGTGAAGGTAATTTGATGAGAGAAGAGATAGTCAGCAAATTGTAACTTGGAATTATTTGATATTATTACAAAACAAAACTGTAAGAACAAACAAGTATTTCTAGTAAATTTTAGTGTGGCTGTGGCCTGTGCACAGTGATTGAACGTGGCGGAAATCTTAAAATTATTCAAAAGACCATTGATGTTTAAAGGGGAAATGAACCATGTTGTTACATTGATGGCATCACAGATGATGATTTAAAAAAAAAAAGGGGGGGGGGTATGCAGATGATTACATTTTAAAGAGCTAACTTATTTAATCGCATGCAACAGCTGGAGCCAACCCTGATTTTTCTTTTTCTTTTTTTCTTTTTTTTTTTTGTCCATAAACACCTCGTCCTTATCAAATTGCCAATGCTGCATGCACAATTCCAATGCAGTAAAAGAAGTTTGCCAGCTGACCAAGGCCAGCAGATTTCCTGGCCAAAACGTACCATTCTTGTGTTTGCCTTGCCTCATGAGACAATTAACAAGAGACACCTTCATTTGTGTTTAGAATCTATCTTGTCCCTTTTTTTAAGATTTTGATAGAAATCTTTGTTTATAATACGGTACTAAACTTGTAACATTGTTAAACATTTGCCAGGGGAGGGGCAGATCCAGGAATTCAGTTACGAGGCACCTTTACAAAATTAACGGTGGGGGGGGGGGGGGTGCATGCGCCCACCATTTTGTCTTTTTATTTCTGTTGTTTTACCAAAAACATAAATGTTTTATGTGTCTTTTTACCAAAGCAAAAAAAACACACTGTTGAATTCACAATTTGCAATTCAAAGGATTGCAGGCCTACATGTAGCTACTTTAAGGCCCGGTCCCACTGCACTTACGGATGCAAAGAGGATGTAAAGCGTACAAAAAATCTTGCCATCCGTTGGAAAACACTACGAATCCGCTGTGTCCCCATCGCATACGTGTTTCATCCGCTCTATCCATCGAGCATCCGTCCACTGTGATTTCGTCCGCGCAAAAAGTTTTAAGCTGCTTAAAACTTTTAGAACGGATGAACTTTCCGCTGTGTACGATGTAAATCCGCGACATACGAGCAACAAACGTTGTATGTCCGTGCGGCATCCCTTAAACGTCTGCTGCATCCTCTGGGCATCCTCTGGGCATCCTCGCAACTCACATCCGCTGCAGCTAAAAACGGAAAGAGGGAGGAAAGATATGGTACGTGGAACGTCTTTACATCGTTAACAGCACGTTAATAGAAAGGATGTAAGCGTATGCATCTCGTATATAAAGCATTTCGAAAGCATCCCCTCTGTATCCGCTCTGCATCCGCTCTGCATCCACTCTGCATCCGCTTTTTCTGCTATGCGTCCGTTTCGCAATTATCTCCGGTAACCCCTTCGGAGCTGTCATCCCCTTCCATCCGCTTTTATCCGCTAGGCTTCCGATGAACATCCGTTTAACATCCCCGCTACATCCTACCCACGTCCGTTCTATTTCCGTTCTGTGACCGCCAATTTTCGCCAATTTTGTCAATTTCTGGAGCGGATGAAAGCGGATGAAGCCATCCCCGAAATTTTGCTCGTCTGCTGTGTCCTTTCTGCATACGCTTTGTGTCCGTCGGCCAGTGGGACCGGGCCTTTAGTACCGGTACAAGGTGCTGTGCAAGAAAACTTACTGTCACATTATAATGCAGGGCTGCCAACACTGGAAACTAGTTGAGAGTGAGACTCCCATAGGCCAATGCTATAATTTAAAAGTCAAAATGAGTGAGATCAATAGAAATGCATGCAAATGAAATTTAAAGTTTTAGAGTGAGAAAAGGATAAAAATGTGTGAGTCTCACGCTCATTGCGTGCATGAGAGTACGGCAGCCCTGATAATGATGCTAAGTAACTTTCTTTGAATGCTAGGCTGTTGCAATTTTTGTTGTTTGTTTTGTCTAAATATTCACTTTCTCTGATCTTATGCATTCATCAGTTCTTGCACTCTGGGAGGTTGTCTAGGCTACAGAATTTAATTTTGCATTACATGTACATTGTCAACTCTCAGACATTAAAAAAAAAGAAAAGCAAAATGTATTTTTCCTGTTTAAGAACAAAAAATTAAGGTTTTTTGTCTTTTATCAGTGAGATTTCGATAGACCCCACAAGCAATTAACCCAAGATGAATACCTTGTACTGTTTTGAACACCTAGATGCCAGAAGTAACTAGTAATTGTTTGTCTATGTCTTTGTTTGTTTTGTGTGTTTGATATGGAATTAAATATTGTCATGAGTCGTGATGAATCAGCAGAATTGCAGCACAAGTTTAAGAAAACTGATTAGTGATTGACATGTTGTGTCTCATTTCTGCAGGATAATTGCAGACTTGGTGTCGGAAGTGGCTCCACAATTGTGTTTGCTGTCCAAAGATTAGGTATGCGAGTATGGGAACAGGGTCCTTTTCATTTGAGTGAATTTTGGATATTTGTGCAACTTACATTGTATTCCTTTGACTGTGAGGGATGATTCCAATCATTCAATGTGGACTTTTAAAATCTGTTTTGTACAGTAAATGTCCATGCTTATATTACAGCTCTAGGAAAAAAACACAAGATTATTGGAGATGAAAATTGCAGGAAGTTTCATTATTCATCAGGTGCTCAAGAACCCCATATGAATTTTTCAAACCTTTGAAAATATGACATGTCTTAAGGACTACTAATTTCGTTTTTAATGAGAGGAAAGAGGCATGGCATTAACCTGAGGAAGGATTCAGAGAAGTATAGAAAGTAATGTCTAGTTCTGTTGCAGTTTGAATGTTAGATGGTCATCTAACATTTCATTCTCTTGGTAAAGGGAATTCTTAGTTGTATGATAGTTTGTATCCAAGGAGACAAGATATTACTGTAAAAGTGGAAATTTTTGTGGTCTTGAAATTTCTTGCGCATTTTGCGCAACCAGAAACCCGCGTGAAAATGAAAGCATGCAAGTATTTCTGCTTGCCATGTGTTCCAGTAGTTGACGTCTTGATTCTGCAGAAATTAAAAACAGGCGAAACTCATCTTACCCGGCCGAGAGCGAAAAATTGGTCATGCGAAAATACCTCTTTTACAGGATCCCATTTACCCTTGATTACTTGCTAAACATAAGCGAACTGAATGAGTTGTAGGTACACAGACCAACTCCAGCTTTCCATGACATTTCAGTGTAACACACATTACTTACACAAGGAATGTAAAAAGGAATTACAGTTTCTTGAGTAAATACTTTAGTATCCAAGCATAGCCTATGTGTTAAATGTACTTGATCCACTACCCATATGTTATTTCATGTGACACAGTAAAAGCCTGCATCATGTCAGCTTTTGAGTAAAATTTGGGTTTTATTTTAGAAATATTAAGATCTTCAGCACAATCTTGTAAGTACATTTTTGTACAAAGATCGCTTTGCTGTGTGGCATAGAATGAAATTTGTTTTTAGAGGATTGTTTTCCCAGAAAAATAAAACAGTTTGTGAGTACTCCATCATAAGCTATGATTGTCTCTCACACATTGTATTTTTAAATCTTTTACGAAAAAAGAAATTAAGTTTAAAAAGTGTTTGATTTTTCTTTTTCAGTAGAATTACCAAGTAGTCAAGGCATGTAAAGCAAGCCAAGGAAGACTGGAGCTAAAGACGTGTGATATATGAAATGTGGTATCTTCAAACTTGATGCAAACATGTTTATGTTTTTCCTTTGCTTCGATGACTCCATCCGAAGCTGAGAGAGTCAAGACAGAGAAGCTGAATGTAACCTGCATACCAACATCATTCCAAGCCAAGCAACTCATCGTCGAAAATGGCCTGACCCTCAGCGACCTCGAACGAACTCCCGAAGTAAGTGGTACTGCATGTAGTTGGAAAACTGTTGCAGTTAAAAAGATGTTATCCTTTATGAATGCAATAATGTAAAACCAGAAACATTCACAGTATGAAACTTTCATGAATTGTATCTGACAGCATTTTTCGCGCTATGAAACTTGTGAAGTGCCAACTATGAACAAATTATGGGTGTAGGCCCCCTACATGTTCTGGCTAGACTCCGACATTCTGTTCGCATTTTCAACATTTGACCACAGTGAATGAACTCTAAGTAGAAAAAAAAAAGTCTGTCACCAGATTCTAAGTATCTGACCTTTGACCTCTGACCTCTTGCAGCTGGATGTCGCTATCGATGGAGCCGATGAGGTGGACAGCTGTTTGACTCTGATCAAAGGGGGCGGGTGAGTGCAGATTTCTCAGAGATGGAAAATGTTTTCAGAATATGTTACCACTCACAGAGTATTTTCAGGTTAAGTTGGGATGATTGTGGTATACAGTGTAGATCAGTATAAGGAAGTAAAAGAATCATAATGTAATTATGAAAATTTCTGCATCCCTAGTCTGTTTGTACAGATATTAACCAGTAGATGATTTAATGATATGGATGTACAAGTATGATTGCAGAATTTGTTTGAGAAGAAAGGTAACATGAAGTATTTTTTTACATTCATGTGTTGTTAAAATGTTCAAGCTTGTGTCACCTACAATGCAGTAAGAAATGAAATTAGCATTTTATAAACTTATTTAGAAACTCCCATGAGGTTATGCACAGTGCTGAAAGAGGAAGAAGAAGAGAAATGAAAAAAAAAAGGACAAAGAAAAAGAAGAAGAGATGAAAAGCAAGCAAGTAGAATCCTTTTTAGCTAATCTCAAGCATTAGGAAGAAGGTATCTGCCTCCAAACTTACAATATTCTGTGAAATCAACTTAAAGTATGAAGATTATACTTGTATAAAGTGGAATAGTGTTGCCTCGAAATGATGTGTAGTGTTGATGTTATCAGCTGTTCACGAAATGTGTACAGTGAAATCATTGATCTTGATTCTAAGGAAATTTCAGACAAAAATCAATGGTCTAACCTGTAAAAATGGTGTCAATTGATTGTAGTGGTGAAGCCGTCAGTGGTCAGAGTTCACATTTCAGTGTGTACATGCTTCATTACCGCTACGAGTAGAATCAGTTGCACCTTACTGTGGAAGTTATGACAGAGTCAACAAAGTAATGAGCGTACAGGATTTTGATGTTGCCATGGTAATGAGTCAATGTTAGGCCATTGATTATAATCATAGAGTGCTGCTGTCATTTTCATGATTTAAATTCTTATATTTGTTTGTTTGTTTGTTTGTTTTTATAGGGGGCATGTGAGGTGTACAACATCAATCATTGATATTTACCAAGAACTCAGAATCTCCCTCATCTTCGTGTGACCTGTTTAACCCGTTGAGGACGGGCTGATATTGCTACAACACCCATTTCCCATACAGATGCTTGCCGAAGTATACTCGGGACTCGTCCTCAACGGGTTAGCAAGCGTTGAAAATAGAACATGGTGTATTTCTCTTCCTCAGTCTGCCATAGATCAGTCTACAAGTGGCACTCCATAGTCTGTAACCATGGTGATAGTCCAGGGTGTGATGACCCAACAGTGGGGATGCAGTGGCGTGTTTGTAATTCACTTTTCTCTTCTCACTACTTCTCACCCACAGTGGATGCCTCACTCAGGAGAAGATCGTAGCAGCCAATGCCAGCACGTTCATTGTCATCGCCGATTACAGGTAACGCTATTTATACAATGTGTTCCCATTACCACGAATACGCTTACCGGTACAGTGGACTCCCATTATACAGAAGTCCTCGGGACCTGCAGTTTCCTTTCGTTATATCAAAATTTTGTTATATGCGAACAAATAAACAATTAAAAAAAAACATAGAGCCGATAATGTTGCCTGAATGGCCTGAATTTTTGTTTTGTTGTAACTGGAATTTTGTTAAAACCATGCTCGTTATAACGGAAGTGCACTGTATAATCTCCTTATAATGAAGTAAAAATTCAGGACTCAAGATCATTACGTATATACTGTGAACTCCCATTAAATAACGAACATGGTTTGAACAAGATTCTTGTTACAATCAAAAGTAAAAATTCAGGTCCAAAAGTTATCATCTATATATTTTTATATAGTTTACCATTTGGATATAATGAGATTTCAATATAATAATGAAATCAAACTGCTAGTCCTGTGGACTTTGTGAATATGGGAATTGCCTATATTTCATTTGATCAGTTATAACAAAATATCGGTGTAACGAAAGAAAAGTGCCGGTCGTGAGGACTTCATTAAATGGAGAATTGCCTGTACCATCCAACTAGTAAACCAAATGCGATGTGGATTTACTGCCAGATGAGGGCGCTGTTTTGGCCATCTCTTATTAAAGTCAGTTGCCACATAGACGGGATAGGGAGGAGGATGCAACAGTTTGTGGTTTATATCTGAATGATGACATAATCTCAATGCATTTACTTCACATTGTTTGTAGTACTGTAAAAGTGGAAATTTTCGCGGTGTTGAAATTTTCGTGCATTTCACGCAACCAGAAACTACCGCAAAAATAAAAGCACGCGAATATTTTTGCTTGCCATATGTTCCTGTGCATGATGTCTTGATTCCGCAGAATTAAAAACAAGCGAAACTCTTCTGACCCGGCCAAGCGCGAAAAATTAGTTGCGCGAAAATATCCACTTTTACAGTAGTTGATAAAAAATTGCAGATACATAATCCGCACGAGGTCTAAATTTTTAACCCAGCTTTTACATGCTACGACTCATCTGTCGGAGGTCTATCTCTTTGATGAAGACCAAGAATGAACCGTACACTAAATTGAAAATAATCGTACAGACACAGGCACAAAAAAGGGGGGAAAATGACTCCTCTTCAGGGCATCATTGGATAGATCCATCATATTTTCCAAGAATTAACGCCAAGCCTCTACTGCAGCTCTACATGGATGCCTGCTTCTTGGACACGTGTACAAAGCTGTGACATTTAGAAAACATACATGAATTCAAGAGCTGTGCTCATAGAGGTACACATATCCATGTTGACACAAGTGTGGATGGCTGTTTGTGTTGACTGTGTGTGTATGGGAAACACCGACTGTAGCTGCAACCTATACCCTAAAACGCTGTGTACTGAGAATGCTGCATGGATTGGTGCAGGGACCCATATGCTTTCATGTTCTCAGTGGTTTATCTGCACCGAAGATATCATAATGACATAGGAGGTATACATATACATCGCCTGTAGAGGGCAAACTCTACAATATGTCTGTGATTACAGTGGATTGAAGTGCCCTACGTAGTAATAGTGGACTTCACTTTTGTGTTTGTGTACATGTGTTTTGGGGGATTATTATGCGAGGCGTGATAAAAAGCTCGACACGCGTGTGAGTGTGATGGCATATTTATGAGGAGCATGGTAACTGTCCAATTTTTGCTATGGTGTGCCATAAGGAATCATGTCTAATTCGTATGAAAAGAGCCAGTAATTTGGTACAAAATCACCCAAAATGTTATTCTTATGTCAAAATCAAGAACAATAAAATCACCAGTTGAAGATCGATTTTGTAACAAAATTATTAAAGGGGAAGAGATATTGATACAGAACCAGAAATGGTTCCTTTGGCACACCAAAGCAAAAAAACGATTATTGCCATTACTGTGCTGGATGTAAACGGACCTTATGAAAGACATATACAAGTCTAGGAATACTCTCAGTTGAGAAGAGACTGTGGTGATAGAGGTATGCTGATTACAAGCAAGGAGTACATGTGTGATATCAGAGTCATGTGACCCAATGACCATGAATACCTAAGCACATACCCTAACATCAATTGAATGGAAGCATCAACTATATAGAAATTTTTGTGGTGTGGATATTATAAGAATGAAATTATAAGCCTGCAAAAATGTTTGCTTCTTATGTGTATTGGTAGTTCATATATTAATTCCATGCAATCAAAAACACGCAAAATTCACTTTAGTGGGCCGTGCACGAAAAAATCCATGAGCAAAAATATCCACTTTGACAGTATTCCAAGGTTTTAATGAGAAATAACTCGCTTGCATGTATCTACATGTAAATAAAGATTTATACACGCATACACACACCTACATATATGTAGTACACACACACACACGTTATGTATATATAAATTATATATATATATATATATATATATATATATATATATATGTATACAATGTATATAGTTATATAATATTGGATGCACTTGAGTGGTATATCAGATATATTGCATTCATCAAAATGAATATTGCACGAGTCGAAGATGAGTGCAATATTCATGTTGATGAATGCAATATATCTGATATACCACGAAAGAAATCCAATATCATTATTATCATACATACAAACCACTTTCCACGACAACACCACATTCAATTCCCCCCCCCAAAAAAAAAAAAAAAAAAATGAAAAAGGGTTTTACTCACCATTGGCCTAAAGTCACTTGCCTAATTCAACATGAAAATGATCAAAACGTCCACGGCAATTCCTTCTCTGTCAAATATGCTCTAAAAACATCTAGAGCACTTTTTGTTGCCTTTCGTGTGTTCAATGCGTCTTTTTCTTTCCAAATGTTTTCAAATTTGTCAGAGTGTAGAGTCGCGAACCGTGGAGGCCGCCATTGTTGTTTACAAAATCTAACCTTTCAACTTGTATGTACGGACGTACAGTTACAGTGTACAGTACAGTAGGCCTACAGTACAGAGCATATCAGCCAGCGACTGCCGCAGACAGCACAGATGATTTACGTGTACTCCTATGGCATTTGTCAACCTCATCGCGCATTTCTCAACCTATCGCGCATTTCTCAACCTCATCGCGCAATGCCACTGCACTTTGCTTTCTTTGCAAGCGATACTGCGCACGCGTATAAAGATACATTTGAGTGCGTTATTGACAGCAGAGTACAATATTGTTTCCAATATTGTACTCCTTTTCTCCATTGATACGGGTAATGTACAATGCACAGGACAGGTATTAATAATAATAAGTAAAGCATTTGTAATGCGCCTTCGATCTAGTATCCTATTCTGAGGTGCAGAATTATTATTTATTGTGCTAACAATATTGTATGTCATTAAGCAAACCCCCTGCATGAATATTGATACATGGTTTTATTGTATTGAAAAAGTGGCTTGTATGTATAATAATGTGTAATATTTATATATGCTATTATATGAAAGTACAATGCTTATTTTGTACCGTTACCATACACACAGCATATCAGCAAATTTAGTCACAAGAACATCCACATCACCCCGGTATATTCAAACCAGCAGGAAACACTTGTATTGCTTCAAATTCTACCTACTTTAATGCTTTCGTTGGATACAGTTATCAAACAATTAAGATAAAATGCTTTAAATGTGACATACGCTAAAAAAAACCCACCATGTATGGCAGAGCAATTAAAAAAATTCGTTCCCCCACTTGCTGGAATGGACACGAGGACATGGGTCTTGTACTTTTGAAAGGTCTGTGTCTATCTACTTTGCTTGCCCAACCTGAGGCTTAGATGCCCTAGGCAAGCAGATACAAGAGTTTTTAACACCTTGCATGAATATCATGTTGGCTCATACAATTTACTTGGTCCAGGCAAGAATTGTTACAGCACTTGCTATACCCTTTATTTACTCTGCTATGTACATGTATTAACCAGGACAAAGGCTCTGTACACAACTGTGCGTAATTCACTTAAAATGTTATACAGTGCACTCCCGTTACAACGAACACGGTTATAACAAAATTTCGTTATAACGAAGTAAATCTTCTGGTCCCAAAATTAGCACCATTAAAGTCTACGGTACAAAATTTGCCTACAACGAACACGGTTATAGCGAAATTTCCGTTATAACGAAGTCTTTTCCGAGCGCCGCAGACAAAAAAAAACAAAAGAAATGTGCTCCGTTATAGCGAAATGCGAATTGCTTTCGGAAATACGTAGCCGAACAAGCATTTATAGCGTCTCTGCATGGGTGAACGCTTCACACCACTGTGTGTTCGCTCCTTGTGTCACGCACAGTTTCTGAGGGGAACTTGCATTTGTTATTGTAATACAGTTATCCCTGTTACGACCAAAATCACTCTGAGAATGATCGCACAAAAGAAACAATCAACTAATGTTCAGGCGGTTTATTAACAGCGATATTGTGGGTACAGACTCGTAATCGGTTTCACATCAGTACAATAATGATCAATAGAAACAGTTATAAATCAGTAATGAAATCACTTACACTTAGTACATGCAATATCCCTGGAAATGTCCAAATACGATGCTTGATGCACAAAGGAATGATCCACGATGCACCGATGAATGATATCTTCGACGTAAATCCAGAGGTGCAGGTTACGATATTCCAAGGTATAGATCCGGGGTAAAATCCAAGTTATGTGTCCACAGCAAAACGTGCAGAATCCAAACGTTATGACGACCACGTCCAGTTGATGTGTTGAATGATGATTCACTTTATAATGTCCAGCGAGGAATCCAGCCCGTCACAGCTTTGCCGTAACAATGTCCGTTGACACTAAAATATGGAGTCTATCTCCAATGTAGGCAAATTAATTCTCTGCAAGCAAAATGTCTCCCAGGCCTTATCTCCACAAACACAATTTGTATAGCAGGTCAGCAGGTAACACAGGACTGACTATAACAAGTCGCTTCAGAGCCAGAAGTGACGTAACTCTCAGAGCAGAGGTGTTGGGTACTCTGCCTACCTCAGAATAACGGGAGTGCACTGTACACAAATTGAAATGCAAAGCTTTCAACTCAAAGATTGCTTGGGTGACCTTGGCAAACTGTTAAGCAAATTAAAAAAAAACAATGTGCTAAACAAGTCATACAAAACATAAAACATGTTCCTAAAATGTACATGTTATTCAACACTAACTTAAAAAGAAATATTAATACACTTCACTTACAAATATTTTACTAAACTTCACACACATTCATAGACCCATTTGTGCTCTGTGTGTCAAATTGTCCCCTTGCCTGCCAAGATCAATATGTGTGTGTGGGTTTTCAGCTTTCTTCTCAGAAGGTAAGATTGACATGTGACGGTGAGTTTAACCCGTTGAGGACAGACTGATTTTGCTAGAGCACATTTCCCATAGACACCTGCCTGAGTATTATTGGGACTTGTCTTCAACGGGTTAATGGGTAGACCTGAGATTGATTTAGATTCACAATTTTAGTTCTTGTACAGTTATTAATACATTCTTCTTTCAAAGAGGATTTTCATAGAGATTGCACAGAAAAAAATAAAAGCATTTGATGGATTCAATACATTAGCATTTACCAGGAAAACTCTTCTAATAAAGTCTCAATGTGAAACCAACTACCAGCAGTTTCTCTCAAAGGATGTTGCTTCCAGATCAATTACTATCTTGAATTTGAATTCTCAAAAACACAGCTGCTGGTGACACTGTCTTTAAGCATGACACTACAACACTCTTAGCTCAATTATACATGACTATAATTTTGGACAAGTTATACTGTTTGTGTATCAGCACAGTCATGATTTCTTGTAAAATGTTTCAATTGTTTTCACTGGAAACAAAGAACACTGTAAGAGCATCAAGAGTAACAAGACCACACGTCTAGCACATAAACTAATACTACAGTGCATTCATGTTATAATGAACATCATGATAACAATCTTGGTTCCAAAATTATCACACACACACACACACACACTCTCTTTCTTTCTCTCTCTCTCTCTCTCTCTCTCTATATATATATATATACATGTATATATTTGAAGTTGTCCTGTCATAACAAAATTCAAGTAAAAACAAAGAAAACTGCTGGTCCCAAGGACTTAAGGAGTTGACTGTACATATGAAATATGGCACACTGTTGATAGGCAATCTTCTTTCATTATAAAATGTTTACATGAAAAACAAATGAATTGTTCAGGAAGTATATAATGTATGTATGAAAAAACAAACAAATTGTTGTCAAAAATCACTGGCAGTAAGAGTATCTGGTACTGAGTAGTTGAACTTTGGTCTGAGAATGAATAATAGATTAAAGGATGGCATGGGGCTATTTTTGTGCTGAAGTGCTGTCTACATGCCTGTCCTTCCGTAGTAAATTATTGTGGCCTTCATACAGTAGTTTCACTAGTAGCGCACTTCCTGACACTTAACTAACACTAAACACTAAACCACATTGCAGATGGTGGAAAATGTAGCTGAAATTAATGTGCAAAGCTTGCAGATTGCGTAGGTGAGTCTGTTCATATACATGTAGCTTAACCCTTTTTGTGTGCTTAGTGTGCCAATAGGAACAGAGAACCCCATAGTATTGCACACGCCATCCTAAGTTTTTAGCACAGAAAGGACTAAGAGTCCAACCTTGATTATCTGGCCATCTCTGGAATGTACTTCAGTATCATCTGGACATGTTCACATGACAAAGGCAGTCGAAAACAAAGTGATTTCAAACTGAATAGAAACTCCGACAAAACTCACTCTGATTTATGCTGTTCTGAAAAGAAACATGTTCTGAATTTCATGTTAATTTGTTTTAATTTCCATAAAAAAAAAAAATAGGCTGGTATAAATTACACCGCTGTCAAGGTGTGAGCTACATGTAGGCCCTACCTGGGTCAGCAGCTATGCATGTATCCATGTACATAAACATTTTTTCTTCCATATCCGAACAAACGGCTTTGTCAGACATGTGGGCTATCGCAACGTGGCCAGATAATAGAGGTTGGACTGTACACTATGATTTAATGCATTTCCCACAGATTGTTTGAACAAACAGTATCCTTGACCAATGGACTGAAAGTTCAGGCAAGTTACTAGTTGACTCCCACATACATTGGTTGTATCATGAAAGACCTGCATATAAACTACAAATGCACCATAACTACAATGTACCGGTAAATAACACTACATTCACTTACTGTCTACACTTGATTCTTCAGTTAGTCTTCAGTAAGAAATGGAAAATGAATTTCTGAAAATACCTCTTAAAACTTAAGCGTTAATAAAACCGGATACATCAACTTAATATGAAAGACTTGTATGTAAGTTGACTTCATTCTTTTTTCCTGCATAAACATGAAATGTTAGGTATTTCAAGAGCTTCAAACAGGATAGGCATTTATCCTAATTTGGTATTGAAGGAAGTATAGTATCATATTTTGAGATGTCTGCTCAAGTATTACTATCATCCTATTGTACAAAAGTGAAGCAGCAACTAAATTTTTTCCCCTTAAAAAAAAAATGAAAACTTGATGTTAGGTAGAGTTCACTCACCTTCTGCAACACATCTTAATTAAAACCATCCTAATTCACAAGAACCACTAGATATTGTTCAGGAAATGTGACTAATTCAGAGGAAACTTGTTCCTTATGTGGTAAACACATATATTGCAAGTTTTCTCATGAATTCAAATTCCAGTACCTCCATAAGATTGAGTATGAATTTTTTTTTTCCAAATCTTAAAATTTAGCCATGAGTCCAGCAGCATCAAAATCTGTCAGTGATGACTCCTTCTACATTACAGTAATGCTAGAAACTTACTTGAGGCACCCCTACTATGTTCAGTTAAAGGTCCTGTGTACCTTTGGGAACAGTCATATAAAAAATGTCCAAAAGATATTTAATGCATATTTTTTAGTCTGTTGTACCACAAAGCATCCTATCATATGGTGTTATTTATATTTTTCTCAATAAACCGTAACTGTAGACGGTTTAGTCTGGAAGCATTTTTATTATAACTATTGTTCACATTTTGTATATTTAACTATACCTAACATCTATTTTAGCGATTCAAATTTTTACAGTGGTTGTTTCTATCCCTAACTCACATTTTAGAACTATAAGCACTAATGCTGGGTTTTTGTTTCATCTGCAAATGGTAAATTATGCCTCTAGTGGCAGCCTGTTTACATATATGCACAATATGTACTTTCAAAACTGTGTAATCAGTCCTTCACAATCCGCATCGCGTAGAGCTTGCTCAAGTCTCGCCCTTGGACCGCCCGTCTTGTTCAGCCACTTGTGCAGCATTTCCAGTATAGCATCTTGCATATTATTTAGGTTCTTTTTCTCTATGACCTCCAATTCAGGAAGAATCATTCCCAACAGGATTCCCATTTCCTTGAATTTTTGTGGAGAAAGTATCTTGGATAGAGCCAGAAGCTGCTTGCCATTAACGCTTTTGCTGGAGCTTTGAGATCTGATGAAAAAAGAAATCAGTTCCAATTATGAAATCATTGCAGTACTCGTACTAGGCTGCTGACGCATCTTGTGCTTTTAATTATGCGACTAGCACAGCTTGTGAACGATATTTTCATGGATTCAAATGTAAAACAAGATAACCAGATTGTTTTTGCATTTCTTTTTTTTTCACATTAAGGAAAAAGGGAAAGCATTTTAATATCACGAGCTTTCTTGTTTAATGTCAAATCATCAATTCATTCTGTTTTCATTTCTGTTAAGTTTGAAAGCCAACCTCGATAACATATGATTCATTCATTTTATATTCTTTCTCCAGGAGAACAAGAATATGAAGTTTTACAGAAAATAAATATTTGCATCTTGACATGGTACAGCACACTGTGTAAGTGAAATTTATAACTTTGCAAAACATTTTATATGAAAATGCTACAAATGGGAAGGAATGCTAAAGAAGCGGTGCTTGTAGGGTGCATTATACCCCTAAACATAATGATTATTTAAAAAAAATATAATCACACAATTGATGTACCACGATACATTAAAAGTGGAATTACAAAACTCAATCACCTAGGTACACAAATTAAGACTAGATGCAAAACTAGCCATAAACAAACACTCCAAACAAATCCCAGTACTAAGTTACTGTCATGCAGAAATGAAAAATGAGAGAGAGAGAAAAAAAAGAGAGGGAGAAATCTAACCTGAGAAAATAAAAAACAAAAAGTTTGATGGCCATAAAGAAAAGGTAATGGATGGAAAACCGCTGAGCAAATGCTTGATGTGAATAGGAGAAAAAAACTGATGTTTTGGTTTCTTTGCAACCATTCATGAGTCGGCAAGATTATACAGTGCACTCCCGTTATAACGAACACAGTAATAACGAAGTAAAACTTCTGGTCCCAAAATTATTGCCACATAAGTCTATGGTCAAAATAATCGCCTATAATGAACACGGTTATAGCGAAATTTTCCTTATAACGAAGTCTCTTCTGAGCACCACCGACAAAGAAAAATAAAAGAAATGTGGTCCGTTATAATGAAATGCGGATCGCTTTCGTAAATGCGGGGCGGAACAAGCATTTCTAGCGTCTCTGCATGGGTGAACGCTTCAATTACTGTGTGTTTGCTCTGTGTGTCAAGCAAAGTTTTCGAGTGAACTTCTGTTATTGTAATACGTACAATAATCTGAAATTGAATAAGGTTCGTTTTTTTTGTTCCGATGGTTCTTATTACAAAACACACAGGTTCTGATACACCTAAATGTCCGTTAGGTCGAAAATGTAATAGCTAGGGTTTGTTATTACGAACATATTGGCGTTATGCTAAAGGTCCGTTGTTAATAAGGTTTGTTAATCCGACAATGAAATAGGGTTCTTATTACAACGATTCGTTAATCCAAGTGATATAGGAATTCCAAACGTTCGTTCATCGGAACATTAAAAAAATTTTTTAAAAGGTGACTCCAGTAACAGAACTTAGGAATCGCAAACCTTATATAATCGTCTTTACAAGATAACCGAACCTTCGAAATAACTAACCTTTCTCATTTTTTTTAATAACAAACCTTCCAAATAACGAACCTTATTTCATATTTGGATTAAAAAACCTTCGGAACAACTAACCTTTGGAAAAGTGAACTTTTCTTATTTTATGATTTACAAACCTTCGAATGATGAACCTCATTTCATTTTCCGATCAACGAACCTTCGGAAAACGAACAATATATTAATATCTAAATAATGAACTTTCGGAATAACGAATCTTCTGAAGAGCGAAGCTTCAAATGAACAAACTCTCGGAATCCCAGGAATGGCGAAACTTCAGAATAAGGAGTCTTCGGAGTAACAAACTTTTGTAAGAAATGAACGGTTGGCATAGCGAATTGTAACCGCATCCTTAACCATTTTCTATACGGGTGTGACAATACAAACAACTTTATATGTTCTCTTTTAAGTGTAATATTCAATGAAATTAAAAAGGTAACATCCCATCTCACATAACTTTCCAGTGTATGATGAGTATTCAACAAACAGTATTATGATTATATGCGTGGTTTGCTTGTTTTCGTTACATATAGTATTTGTTCGGTTATAACGAAAGAAAACTGCCGGTACCGAGCATTTCGTTATGACGGGAGTGCACTGTACAATTTCAGAATGTGAATGTATAAAACATTAGCTTTAATGTTGAGGATCAAATTAATTTTTATGGATTACTAAAAAGAATTAAAACATATTTATATTTTTAAAAATGGTTTTGAAAGAATTTTGACATGGGACTGCTTTTAAACTATCACAGAGACTATTCCAGAATTTTGGCATAGCAAATGTAAATGTAGAATGAGTGAAAGTAGCCTAATCCAGGAGAAAGTGGAAATCATTAGAGTAACAGATTGGGTATCTATGAAAAGAGTTAGTTTTTTTCCTTTTTGACTCTTTATGTGCCATGGTGGAAACCCCCTGTGTGCCACATAATGCTGAGACACCAACAAAGTCATGCTTTGGGGGAAATCATTGTTTTTCAAATCTATGTAACTTTTATAGACTTCTGTTACCTTGGACATATTATGAGCAAAGTTGTAGAGAAAATGTCAGTCTTTGCTTCAAATGATGTAAGTTGTATGACAAATCTATGATTGCTTTACTTTCAAATAATCAGTGGATATATTATTGACAAGGCAGGACTTTCGCACATAAAACAGTGACAGAAACTTGGAATTACTCGCAAATCCAGTAGGGAAAACTGCTTGATAGTAAATCACCACATAAAATGCAAACTGCATGTGAGAGAAACAAATTGAGAAAAACGCTCTCATTGTACTTGTGGCATTTGGCGATTCATTGATTGGTTTGAGCGGGTTTTACTTGTTTCAGCAAAATATGCGAACTTGTCACGCCGTCGACTGAGTCAGGCATGCGAACATGGCACATAAAGAGTTAAACACAAGCATGCCAGTGAAAAGTGGGAGTTAAGGGAATGCAAACCCAAAGAGCAATGTGGATAGAGTGAAAGCAGCAACATTAGTTGTTAGTAGAACACATCAGTTAAAGTTTGAGGAAAATCGGACAATCGATGCAAAAGTTATGAGTTTTTACAGTATTGGTGTTGGAACCGCTGGATGAGGAGACTACTAGAGGTTATGAGTATGAGTGGACAACAATATAAAGAAAATATAAAGAAAATTATATAAAAATTCACTTGTCTAGCATTATGAAAGAGCACTTAACTAGCCACTTTCAGAAAGCAGGGGGAATAATTGCTACCCATAATATATGTCAGTATGAAGTTGATGAAATGTGTAATTTTCATTCAAAATGATTTTTGTGGAATTCTCTTTACACATATTTTCTTTATATTGTTGTCCACTCATACATTGTATGTCATAACCTATAATAGTCTCCTCATCCAGCGGTTCTAACGCTGCAATTTTAAAAATTCATAACTTTTGCATCAATTGTCCAATTTTCCTCAAACTTTCACTCATGTGTACTAGTAATGTTGCTGCTTTCACCTAATCCACATTGCTCTTCGGGTTTGCATTCCCTTTAATGTGTTAATGCTGAGTTTGTACATGAATTGACTACAGTGCACTCCTGTTTTATGAAATGCAGTTATAATGAGATTCTCATTACAAAGCAGTGAAAATCCATGTCCTAAAATTATCGTCTATACATCTTTGGTTATACTTTACTGTTTGACTATAATGAAATGTTGATATCATGTAAGAAAACAGCATGTCTTAACAACTTCCTTATAACAGGAGTGCACTCTATTCAAATACTCTGAAGACTGAAATGAAAATTCTGCACGTAACACAAAACAATTAACCAATAACACTTGATCTTTGATCCGATCCTGATTAAGAGATTGATGGCACTTTATCTTTTGTAGCACTTTACACTGAAATTAGATATGAATTGTTTAACAAATGTTAAGAATAAATCATGAAACATACTTACGAAGCTTGTGATGGGACAGCACTTTGTCCTTGAGAGTCAAATTGAAATTATACAGAAAGAAAAAACATAAACATTTTTTAGCACTTGAAGCAGGTTCATGCACTTTTTTCTTTGAAGGTGGCTTATATTTATTTTGTGGTCTTATTTTAAAAGTAATATGAAATAGAATTTACAATACACGATTATAAAGATGAGGGTTTTAAGTCACAAATGTATGTCATTGTGTGTAGTTAACTGTGACAAAAAAAAATGGTGAACACAAGTATTCATAGGAATATCAGAGTATTTGAGTTATGATCGTGACAGAAAACTTATGTACGTGCTTGACCTCCTTTTTGTTTTCTCTAGAAATTCTCTAATATTTCATTAGCTGCTTTTAGATGTCTGGCATTAACAAAAAGACAGCTGATGAAAAGGGCATTACAGTTTGGTGAAAGTAGACCTTTTTTATATTAAGTGGTCATTTGTATCAACATAGTCCACTACTTCTGTCCACTGCAAATGGAAACCTGTACAATTGCAGCAGTTGTACATAATATATATATATACATATATACACACATTGTCTGCAAATGCAGCCATCGTTTAACCCCATGTCAAAGCTATGTATGAAGTTCCAAGAGAGTGTGGCATGTTAGATTCAGGATGGCAATAGAAATTAGGTCAATGTGTCTACTGTTTGGATTGTTTGGAATAGATAACGATACCAGAATGTTCAAGTACAGACATGTTATCAAAAAGCAATCAACTGTGTCGGGCAGTCTAAACCTCCGTAATCATATATGTTACTTTAGGTAAATTTTGTCATAAAGTTGGTGCAAACAGAAGGACTTACAATGGACTCCTGTTGAAATGAAGTCTTTGGGACCGGCAATTTTTTTTTGTTATATAGCAATTTCGTTATAAACAAACAAATAAACAATAAAAACATAGAGCCAATAATGTCGCGGCTTGAATTTTTGTTTTATTGTAACCAGAATTTCAATATAACCATGTTCGTTATAACAGGAATGCACTGTATTTGAAAGGACTAAAAAGTCCTGGGTACAGTGCACTGCCATTATTAACTGACATGGTTATGTGGAAATTTTTGTCACAGGAAAGTAAAAATTCATGTCCCAAAATTATCATCTAAATCTCTTAATATACTTTATTGTTTGATTCAAGTGAACAAAATTTTGATTCAACAGTCCGGAGGATTTTGTTATAATGGGAGTTGCATACAGTGCACTCCAATTTCAATGAACACGGTTATGACGAAATTCTGGTTACAACAAAGTAAAAATTCAGGCCCCAGCATTACCCACTCTATGTTTTTATTGTTTGTTTGGTTATATCAAAATTACACTATAACCAAGAAAACTGCTGGTCCCAAGGACTTTGTTACAATGGGAGTCCACTGTATTATCTATTCAGAAAACAATGCTAGTAAAAGGCAGATCTTTCATAATGGATCTCATTGTGAAATAACAACTACACAAGGGGGACATACCAGCATCATCTTCTTCTGGAAAATGGTCGTCCACCAAACCTTCAAATCCCTGTTCAGCCAGAACCTGCTTAAGTTTTGCAATCTGTTCTCTCTTCGGCGTCTTCATCTTCCAGGCAAGAAGCATGTTTCTTGTCCCCTTACAGCTCACATCCCCATCTGATCTGTTTGTCTTCACATACCCTTGGATTTGTCCCTGCTTGAATCCTAGAGCTGACCCTAATCTGGGGAGATCCTCATGGTCGCCAATATCTTCTGCTATATCATAGAGCTTCTCATCGCTGATGCCAGCCATGATTCACAGAAAAATGTCCTGCAAAAATATTAAGAAATACAAACAGCATAAGTCTGTCAAAGTAGAGTCAAACCTGCCTTAGTGGACACCTGTCTACAGTGGCCACCTGCTGTATACAACCAGTACCAGAAAATAAGTTCCCTCTGAAAGAGAAAAGCCATGGTAAAGACCCTGTCTATAGCAAATACCTTTTTCATCTCCCTTGGGTAATTGTTATAGACAAGTTTTACTGTATTAGAATTTCATCTTGCACATCCATCAAATAGGCATGAAGAACAATAGGCAATTAGAATATGTCAATTATTTCTTACAAGAATCCTGACACGTTGATACATGCAACAGTGAAAAATATGCATACATTCAATATGATCACATCAAAGGACAAATACATCTTTTCTTTTTGAATACAGGTAATAATGACTTGAATAGAATGTAGCATCGGTATACACAGGAAAAATCAGTTATGCACTGATCTTGTAACTGTATAACTATATTAGAGCATTGCACTACACTGTAAGACATACATGTAGTATTGCCTAATGACTAGTAATATATGTACCACAGAGATGCCAACTTCTTGATTTAAAAAAAAAAAACCAGACAGATATACTTTTTTTTTTTAAATCTGATTTCAGAGAGGAAAATCTGATTTTCATGAAATCTAGATGTTCATGAAATCTTGACACCACCACTTAGCATGTTGATCCTCGGCCAGTGAAATGCCAGAAAAAAAAAAGTTTTCCTGGTAAGAATGGGCAGGTAGAATGTTGCTACTTTATCAACATTGATGAGAAAACTGTAAAGCATCTGCATGTAACTTCCCGCCCATTTAGGCTCATCATTCAACATTTTTGTATGGGCTGCAGGAATTTAGTAGTACATCTGTCTATGATTATGCCGTTTTTTGCAGTATAGTATATCAGCTTCATTTTGTTTATTTTCATTTGAAAGATGAAAAGTTGTATTTTCAAGAGGCAATATCATATTTCACTGTTTATTGTACTGAATACTATAAAAAATCATATTGGTTGGCATCTCTGGTACCATAAAGTTGATGTTTTTGGTGAGTGATGGGGTGAGTGAGTCTGACCATAACAAGAGTGTGAATTAAAACTAGCATGAAGGACATGGAAAACTCCTATCAGAAAAAAAAAATATCCACACATGTAATGTTGCCTCTGCATTATACAGTGAGTAGATGTCTTCCAGTGATTTAAAAACATACAACCAAATTACCACTAAATGTGAGCAATACCCCCATACCACTTTATGACTTTATATTCAGGAAATGAACATGAAATAATCTTAAAGTTCTGGCTGAAGTCTCTCGGACAGATTGGGATTACAACCTCAGGCTTTATGTGTGGTGCTATAACCATAGGATTGTTGGGAATGAGTTCTAACAAAGATGTTTTTTTTTTCTCTCTGTCTTTTCACTGAACATGAACTCAAACTTTAAATCAATTACTGAGCAGTTTATTACTGAGCAGTTTTGTTGAATTATCCATCTTCACTGCCTCACCTCCATATGGTCTAAAACCAATTTAACATTGTATACTAAAACCAATTTAATATTGTATAAAACTAAAGTAAAAGTCAAATTATAAGTTCGAATAATATGGGGCAGTGTAAATGTAATAATCTTGAAACACAGAGAATTACAATAAAGAAACAACTCATTTCAACCCCTACTTTTTCTTCTAATTCACAAATAATTTCCCTTTATTCTCTCAATAATAATGATCCATAATAGTGTAATAACAACGCAAAGGATGTTCTTAAGTTTCATTGATGGGTATATGATGTCGTGCTTATGTTTTTCTTTGTTTTTGATGCGTACGGTTATAATGAGGTACCGGTTATAACGAGGTAATATCGCCGGTCCCACGGACCTCGTTATAACGGGGTTTCACTGTAACGTGAAATTTGAACATAGCGTAAAGCTGCAGTGTGAGCTGCAGCTCATCTGCTCATAAATGATTATTTAAGCAAAAGCCTGTTTATTCAACTATGACTATACAGTGTATATAGGGGGCTAATCTTTGTGTGAAGTACATGCAGCACAGTTGCAAAGGCAGACACTGCATTTAGCAGGCACACGGTGTACACAATAGATACATGTACAATGCTCAATACCCTCATTGTGTAGACAGGATTGAGTGCACTAACAAAAAGCTAAACAGAGTCTTTCAAGCTTGACATGGCAATTGAATTAGTACAACCAAGGAGGTTGAAGAGATGGAGTAACAACAGAGTTATTCCCTTTGATCTATGTTCGAAGCCGCCGCTCAAAAATATTTGAAGCATGTGCCAAACAGGATCTGCCGCGCCGATACGAAGACAATTGACTCGTGTCTCATTGCATAATCACCAGCCACTTTCAAGGGCAGATATGTCTTTGTGATGATAATTACTTTTCGCTATCCCTTCTTATAAAAGGTAGGTAGTACAGACACGAGGATGCGCGAACAGAAATTGAGGAAAAAATGCTGAAATGAAGATGAAAATTACTCGACTGGGCATACGCGGGCACTAATCTGGTATATCTATCAATAAAGAATTATACTTGAAGATTATTACATATTAGTTTCATGTGGGCAAATTAAGTCGAAAAGTTATAAAACCAGCTTTCCAGGATGGTACAGTTTTAAATATTTTCACATAATACAGTTCTGATTTACACTTTTGCGCAATTTTCTGAACGGAATTGACTTTTGTTTTACATGCTTTATTATTAAGTGAAATTTCATTTCATTTAATAAATAAATAAGCAAAATATGGCCAACATTATGATAACTTTCAAACTGAATCTTCAGATTGCTCAGCAAGACGGCGGCTTGGAACATCGATCTTCAAAGGCACAAGTGCACCTGTGGAATTCTTTTGTACATCAATAGAAATCTTACAACTGTTTGAATAATTACAGCCAGTTGGAACTCCATGTATAAAACCTCCTTGGTACAACCTGTAAACAGCTTCCAAGCACAGCACTGGATAATGTACACCCTTAACTACACTGCAGATCAGGGAAGCAGGAAAGAACTACATGTACATTGTATTCCACCTTCCTGGTATAGATTACACAGACTTCTAGTACTTTGTACTACCATCAATATACTTTATATTTATTTATCTATTTCAGCATATTTTAACCGCACAACAAAATCGGCAGGTGAGTGCTGTTTTTTTCAAGGTCCTAGCTGTACAAGCCACATACATTACATACCGGTACATATAAAAAAAAAAAAAACAAAAAAAAACAAAGTAGGAAGGACAGTTGAAATCAGTCATAGCTGGATGTAGGAAATGACAAAATAATATAATAAAAAAGTTGTATAAAAACAGCAATTAAAAATGGTATATATACCCAATCAAACCGTTAGTGTATAATTAGCCCGACCAGACACAGCGACTGGGTGTACAGTTAGTGTATAATATGAGCTAAAAACTCATGCCTGCAGGAGCTTGAATTCACAAGCCCGCAATAATAGAAAAGCAAAATTAGGTGCCTATGACAAGAGTCGACAATGGATAGATTACAAACAGTTTCATGCCCATTAAACTCAAATGATAAAAAGCTCAACTGCCAGATGTATTAAACATTAGCTGGCCGCATTGCCCAGAAAGAGTACACTTGATCAAGCTGTTTTTGCCAAGAATATTCAATATATGGCTTCAAATGTCACGCCCCATTTTCATTTTAAAAAATATATCAAAAGCTGTGATAGCATCTCTACCATGTCCCAGCTGTCTCCGCGGTTCGAGGCGCTTGCATGCACGATCTCCGCAAAGTTGAATTTATATTAGAAAATCAGTTAAGAAAATTTGATGCTCACTTACCTACTATCGTTTTAGGCGGTTTTTGTTGGAAATAGTCCGTATTTGTCCTGAACTGACTTCGTAGCTGATCAAGTTGAGCGCGCACACGATAGGGCCCGTTAGGTCCTGCAGTATACTAAACATGAGGTCACATTGCTCAACGGCAGCTAGCTGGGAATCCCCAAACAAACTGCTGTGGAGCTTCCGTTGCGCCGCTTCCGGCCCCCGATGGGGGCGGAAGTCATTTTACAAAGTACAATCAACGATCCTACACTGGGCAAAGATGTACGAGATGTCTACCGTATTAAATAGTATAGGATCTTTCTATCAATACCCGTAGCTTGCATGCTGATAAACATGAATACCCATGGGATGAATGTATTGTATAGACTATTGTAGTACTTTGTGCGTGCGTGTTTTTCTGTCTTCATTATGTCTTGTAGACCAAGTATACATAGGCATAATTCAGGGCCGGCGGAGCATTTTCAAAAGTGTGGGGGCCCCAAAGGTCCCCAGCTCATCTCTCCCCTTCCATTTCCGGGTTTCTTCAGCTGACAAGCAAAAAAAAAAAGAAAGAAAGAAAAGAAAAGAAAAGAAGGTCCCCAGCTCATCTCTCCCCTTCCATTTCCACTTTTTTTTTTCAGCTGACAAAAAAAAGAAGGTATGTTTCTATTTAGTGCCACTTACGTACTTCCGGGTTAAAAAAAAAAGCGTGGGGGCCCAAAGTGATGACACCTTATGCAGAGCTTCCAAGTCTCACGCAGAATGCGTGAGACTTAAGCATTTAGGGTCTGTCTCACGATCTCACGCATGGCACCCATTTTTCTCACGCATCGGGAACATAGCTTAAAGGATTAAAGTGAGAGTTGCAATTGAAGGCATATTTCTCTTTTGACTTTCAAAATAAGAAAAAAATTGAAAAAGCTCCCTACCGTGGGAGGGCGGACACCCCTCTCCCACACCCTCCCCCCGCTCAGTCGCTTTGGTCCCTCGCTCACGTTCATACGCGCGCGCCGAGACGCCGAGTCATGAAAATCTCACTCATAATTTTTTTTTTAACTTGACATCTATGCTTATGCAGGGCTCGACACTAACGGTGGCCCCAATGCACGTCGGGCCACCAAAATTTCAGAAATGAAGACTGTGGTGACTCGATCGGGCCACCAAAAAAGGTCGGATATTTGCCTTTGGGCCACCAAAAATAAAAGTTAGTGTGGAGCCCTGCCTTATGTATTCCTTTGTATGATGCACAAAAAGTGTGGGGGCCCGAGTCCCCACAGCCCCCACGGCTCCGCCGGCCATGTAATTCCTCGATCCTACACTGGGCAAAGATGTACGAGATGTCTACCGTATTAAATAGTATAGGATCTTTCTATCAATACCCGTAGCTTGCATGCTGATAAACATGAATACCCATGGGATGAATGTATTGTATAGACTATTGTAGTACTTTGTGCGTGCGTGTTTTTCTGTCTTCATTATGTCTTGTAGACCAAGTATACATAGGCATAATTCAGGGCCGGCGGAGCATTTTCAAAAGTGTGGGGGCCCCAAAGGTCCCCAGCTCATCTCTCCCCTTCCATTTCCGGGTTTCTTCAGCTGACAAGCAAAAAAAAAAAAAGAAAGAAAGAAAAGAAAAGAAAAGAAGGTCCCCAGCTCATCTCTCCCCTTCCATTTCCACTTTTTTTTTTCAGCTGACAAAAAAAAGAAGGTATGTTTCTATTTAGTGCCACTTACGTACTTCCGGGTTAAAAAAAAAGCGTGGGGGCCCAAAGTGATGACACCTTATGCAGAGCTACCAAGTCTCACGCAGAATGCGTGAGACTTAAGCATTTAGGGTCTGTCTCACGATCTCACGCATGGCACCCATTTTTCTCACGCATCGGGAACATAGCTTAAAGGATTAAAGTGAGAGTTGCAATTGAAGGCATATTTCTCTTTTGACTTTCAAAATAAGAAAAAAATTGAAAAAGCTCCCTACCGTGGGAGGGCGGACACCCCTCTCCCACACCCTCCCCCCGCTCAGTCGCTTTGGTCCCTCGCTCACGTTCATACGCGCGCGCCGAGACGCCGAGTCATGAAAATCTCACTCATAATTTTTTTTTTTAACTTGACATCTATGCTTATGCAGGGCTCGACACTAACGGTGGCCCCAATGCACGTCGGGCCACCAAAATTTCAGAAATGAAGACTGTGGTGACTCGATCGGGCCACCAAAAAAGGTCGGATATTTGCCTTTGGGCCACCAAAAATAAAAGTTAGTGTGGAGCCCTGCCTTATGTATTCCTTTGTATGATGCACAAAAAGTGTGGGGGCCCGAGTCCCCACAGCCCCCACGGCTCCGCCGGCCATGTAATTCCTCGATCCTACACTGGGCAAAGATGTACGAGATGTCTACCGTATTAAATAGTATAGGATCTTTCTATCAATACCCGTAGCTTGCATGCTGATAAACATGAATACCCATGGGATGAATGTATTGTATAGACTATTGTAGTACTTTGTGCGTGCGTGTTTTTCTGTCTTCATTATGTCTTGTAGACCAAGTATACATAGGCATAATTCAGGGCCGGCGGAGCATTTTCAAAAGTGTGGGGGCCCCAAAGGTCCCCAGCTCATCTCTCCCCTTCCATTTCCGGGTTTCTTCAGCTGACAAGCAAAAAAAAAAAGAAAGAAAGAAAAGAAAAGAAAAGAAGGTCCCCAGCTCATCTCTCCCCTTCCATTTCCACTTTTTTTTTTCAGCTGACAAAAAAAAGAAGGTATGTTTCTATTTAGTGCCACTTACGTACTTCCGGGTTAAAAAAAAAAGCGTGGGGGCCCAAAGTGATGACACCTTATGCAGAGCTACCAAGTCTCACGCAGAATGCGTGAGACTTAAGCATTTAGGGTCTGTCTCACGATCTCACGCATGGCACCCATTTTTCTCACGCATCGGGAACATAGCTTAAAGGATTAAAGTGAGAGTTGCAATTGAAGGCATATTTCTCTTTTGACTTTCAAAATAAGAAAAAAATTGAAAAAGCTCCCTACCGTGGGAGGGCGGACACCCCTCTCCCACACCCTCCCCCCGCTCAGTCGCTTTGGTCCCTCGCTCACGTTCATACGCGCGCGCCGAGACGCCGAGTCATGAAAATCTCACTCATAATTTTTTTTTTTAACTTGACATCTATGCTTATGCAGGGCTCGACACTAACGGTGGCCCCAATGCACGTCGGGCCACCAAAATTTCAGAAATGAAGACTGTGGTGACTCGATCGGGCCACCAAAAAAGGTCGGATATTTGCCTTTGGGCCACCAAAAATAAAAGTTAGTGTGGAGCCCTGCCTTATGTATTCCTTTGTATGATGCACAAAAAGTGTGGGGGCCCGAGTCCCCACAGCCCCCACGGCTCCGCCGGCCATGTAATTCCTCGATCCTACACTGGGCAAAGATGTACGAGATGTCTACCGTATTAAATAGTATAGGATCTTTCTATCAATACCCGTAGCTTGCATGCTGATAAACATGAATACCCATGGGATGAATGTATTGTATAGACTATTGTAGTACTTTGTGCGTGCGTGTTTTTCTGTCTTCATTATGTCTTGTAGACCAAGTATACATAGGCATAATTCAGGGCCGGCGGAGCATTTTCAAAAGTGTGGGGGCCCCAAAGGTCCCCAGCTCATCTCTCCCCTTCCATTTCCGGGTTTCTTCAGCTGACAAGCAAAAAAAAAAAAGAAAGAAAGAAAAGAAAAGAAAAGAAGGTCCCCAGCTCATCTCTCCCCTTCCATTTCCACTTTTTTTTTTTCAGCTGACAAAAAAAAGAAGGTATGTTTCTATTTAGTGCCACTTACGTACTTCCGGGTTAAAAAAAAAGCGTGGGGGCCCAAAGTGATGACACCTTATGCAGAGCTACCAAGTCTCACGCAGAATGCGTGAGACTTAAGCATTTAGGGTCTGTCTCACGATCTCACGCATGGCACCCATTTTTCTCACGCATCGGGAACATAGCTTAAAGGATTAAAGTGAGAGTTGCAATTGAAGGCATATTTCTCTTTTGACTTTCAAAATAAGAAAAAAATTGAAAAAGCTCCCTACCGTGGGAGGGCGGACACCCCTCTCCCACACCCTCCCCCCGCTCAGTCGCTTTGGTCCCTCGCTCACGTTCATACGCGCGCGCCGAGACGCCGAGTCATGAAAATCTCACTCATAATTTTTTTTTTTAACTTGACATCTATGCTTATGCAGGGCTCGACACTAACGGTGGCCCCAATGCACGTCGGGCCACCAAAATTTCAGAAATGAAGACTGTGGTGACTCGATCGGGCCACCAAAAAAGGTCGGATATTTGCCTTTGGGCCACCAAAAATAAAAGTTAGTGTGGAGCCCTGCCTTATGTATTCCTTTGTATGATGCACAAAAAGTGTGGGGGCCCGAGTCCCCACAGCCCCCACGGCTCCGCCGGCCATGTAATTCCTCTATATCAATTTTGTCTTACAATGTAGGCCCTAATAGATTAAAAAAAAAAGGAAATAATGGAAAGTGTGCTTGTGTCTTCGTGTGTGTGTGTGTGTGTGTGTGTGCGCGCGCGCGCATTATTTTGATACTCGGGTGACACACGTTACAGAACTTGGAAACTTACAAAAATGACTACCAGTAGGCCTATATACAGAATAATTTTGAGGACGTATCAACACACATGTTGGATTTAGTTCACGTTGAATAGTTTAAGTTTAATCACTATAGTGCATTCATTGCTTCTGAAGAAGACGTTTAATTACTTCGAATTACGCTAATTCTATTCTTCGAAAGGAAAGTTGGAACAGAACGCTACTTTACCAGTGTCCAGCTGAGAAACCGTCACTGCAAACACTGGGTATAGTCTGCATGCTTTCACTAGCTAATTCCCTGCAATGACGTCACAAGTATCAGGCGTGTTCAGCGAATTACGGGAGAAAGGAGAATGGTATTCTCCCTGCTTTATTTTGCACAAATTTTTCCGTGAGGTCGGGAATTGTAATAACTGGGGCTGACTTAAACCATTGCAATTTCTTGAAATACTGTTCATGATTAATATCTTTGAATGGACAGTTTGTTTGTTTGTTCGTTTGTTTGTTTTGTGTGTGTGTGTTTGCATGCATGCAGTCACTTTTGTGGTTGCATCCATCCAGTTTTTACGAAGGAGGGGGCTTCGTGCGTCTCGGTTTCTTTCGGTGCATCTTGCCTTCTTTTTTCATAGCTTGGTCTTCTTTCTTCCTATTTAAATGCAGCAGTGTGCTAAGACTTGCATGAAGTTCCCCACCCAGGGCCCGGCGGCCTTTGCCGGGTAGTATAGGCCTACTTCCGTTATAATCAGGTCCTAGGAACCGGCTTTTTAGTTTTTTGTTTTATTTTGTGGTTTGTTTGCTTGTTTGTTTTTTTTTTTTTCGTTCTGTCGAAATTTCATCATAACCGCACAAACACAGCATAAGAGCCAAACACGCAAACCATGCTTACATCGTATGTTGATTTTTGCATACTCAGATACGCTGAAAAGCTATGCTGAATGCGATAATATTTCGGTAATTTCGTCATTTAAGAGAACGCATGTAGTTGTACGTTCAAAGGAGTTTGAAAAATGACGGGGTGTAGGATTCGGAAACAGTTTGGTATTTCAGTGGTTCGTTATTCCGAAGACCGAAAGTTCGTAATTTCTAAAATGTAATAACTTTCGTTATTAGGTAGGTTCGTAGATAGGTTCGTTGACAGGAAAACGAAATAAGGTTTGCTATCTGAAACCCAACTTTTTTTTGTTCAATTGCGGAATTCATTTCATTTTGGACTATGAACTTTCGGAATAACGAACCGTGTTTCATTTTCCGATTAACGAACCATGGGAATAACGAAGATTCCTATATCATTTTCGAATAAACAAACCTTCGTAATAGCCAACCCGGCTTAGGCACTCATTCGGCCTTATTTCATTTTTGTAATGCCGAACCTTCGAAATTACAAACCTTTGGAATAACGGCACAAATGCTCGTAACAACGAACCAAAGTACATGTTTGTTTTTGTTTTTTTCGGATTCAATTCGGGTCATTTACGCGCGATTTGTGTGTTTTGGAATAATAAACGTTCGAAATAATGAACCTTAGTGTACTTCATTTTCCATGGGCGTCACCAGGGGGGGGGGGGGGGGGGGGGGGGGGTGCGTTGGGTGCGAACGCACCCCCCTTCAGATCCTAAAAAAAAAAAAAAAAAAAAAAAAAACCTTCAGTCTGCGAGCGACCTCAACGCCGGACGCTAAATAAGTATTCTTTTCTATTTTTGTTCTTTATTTTGCACCAGGGACAAAAAAAAAAAAAAAAAAAAAAAAAAAAAAAAAAAAAAAAAAATCATGGGCAAAAACAATTCGCACCCCTGGTTCTGGCAGCACTCATTTTATACATATCTACATACAATGTTTACTATTTATCGACCTTACTGTACATCCGTACGATACGGACCACGTATACACGTGTGCATGTACGTGTGCTACTTACAAGTATGTAGGGTCTATGTACGTTACTTCTGACCAATCCATATTGGCAGCCCAAGAGCGAGCCTTACCCTCATTAAAAAAAAAAAAAAAAAAAAAAAAAAAAATGATGGAGGGGCAAGCATATCATTTTGCCCACCCCCCCCCCCTTCATAATTCCAGAGACGAGAAGATTTTCTTTCCATTTTTTTTGACAGAAAAACAAAAAGTTACCTCCATGAAAATATTGGAGGGCAAGTATATTTTGATTTTGCCTCCCCCCCCCCATAATTAATAATTCCCGACATGAGAAGATTTTCTTGCTTTTGAAAGAAAACAAAAATGTTGCCTCCACAAAAATATTGGAAGGCAAGCGCACCATTTGCCCCACCCCACATAATCATACTTCCCGCGATGAAAAGATTTTTTTGCTTTTTTTGTTAGAAATCTGTCCAATTATTTCACCCAATAGCAGTGGCGAAATACTTGGGGGGGGGGGGGTGCGCCCCCCCCCCCCCCCATCCGTTGGTAAAAAAAAAAAAAAAAAAGACTCACCAAAATAGTAATTCAAGGGTTAGTAAACTCCTTTTGAATGAAAGGGTGATCAAGAAATAAGATATTTTTCTATGATTTCTTTTAACCATATAGGTATATAGTGTGAAACATTCTTCAAAAAGCCCGGACCCGACAAAAGATTGTGATTCAGCATGATTCCTGGTTGGCATTCTGCACATAAGCAGGATGTGAGCAGTGTACTCAGAACATCCGAACGGCAAAAAGAGTCGCTACAATGTTGCACAATGTGATGTAGAATGTACACCTTTGTACCTTACGCTTCGTTATATCAAAGCTAGATCATTGATTTTGCATTGTTGCTTTACATACTAGTCTATATAAAAATGTCTTGCATTGCCAATAAAAAGACTTGACCTGGGCAAATTCCTAACTTTTCCATGTATATAATACACACACACAAACAAACACGCACAAATAGGGGATGCTCTAAAGTGCAGATTTTGGACATCCTTCCCCCGCTTGGTCACTTCGACGCCACCTCGCTGGACCAGCGCTGGTCATACCTCCCCCAGTCATGAACATAAACCGACACCCTTGACTACCAATGGCGGATCCAGGAGGAAGGACGCACCGGGCGTCCTCCCCCCCCCCCCCCCCTTAATTTCCAAAGCGAAAAGATATAGCTTCAAACGGCAGTTTTTGGTCTGTAAAATGTCAAAATTTTCAAGCTCGCTCGCTTCGCTCGCTCGCAATTAGTCGTAATGCCATTCTCCTGAAGTTGCTGCAGTAATTGCCGGCAGTTGCGCCCGGTGCGCCCCCCTTAATTTCCAAAGCGAAAAAATATAGCTACAAACGGCAGTTTGGGGACTGTAAATGTCACAATTTTCAAGCTCGCTCGCTCCGCTCGCTCGCATTTGAATTCTCCTGATATTGCTGCCAGTAATTGCCTGCAGTTGCGCCCGGTGCGCCCCCTTAATTTCGAAAGCAAAAAAAGATATAGCTTCAAACGGCATTTTTTGGACTGTAAAACGTCGAAATTTTCAAGCTCGCTCGCATTTAATCTTTATGCAATTCTTCTGATGTTACTGCCAGTAATTGTCAGCAGTTGCGCCCGGTGCGCCCCCTCCCCCTTCATTTCCAAAGCGAAAAAATATAGCTATTTTTTTTTACTGTAAAATGTCACAATTTTAAAGCTCGTTGTCTGTGCTCGCTCACATTGAATCGTTATGCAATTCACCTGATGTTGCTGCCAGTAATTGCCAGCAGTGGCGCCCGGTGCACCCCCCCCCCCCTCCTTAATTTCCAAAGCGAAAAAATATGGCTAAGAACGGCAGTTTTTGGACTGTAAAATGTAAAATTTTCGTTAAAAGTTCCTTAAAAGTAATCGTTATGCTCTCCTGATATTGCTGCCAGTAATTGCCAGCAGTTGCGCCCGATGCGTCCCCTCCCCCTTAAATTTCAAAGCGAAAAAATATGTTTACAAACGCAGGGTTTTTTTTTTTACTGTAAAATGTCAAATTTTCAAGCTCGCTCGCTCGCTCCGCTCGCTCGCACTTAATTCTTATGCAATTCTCCTGATGTTGCTGCCAGTAATTGCCGGTAGTTGCGCCCGGTGCGCCGCCCCCCCCCCCCCCCTTTATTTCCAAAGCGAAAAACATGGCTCCAAATGGCAGTTTTGGGACTGTAAAATGTCAAAATTTTCATTTTCAATCTCGCTCGCTCCGCTCGCTCGCATGTAGTCGTTATGCCATTCTCCTGATATTGCTGTCAGTTATAATTTGTCGTTTCACACCGTCATTCCATAATCCATTTATAGGGGGGACAAGCCCCTCCCATCCCCAACCTCCCCCTTGCTCGTTCCGCTTGCTCGGGCTCGGTCGCGTTCATGACATCAGTGTAATTATTACTAGAAGTTTATCTGAATTATACCATTTATAGGCAAATTGTTCAACAACAGTTTACTTCAAAATGTATACTGATACCTTATAAACAAGTGGGACTGTTTCAAGTCGATAAAACACGCAAAAAGCCTGCATCAAATTGCACAATTTACAACATCAAAATGCAAAAAGTTCTCACCGTGGGAGGAGCGGGGGGGGGGGGGGGGGGAGGAGGACAACAGGCATTTCCACACCCTCCCCCCCCCCTTGCTCGCTCCCTCGCATACTAACACACGCCCCATCCCCAACCCCCCCCCCCACCCCCACCCCAAGATGAAATCCTAGCTACGCCGGTGCCCTTTCCCCGCTTGGTTTCCCTCAAAAAACAGTAAAAGTCTAGGGATTGAGAGCTTCCTATATTCCAAATGTCTGTCCAAAAAATCTCGTTACATTTAGTGTCAAAACGCACCCCCCCCCCCCCCCCCCCCCTTGAAGAAAAGCTGGTGACGCCCCTGTTTTCGGATGAAAGAACCTTCGGAATAATGAACATCACCCTAAGATTGAATGTAATTTCCTTGTCGCTCATCGCCCATTCAGAGACGCTCTGTAAATGTTTGTTCTGCTGTAAAATTTCCTATTAATCGATCTGCACTTCTTTAACTGTAACGGAGCACATTTCTTTTGTGTTTTTTTTTTTCTTTTTTAAGCAGCGGCGCATGGAAATGACTTCGGTAGAACGGGAATTTCGCTATAACCGTGTTAGTTGTTTTTGTACTTTTGTTTTTCTTAATCAGCGACACTTCGAAATGACTTCGTTAGAACGGGAATTTCGCTACAACCGTGTTAGTTGTAACGGGATTTTTGTATATACGGATGCTTATTCCCAGACCGCGCCGTTTATTATGTCAGAGAGTAGCAGAATGCAACTCGATTATACCGGGTTCGTAAACCGCCACACGCCGGAACACAACGTGATTAAACAGGATGAAACAGCCATTACTACCCCATCGTGTCGCTAGAGCCTTGGCAAAACGTGTCAAAACGGGAGAACACACGCACTACACGCGACAGGACGTGACAAAACGTGAAAGGATCGTATGCCCTGGCATAGCCATCCTTCCTGTCTCGCTACGGATTGCCTCTATGATTTTGTTGTCCCCGCCGAACGAGCAGGGGACTATGAAACGGGCTCCGTAGTGTGTGTGTCCGTCTGTCCGTCTGTCCGTCTGTCCGTCCGTCCGTCTGTGCGTCCGTGTGTGATCAAAATGTTCAAAATGCTACTCCTTCGCCATTTCTAACCCGATTTTGATTCTGTTTGCTTTATATGATAGCACTACATGGGAGCTTTGAAACTTCTATACAGAATTTCAGTTGTGACCTTTGACCTTGACCTTTGACCTATATTGTACATTTTGCTTCAAAATGGTACTCCTTCGCCATTTCTAACCCGATTTTGATTCCGTTTGCTTTATATGATGGCACTAGGTGAGGGCTTCAAAACTTCTACACAGAATTTTGACCTTTGACTTCTTTGACCTTTGACTTTGATTTTTGACCTAGATTTTTGACCTATATTGTACATTTTGCTACAAAATTCTACTCCTTCGCCATTTGTAACCCGATTTCAATTCCGTTTGCTTTAAGTGATGGCACTAGGTGAGGGCTTCAAAACTTCTACACAGAATTTTGACCTTTGACTTCTTTGACCTCTGACCTTGATTTTTGACCTGTATTGTACATTTTGCTACCAAATGCTACTCCTTCGCCATTTCTAACCCGATTTCAATTCCATTTGCTTTATGTGATGGCACTAGGTGAGGGCTTCAAAACTTCAACACAGAATTTTGACCTTTGACTTCTTTGACCTTTGACCTTGATTTTTTACCTATATTGTACATTGGCTACAAAATGCTACTCCTTCGCCATTTCTAACCCGATTTCGATTCCGTTTGCTTTATGTGATGGCACTAGGTGAGGGCTTCAAAACTTCTACATAGAATTTTGACCTTTGACTTCTTTGACCTTGATCTTTTTACCTATATTGTACATTTTGCTACTAAATGCTACTTCCGGCGGGGACATATACATGTATTACGCGCCGCATAATTTCTAATTTTCCTTGTTTTGTTTTGTTTTGTGTTTGGGGTTTTTTTACGGTTATATAGAGATTAATATTATATACTATAGTACAATTATCCCTTGGATCACGGTCGTTCATAGGAACTGTCGCGTCTTGTGGCATCATCCTGTTTTACTCCATCCCTTTAGAGTTCTCATAACTCCCGCACCGTCCGCGAGTGTTGTGGCAAATTTTTGACAGCTTAAAAATCTAGTTTGGCATCCGCGGCTTTTACTTTTGCCCATCACTGTCCAACCACGTTGTCTCACATCCACCCCGTTTTGTCCATGGTAGTCACCGGTGATTCCCGGTGGCTGCCATCGCTGGATGAGAAGACTACAACTGTTTATGACATCACAAGAGAACAACCATGAAAGGAAAACATTAAGAGAATTCTTCAAAATTTCATTTTTATAGCATAATTAAAAAGCAACAGACTTAACTCTTTCAAAAAGCAGGGTAAATAGAAATATTACCGTAACCATATGTCAGTAACAAGTGAAAGTAATGTGTACTTTTTATTTAATATATATATAGAGAGAGAGATTTGGCAGGAACTCTCTTTATATATTCTTAACATCATTTTGAAGTGGAATATTAACTGTATAGTAGTCTTCTCGTCCAGCAATGGTGGCACCAAAACTTTAAAAATTCATAACTTTTGATCAAATCGTTTTAGTTTCCTCAAACTTCAGTGATGGGTTCTACTAATATTGCAGCATTCACTCAATCAACAACATGTATATTTGATGAAACTTCCCTGTTGAGGAGCCGTAACAGATGCTGAACAGCCTTGAATGAATAATTATTTCTTCTTTACTCTCCAGGAAACAATCCAGCAAGCTTGGCGAGAGTTGGACCAAAGGGATTCCTATCGAAGTCATTCCCATGGCCTACCGCCCCATCGTCAGGACCATTGAAACTAAGTTTGGTGGCAGTCCGGAACTCAGGATGGCCAAGAGTAAAGCTGTATGTTCTCTCTTATTTTCAATTTTTTTAAAGTTTTCTCTCATGTATCTGTTTTTCAAGGTGTTTTCAGTGGTCCCAAGAAGTTTATGGTAATGAGAGTCCCCTGTATAAAAGCTAATTGCTTCAACTTACTCTACCATCTGGATAAGCTGAGAGTGAAAACATTCATAAACCTTAGAAGGGGAGTATCTGAAATACTTCTCATTCTCTTTCAGTTCAATTCAATTCAATTTCAATTGAATTAAAATTGAATTGAGAATGTACTTGAGAATGATTTCCATTGATTTTGTGCCATGTAAATGCTATTTGTATATAATAATACTGAATTTACAACTTATAATTTATGTGTTACTTTACATTGTGATGGGTGGATGTTGTAAACACAACACTGTATGATTTGTGTGGAAACTTGATAATTACATAGAAATGAAATAAAATGAAATTCATTTTAACCAATCACTCATAGATCAATACATGTAACATTATTTCTTGGGCTAAAATTATGGTCCAGCCAGCTTATTAATAAGCAAAGTGTGTTCAATAAAATCAGGTTTGGTTTAATATATATTTGGTGATCTCAAGATATTTTGTTTGGGGCATGTAGCGCACTTACAGCACTAAATATTGGTTCTTCAAACTTTTATTAGGAACTATGCTAAGGTTTCTGGTCCTGATAGAGACTTATATTAAAAATGTTCTAGCATTTCAGTTGAATCATCCATGTAAATGATTTCTGCTTGTAGTCGTTTTTGCACAAAATAATTTGTGTACACAATTTGATTTGACTTGTGTTTGGAATCTTTGTTTTCTCTCCTAGGGTCCAGTAGTAACTGACAATGGAAACTTCATCATTGACTGGAAGTTTGAGATGCAGCCAGAAAGTTGGGACTCTGTCAACAGAGATCTTATGATGATACCTGGTATAAAAAAATGCAGTGATAGAAAAGGGAAAGAGAGAGAGAGTTAGTCAATGGCTGGGAAGGATGGAGACACTTTTCTATCTATCATGACTGATTGGATATTAACATCCATCTTTTTACACACTTAATTAAGGCCTACACAATTTAGATCTTATGATGATACCTGGTAGATATTTGTTGTCTGTCAATCATGACTGTATTTCTTTGATTTTCATTTCTGATTGGATGTTAGCATCCATTTTTACACACTTCAGGCATTCACAGTTTAGATCTTATGATGATTCCTGGTAAAAAGTTTGTTGTCTATCTACAATGCACTTCCGTTGTAACAAACACAGTTACAATGAAATTCTGGTTACAACATAGTAAAAATTTAGACTCCAACAGTATCAGGTCTATGTTCTTTATTGTTTGTTTATTCAGTTATAACAAAGTCTCTATATAACGAAAGGAAACTGTCGATCCTGAGCACTTCGTTATAATGGGAGTCCACTGCATCATGATTCCATTCAATGATATTTATTTCTGTTTGAATGTTAGCATCAATGTTTTCACACGCTGAAAGCATTCACAATTTGCATCAGTTCTGGTAGAAAACAGAACAATACCAAATCATTATAGGCATTCGGAGTAAAGACCTCTTTGCAAATCTAGTTATTGACCAAGACACCATATGTGTCTCAGGATAGCTTTGTGTTGGATGGCAAAGCAAGAAGTGATGCTCTGTTTGGGGTCTAAACCCATTTTAAAACATATCAACCTTCTTTGAGTAAAAAAAAAAAAAAAAAAATCGGCAAAGTGAAAGCTGCATACAAGTTTTTGGACCTGATTTACTTGTCAATTTAATTATGATAGACATGTATGTTGATCTTGCATGAACTCATTCAAAACAAGTAGAAAGATAACGTTTGCTCAGTATTGTATCTATTGTTTAGAGCTGTTTAGGGGTTGGCAGATGTAACATTTTCTTTTAACTTGTTGAAGGTTCAAGTAGTTAAGGCAGAGTGTGTGGATATGACAGTGATTCCTGAGACATTCACAAAATTGAATTTTTGAAACACTGCTCACACAGAAAGTTAAATTAAAATGAAATGGCCACTGATATTATCGCATATCCCTGATGTACCTCATAGTAAGTACTTCTTCTCTTCATGAGTTTTCGTTTTTAACTTGAAAAGATGAAAGACAAAATGTGTATTTGCTTTCCTGTTGACTAATATGTTGCTCTAAGCAGCAAGTTTCATAGACTCATAAATCGAGCAAAACTTATTCTTAATATGATCGAGGTATTATTGATCATATATTAATACAAAAAAAAAAATTTCAGAGGATGTGGAATGTCCTCATTATCATGAAATAAACTTGAATATAATAAAATTACTAACATGACATATTCTTTTTGTTAACAGGTGTTGTCGACACAGGACTGTTCATCAACATGGCAAAGAGGGCGTACTTTGGAATGGAAGATGGCAGCGTACAAACACAGGATCCATAGTCAAAGACTTTGGCACAAATTTCCATCATGTCATAACTATATCTCCTGCACAAATGGGTGAAAGATTCAAATTCAAGTTCCTCCTACAGCAGGGTAAACTGAAATTATGTTTTGAGGTGAAGGTAGAACAACCAAGTTTCACTATATGGACATACTGTACAGCGTACTGCTGACATCATTAAGACAACAAGGATTAAAATATTGTTTTTACTGAGACTGGTAAAGAAAATCAGCCTGTTTCATCTTCTGAACTGCCTTTCAATTATCCAAATTTTGATGATCAGATTGGTTTACCTCAGAATATTTCTCTGTTCTCCATTGCTGTTTAGGAAACGATAGCAGCGTGGTCACTGCTAGCAAGTGCTAACGGAACTGCAAATTTTATCGCGAAATATCTCTGTTTCTAGGTGAAAATTGGGGGAGTACAACTAAAACTGTATTTCGCGACATCCTTGAGTGATGTATTCAAAGAGCTAAACCACATCATTTTGACTAATCTACTCATTATACATTGGGTGAATTAAAGTGATGAACATGTACCATGATTGAAGCAATGTTGATAATTTCTGAAATAGTAAAAAGAAAACATGTATCACATTTTTTTTTTCTCTTTGTACTCGTGATGACATCTGTTGAAAATTATTTTGTTCAAACAAAGACATTCCTCAGTTGTATTAACTGATATGACATGATTTAAGAAAAAAGTTCAGGTACAATTTATATTTACTTTTTCACACAAAGTTGCAACATTGTTGGGATGGATGTATTGTTCGTTATTTGCAGGGTGAGCAAATATTTATTTTCAAAGATATGAGAGCTGTAGATGTTCATATTTTGACAGAGAGGGCAGTATAACAGCATACATTGTATATGTTTATTCAGATTGTAGTAGTGTACATCCTGGTAAATTCACCTCTCTTATAGTCTCCTAGGTTATCTATATTCATGAAATGAATAAGTTGATAGTTTATGGATTATGGCTGTTTGTGGAAAAAATATGGCTGACATTTTCATTTTCAAATGTAGCACCTAATTTAGTTTTGTCCCAAGGGGATAGTTTTGTTTATTTGTAAAAGTAGTCTGTTGTACATGTACTTGTCCTTCCATCAGGTAATCTGCAAGAAATGAGATGCAATATGACTTTACTTTTGTGAAGTGTGACATTTCAAAGGTCACTTTCGTACAGACTCCCTCTGTAGTTGACCCTTGTATAGTATATCACCATGCAGTATACATCTGCGTCTGTCCTTTTGTAAATTATGTTGATGGATGATGAGGAAATATTTCTACATACAGCTGTATTTGGAAATTAAGAAATTACCACAAAGTAGAAAGAGTGACTAAAGATTATGGTTCATGATATGAAACCACCATTGATATTTAAATGTAAACAGTACGTGAATTCATATCCATCATAAACTAACTCTAAATTCCCCTCAAGTAAGCAGTGTTATACAATAATTTGTCAGAATGATATGAGAAAAGATGTTTAAAAGTGCATCATATCACATTCCACTTCATGCAAGAAACTTGCGTCCATTTGATATTACCTCCATATGTCTTTTAGTTTAGAGGCAGAAAGTAATTTTACCATTTACCATGTCAGTTAAGTGTCATGGACGTCAAGCCCTTCCAGACAATAGGAGATATTGCCAGTTAAGTCCTTTCGCTTCTGAGTCAATAATCCATTCATCACTGGAAAAGAGCAAAATGGCCAAACATTCAACAGTGATATGTATTACCCTGTATTGAAACGGTTACAGCTCGTTATTCCGAAGGTTCATTATTCTGAAGGCTCTTCAGTCCGAAGATTCGTTATTCCGAATTTCATTTTTGGATTAACAAATCTTCGGAATAAGGAGCCTTCGGAATAGCGCCGCAAATGTTCGGATTAACAAACCCTTTTTCATTTTCGGATTAACGAACCTCTAGGCATAGGGAATTTGTGTCTTTCAGATTAACGAACCTTCGGAATAACGAACAGCACCCATTGAAACATATGATACATACAGGTACACAAATGTACCATGATAGATTTCTGTCTGTCTTCATTCAGTTATAGTGATGATAAGGTATACATGTACAACATATTATACATGTATATACATTCTGCAAGATCTGCTTATGTTGATACTGATTTGTTGTAATTCGCACAGTATAATGTTCTTTGATATTTCCAGTCATTAATGAAAGAAAGTACTTAACAGAATACTGTGTGTAATAATTAATATCTGACCCTGACGAAAACACAGAATGAGGTACATGTATGTATTATATTGAAAGATATGAATTGAACCACATTTATCATCCAGTTCAAATGTTGAAAGTAATAAAACAGGGATCAAAACAGTTACTTTGTTCCTGTAAGTCTTGCCTAAGTTCCTATGTACTGGTATAATATTGACATCAAACGAAAATCAAAGTAAATATGTGTGAAGATTTCTTTTTTCTTTGTTGTTTCGGTTATATTGATGATGTACAAAAGGAGTGTACAAATGAAGAGGCAAATTGTTTGTCTTGATAATAAATGGATGTATGTATTCCATGATCTTTAAGTTCAAAGTACTGTAGTTCATTTACGTGTTACTTACAAGTATTGCACTAATGCACTTGTGCATTTCAAATCTACTGTGTATGTCTCAAGTCATACAGGTTCGTGTATGACACCTGTGACACCTCTTCTTTTTTTTTCAAACCAAACATGTTTGTTATATTCAGGAAGTGGAAGACAATAAAATCTTTTGTATTCAAATCATCAGTCTTGTTTTGAGTTATTGATATTTAGAAAAGTGTTAAAAAGTACGATGTAGTTTGATCCTGTTACCATGAACATGATGGTTAACAAAGGATTTACAGTATTCACACAGAAATGTTTATGTTAGCAAACAAACAAAAGACATTTTTGTTTTTATGGAAAACTACAACTGTATCATTCAAAATCTGAATGAAATTTGCCAGGAAGAAATCAAAATTGTACAGACCTCGGGCACCCCTCATGTTGAAAGGATGAAAAAAGCATGCATGCATGTCGGGTAAAATATTCATCGGTTCATTATAGCTAAATGATTTAAATGTTATCGACTAAAATCGGAGATGGAATAACGAAGATGACAGTTTGTTTGAAGTCAGGTGATCACTGGAGGGCAGCAATCAATTTGCTTTAAGCTCAATGGAGAGTTTTCATGTTTTTGTTTCTTTCTTATTGTGTATGTAAGTGCAAGAATAAGATAATCACCTCTGGGTGATCATGACCATGTTCTAAGGAAAGCGCTGGCGGTTATACTGAAATAAACCACATAAGCGATAACGATTGAAGAAGACGTGGAAGAGACGGGTGGAGGAAGAAAGGTTACAGCTCGTTATTCCGAAAGTTCGTTATTTCGAAGGTTCTTTGGCCCGAAGGTTCGTTATTCCGAAGGTTCGTTAATCCGAAAATGTGATAAGGTTTGTTATTCTGAAGGTTCATTAATCCGAAAATGAAATAAGGTTCGTTATTCCGAAGGTTCGTTAATCCGAAAATGAAACAAAGCTCGTTACTCCGAAGGTTCGTTACGGACCCTATTTCATTTTGGATCAACGAACCTTCGGAATAACGAACCCTATTTCATTTTCGGATTAACGAACCTTCGGAATAACGAATCCTATTTCATTTTCGGATAAACGAGCCTTCGGAATAGCGAACCCTACTTTATTTTCGGATTAACAATCCTTCGGAATAACGCCACAAATGTTCGGATTAGCGAACCCTTTTTCGTTTTCGGATTAACGAACCTCTAGGTATAGGGAATTTGTGTGTTTCGGATTAACGAACCTTCGGAATAATAAACCTTCGGAATAACAAACCTTCGGAATAACGAACCTTCGGAATAACTAACAGCACCCGTAAGAACGTGGGAAAGTTTGCTTAAGAGAGGAGGACGCCCCAAATCGGGCAAGGCGGCAAGAAGGTGTGGGAGCTATTGCCGTGAGAGCTATGTGGTAAATCCAGCCACCCCGTTTCCGGGGACAAACCGAGATGAAAACTGGATGATGATGGGATCAAGATGAATTCATGTATTCAAATTCACGAATACTTTTCCCTCTACCAAGAAACTAACAAGCGATTCCGGTCATTTGTACATACAACTGTACTCCTACAGTTAAATAAAATGTAGGCTACGTGTATCAAGTGCGTTGTTGTCGCATTTCCCCAAATCGTCATGTTATGTTGTCCATGCATACTTCAAGTTGTATGTCGCACTATTCTTTCGAGCCACGTGCCACATTTTTATTCACATATTTATTTACCATCGTGGAGTTTTGCGATATTTCTAATTCGAATTTTATTTGCTTTTTCTTGTTTTCTTTTTCTTCCTTTTGAAATCGTAGTACATGTATCGCGGGCCTGCATGGGGAGCACAGCGATTATTGTTGTGACAATCGCATTATCTCACGGTGATCACACGACAATTTTCAGCCCACAATAGACATTACGGTTAGAAATAAATTTAAACAAGTTTAGGATGAGATATTTTTTATTTAAGACATTGGATTATACGATTTTCCGTATTCCATAAACTTCATTTTTAATGAGAAGTGCACATACCTTCGACTTATAACGGACATAATACATATGAGGGTAATGATATTCTACCTGTCTTCTGAAAAAGGTTAATCAAATACTCTTTCACTATCCATTATTATGCCAGAAAATCAAAATCTGTCGAATTCTCGTTATAATGTCTTTATATCATTGTCCTATGTGCAGTGATATCACAAATTCAAGCGATTACGACACATTGAGTTTACTTAATCGTTATAGAATTCTTAGCTTTTGAACGGATTTTCAATTTTCCTAAAATTGCATAAAAAGTTTAATATGTAATACTTTGTACTAATGTTATCAAATTCACATATGTATTTTGCTTAAAGTTCCCTTTAAGTCAGGAACGAAATATGTTATAATGGTAGACATTGAATTTGAATTATGTTATTTGGTCTGTTTATTAGTTTTTGTTCTTGCAGTAAGACCATAAAAACAAACGAGAACACAATTTTATATCATAACAATTGGAGGGTTCATCACTTGCCCCAATGCTTTTATTTTCCGCCTGCATATAAGTTATTATATATACATGTATATATATATAATATGCATATCTTTTGATTTTCAAGTTATTTTCTTGTTCCGTGCCAATTTGATGCTTGTATAAAGTGATCGTCAGGAAACTTAGAACTGTACCTACCTACACAATTATAAATTGCGTTGTCAATTCTGTCCCTTTTCAAATTCTACTCTTTACGAGTGATATAAATATTCTATTTTCTCACACAAATTTTGATACCCTTCCAACTACTTTGAACCCCGAATAATACTAACATTTACTCATGGTTTATATATAATAAATCATCATTAAGCATTTCAAAAACTAATTACATGAATTTCAACACCTCACATTTTCAATCTGTTGAATGCAACATTCGTATGAATGGCATGTCGCTAATTTTGAATTTGCACGGTCATGTAAGGACTGTCAGACAGATTGGCATATTATATATACTGCGATCCTTATTGTCGAATCATTATCCAATGAACTTATTTTCCCTTACAAGAATTATTGTAATGTCGTCTTGGGCAATCGTAATAAGACCCAAGTAAATTCGTTGTAATTGCAAAAACGGCAATCAAAATAATGTTTACACTTTGCATATACTCATGCGGCATGCCTCGTTATTAAAGCAGCTGAATGTTCTAAAATGATGATGTACAAAAATACACAAATTGTACCAAAATGGTGTATTCATGTATAATTATATCAAGAATTTGATGCAGCAGTCCTTTCAAAACTTCTTTGTAATACAAATATTCACTCATACCCTATATACCAACACAACACTCAACAGTTTTCCACTATCAAACAAAATCCAAAAACCTTTACAGTACACAGGTCAGTCAGGCATCACGGACCAGACATGGAATGCCTTACCAGACTCCCTAAAGCACAAAGATCTAATTTCCTTTAAAGTTAGCACAAAGGAGAATTCTTTAGCTCGAAATACTCAGTAAAATATACCTGCATAATTCACATAACTCTGTCTAGATTATGGTGTCATTCCTGTAGTATGATTGTATTAATGTTCATGAATGGTACTTTATTAAAATGGTCCCAGCACGAATGCCTAATGCACATGCTACACCAGAGAACTATACCTTTCTTTCTTCGACCACATTATCACAAATATTATATATATATATATATATATATATATATATATATATATAATATATATTGTGAGAGGCAAAGCTGAGCTAACTTCCCCATGGGGCCATAAGCCCAGTCAAGTCATGCTTATACTTTCTTGTTGAATAAAAATACTGCCTTCTATGATTTATGCAACCATATAAATTATGTTTCATAATATGATTTTATACTTTTCTTTTTTGTGTGATTTAGTTACGTTATGTTCAATTCCTTTGTATTATTACAGCAACGTAATTTTATTTTACTCGGAAATGAGAAGCAGATTAAATGAGAAACAAATACCACAACAAAACAAATCAAAACAGACACCTCAAAATAAAAAGGTGGTGTCAGGTTTACAATGAAGCCAGTGTTTTTAATTAAACTTAGGAGTATGAAACTTAAGGTATCGCCGATTTTTTTTTTCAAATTTTACACAGTAGATACTTCCTTTTCCGTATCTGCGACAGAAATGTATTATGTTGGCTCAATACTCGTATTCCTCGTGAGAGAGAGAAAGAGAGAGAGAAAGAGAAAAAAATCCAGCATTGTTCCAGTGTCATGCAACTTTTGACCAATCAAAACACACTACACGGAACGTGGAGAGCGTCAGAGGGCGCTTTATCAGTTTCCGCACGTTTCCACCACCACACCAAAGATAGTACAACACTGCACCCAGCACGTGTATACCTACGACTAGTAACATAGCCACTTGTGATAAAACTGCCTAAAAGATTGAAATTCTCCGCTTAGATGTAGATCTGATTGATGTAACCTCGAACACATATCATAAGGTTTCGGTTAGATTGTCCTTTCATAGATTGCCAAAGAAAAAAAATAAGACTTCTAGGTCTATACCCCTTCACCAAGTTCCGTGTACTTTGGCCCGATCACCCAACGACAGGGTAGAGTCTGTCTGAACCAAAGTGGGTAGCCTTTTATGCTGGGTGAAATCTCGCCGGATTTCTGGCTGAGCATGACGTGCCGAGGTGAACAAGCACTGCAGCCAACATGATGAACCTCCGCTGTAAATATCAAGGAACACGGAGTTTTGAAGTAACTGTGTGGAGTAAGTCCAACGATCACTTGCCCTATTTCATTTTGTCATTCATGATTCTATGAGCTGTCTGGAACATGGATAATGAAATTTGACAAAAAAAAAAAAAAAAAGAAGGAAAGCTAAATTTTGCTGCATCATATTATAGATCTCTAGATCAGATGTGGTCCAATCCTGCATATTGCAGCAGATGGTGTCCCTTGGCCTTGACGTGAGTAGCAGAAATTGTGACCAGTCCTCAGTGGCCCAGGATTAATGTTAATACAGTTACAACATACAAGTCCTTTTTTCACAAATGTCAAACGACTGTTTACCGATATATCCAGTCATAACTGCACTAGCGACCCCAACACGTATCGTTACTACCGGTACTACTACTAGTAACGGCGCCCTGCGCCGGGGTTATGATATCTACAGAGTTTATACAGCTAGCAGAGGCGGATCCAGGAATTCCAAAAAGGGGGGGGGGGGGGGGGGAGGAGCACCAAAAAAAAAAAAAAAAATTCTGGTGCGACTTCCGGGTTTCAATCATTTCATTTTTATGATGATTTTATTCTTTTTATTTCTCTTGTTTTACCAAAAACAAGGGGCATGTGCCCGGTGTGCCCCCCCAGATCCGCCACTGGTTCAAGAGTGCTCCTGAACCTAACCTTTCAGGAGGGGCATTGTTAGAGGCCAAGAATGCTCCAGGACCAAGGCATAATAGTCTGTTCATACATAACTGTACACAGCCCAGTCGCCGCTGTACCTAGGTACATATTAGCAGCATCTGGTCGGGTAGCCCGACCAGACACTGTTACGCTATGCGAAAACAGCCCCTGTCGCGACGTACCATGTACAGCGACTGGGCTGTGTATAGTTACTGGTTGGGCTAGTTCATACAGAGCTTCAAGTGTTCAGAGAGGGGTTCAGCAGTGTGGAAATGCCCTGTATAAATAAGGTATTGGTTTCAGTGCAGCCCACCTCACAGAAACCCTGCAAAATATAGGTTCTAACTTTGAAAGTGTGCAAAAATCATTACTTATTGAAAAAGAATCTCTTGAGATGGGTTCCTCTTTGTTTTAGGCTCTGCCATGCTTAGCCTATAGGTTAACTTCAACTTTCATAGAAATTGGACAACCATTGATAGATGCTGGTGTTTTTAACACACTAGCATCTATTGGTGGTTGCCCAGTAAACACACACCTTCACATATAACTCAATATTATGGGCTACAAACAATGCGAGATCTAGGGTTTAACTATTTCTATACAACTGTCTTATACACACCTGCAACTGGCATCTTATTATCTGTGCAAATTATCATATCCATGTGTGAAATAGAAGCAAAGTTATGTAGGGCCTACAGCATTCTGGCAACAACAAAAAAAGTAAGTAATTGTGGTCTTATTTTGATATCCCTCCCTCTTTTAAAGCTAGAAAAAGAAAAAGAGTCGATGCAGCAGAACCCTGTGATAGCAGGTCAGATATAGTGTAAAAGTGGAAATTTTCGTGAAACCAGAAGCTAGTCCCAAAATAAAAGCACGCAAATATTTTCACATGCCATATATTCCAGTCGTTAGCAACTGTCCTGATTCCATGGAATTAAAAACGCGAAATCCATCTTACCCAGCCGAGCGCAAAACAATTCTTATGCGAAAATATCCACTTTTACAGTAGCAGACACTGTTGTAACAAAGTAATATTGCTAGTCTAAATTACATTTCTGATTAACGAGAACTTGTTCTAGACTAAGAGCAAAGTAACTTTCATGGTCTGAGTTCTCAGATTCAATGAGGTTCTACTGTATGTGTTATAGATATAGGTACATGAGCATTATATGCACAGTTCTTTATGAATTAGTGCATTTCTTGCCTTTGTTGCTGAAGAGCTCACACTTAGGTCTTGCACAGTCCCTTCAATCTTATTCAAATCTAGGCATGACATTCACTCGTATTCAGCCAGGAGACTACTCTGGTGGTCATGTATTGGCAGTCACACTCACACAGTATCATAAATAGTCTTGCCTTATTACAATCATAACAACTGATAGTGTATTGCTCCCTGTCACTGAATTCTATTTTACAGATGTCATAACAAAAACAAGTATATTTTTGATTAATTTATGGCACAGATTTGTGATATCATGAATTTAGTCATGTGTGCCACAAATTATCTATTGACAACAAAGATACATAATTGTCTAATGTTAACTTTGAAATTTGATCCATAAATGAGTTTTTTAAAGCATATCTCTCTTATGTTGGTATTAAGCAAAAATAGAAATATGTATGAGATAATAATATTGATTCAGTGGCTAATGCATAGTAAATAAAATGTGTGTTTTGTGAAAAATTTTCAGCAAACTTCAAAGAGCAAGCTGTTGGCATCATGAAGGAATAACTTCAGGTTTTAGTTGCTAAGAAGTGACTTCTTTTGTATTGTCAGGACTGCTGTTGGTGATGTGTTAAGCCAAGATCTTGAGCTATGTGTTTACATTGAGATGCTGGTTAGACTGACAATCTTCACTTGTCTGGATCAATGCAGCAGCAAAGTTAATGTACTTTACAAGGAGAGCTACAAGGTACCCTGTACTTTCAGCTTCTTATTGTAATTTCAATTGTGCATTGTGTTGCAGAGCAAAATATACTGCAAGTTAATTTGAAAAAGAGAGATAAAGATATAACTGAGTAGAGTTGATTTTCTATCAAATGTGTGGACAAAATGACTTCTGGTATCCTATTAATCTTAATGAGAAAGCCAGACCCCCGAAGGAAGAAAATTATGGTCAGGAGGAATTAATTAAAGAATTTCGTGTGATGATATTCAAGGATTTTGTCTCTTTTTTAGTGAAGAGGGTTTGAAGGTACTTGAATCAGAAGATGATAGTCTACCAATGATTGAAATCCAGATCAGATTGGAGGTCTGTGTACCACACAATGGGCAGCGAATTGTCACAAATTGGCCACAATCTGAAGTTCATTGCCCCCTGGAGGTATCACCCCTTTTTGTCATCTCACTCATTCATTGCAGTGAACCCTTTATCCTTCTAAAGAATCTTCAGATAAAAGGCATCCACTCCCTATACAGGTGTTTTGATCCTTGTGGGATTGCTGGTATGAAACTTGATGTAGTGAACCGTAATACTTTGAGGGACAGTTGTGATGAGTACAAAGACGTCCTGGTTTGTGGTGCCTTTTAACTTTTTTTTTTCTCTCTAAAAACAGCAAGAACTCAGTAGATAATCTTGGTCTTGTTGATAAGAATCATTCAGAATACAACATTTGCCCCCTTTTAGTGACTTTGGGGTATTTACTTAAGTGAAAGCAATGTTGAGGAAATTAGTTCATGAACTGATTTAGTTTATTTTCAAAATGTCAACAAGATTAGGAATGTCTACAGAAAATTTTAACTGTGTCACCACTAGCAGCTACAAGATGAATTCTTACCAATGAAGCTATTAAAGAAAAGAATCCATACTCAAATAAGGCAATTACAAATTGTATAAATTTCTGTAAGTCTTGCATTCCATTATCATCAAAATTATCATCTCAATGAATTCTTCAAAGGTGTGAATTGAATTTCTTTCAGACATATCATTGGCTTACAGAGGAATCCTGCAATGCAAATACTAGGATTCAGGAAAGATTTTCAGATGACATTCATTCATAGGATAGAACTCTATTCTCAAACACCAGAGACCATTCTCAAACACTAGAGACCATCCTCAAACACCAGAGATCAATTTCAAACACCAGACACCATTCTCAAAATACCAGAGACCATTTCTCAACACCAGAGACCATTTTAAATACCAGTGAAGACAAAGACAGAATAGGACATTCTTGTATATATGGCTCATGTAAGTTAGTTAATGCTTCAAAATAATAATGTATTGATTTATGGGTAAACAGAAGGAACTACTGTATCATACTTCATCCAGTGACTTACAAAAAAAAAAAGAAAAAAGAGAGCTTCAGTTAATGTCCAAAGTGGGCTAGTATAGCAAGATATAAGAATAATCAGTATTAATGTGTAATTGTCTTCAATGCTGTATTAAACAATTCACTCATGCATGTTTTTGTTTGTTTGTTTTTTGGTTATGTTTATGGCTTATTTGTTGAAATGTGGAATATGGAACAATAAAAACAAATAATTGAAAGCCATCACCTTCTATTTATATCTTTCTTTCTCTTGCTCTTTATCTTTGTCCCCCACCCCTTCTTTATCCCAGAGTAAACATGCATGGGAACCCCACTACTCCTTCAGTGAAGATTCATGTGAGCTGGGAAGGTCCCTATGACAGAAGTGAACATGTGGTATCTTCCCTGCAAGAAGTTAGTACCTCCTTGCTACCTGCAAGCTGGAATGTTCAGTCGTCCTAGAAGGTGAGAGATCTGTGAGAACATCTGGCAGTCTTAACCCATTGAGGATGGGCTGATTTTGCTACAACACACATTTCCCATAGACACCTGCCCGAACATACTCAGGACTCATACGTAAAGGACAAGTTCATCTTCACAGACATTTGGGTTGAGTGAATGCAGCAATATTAGTGGAACACATGATCAGTGAGAGTTTGAGGAAAATCGGACAATCCGTTCAAATGTTATGAATTTTTTAAGTTTCTGCTCAGTCACGGCTGGATGAGAAGACTACTATAGCTTGTGATGTCACATGAGTACAATGATGTAAAGAAAGTATAAAGAAAATTCAACATATTTTCTCTTTTCTCGCATAACAAAAGGTCACTCAACTTCTCTCTTTTAGAAGGCAGGGGTAATAATATTACCCTTAATATATACATCAGTAACAAGTTGAAGAAATGTGCACTTTATTCAAAAAGTAAAGTTTTGTGAAATTCTCTTTTTATTTTCCTTTTATCTTTGTACGCATCTGACATCATACGCTGTAGTAGTCTTCTCATCCAGCAGTGATTGCGCAGACACTTTAAAAATTCATAACTTTTAAACGGATTGTCCGATTTTCCTCAAACTCTCACTGATGTGTTCTACTAATATTGCTGCATTCACTCAACCCACATGTCTATGAAGGTGAACTTGTCCTTTAACAGGTTAAATTGTTTCTGATCATCCCTGAAACTGACTGTAATTTTCATCTACCCCACTTTCTGTCTTTCTGTCTCCCTCTCCCTCTCACCCCACCCCTTTCTTCTATCCATCTCTTTCTTTCATCCACTATGGTTCACAGTCTCAGACTTTCATGCATAAAATGATGTTTTCATATTGAAGAGAATGTACATAAGTTTACATTTTACATTAGCCTGTTCTCTCTGAAAACACACCTCAATTTTGTTGGACTACACAGAACATACAGAAATATTTGTAAAAACTCTGTTTGCAACTGCCAGTAAAGGAGCACTCTTGCTCCCTGAAGTTGAGTAAATTTTTGATGTTATCTGTGTAAAACCATGGAGCTGCACTAGCTCCATGCAGGTTGTTGAATAGTTCAGTGAAGTTAGGCTAGAATCCTGAGCAGTGGTGAAAAAAACAGGAATCCAATTTTGACAACTATGAAACAGTACACATTCAAAATGTTGTGATATCAACTTGTTGACTATGAAATATAGCTATTTCCCAAACTAGATATTACTTGCTTCATTCTACCATTAGTGGGTTTACAGATATTTCTGCTGCAATTCCATGAATACGGAGTGAGAGCAATTGCATTGTTGGCTTACAGACATCAAAGATGATACGTATTAAGGTGTACACCAAATATTTCGCGAGGTTTTCATTTTCGCAAATTTTGCGAGTCGGGTACTATTCGCGAAATTAAAGACACACAAAAATATTGACTCTGATCCCGATGTGAATGTGACGTACGCATGTACACTTCTCCATTCAGTACAGGACTCCACGATCGTGAATTTAACCACTCGCGAAATCGTCCGGAATTCCCAATTTTAGAAAATTTAGACTTGCGAAATATGGTTACAGCTCGTTATTCCGAAGGTTCGTTATTCCGAAGGCTCTTCAGTCCGAAGATTCGTTATTCCGAAGGTTTGTTATTCCGAATTTCATTTTCGGATTAACAAATCTTCGGAATAACGAACCTTCGGTATAACTCCACAAATGTTCGGATTAACAAACCCTTTTTCATTTTTGGATTAACGAACCTCTAGGTATAGGGAATTTGTGTGTTTCGGATTAACGAACCTTCGGAATAACGGACCTTCGGAATAGCGAACCTTCAGAATAACGAACAGCACTCGCGAAATATATGGCATATACAGTACCCTGAAGAGCATAGCATATTATAGTATTGTGTCGCTTTTCTTGACCAACAATTGTATTGTGTAGCAGTGAAAACATACATAGGGGAAAGGGGGGGGGTGTGAATACACTTTATACACTTTAAGAGTGGATATGATATGCCACTATATACCTTCCTTGTCAAAGAGGAAAGAAAATATGACTACACAGTGTTGGCCTGTGGTATTATGGTGTATGCACACAGTGAGGAATCAATTTGGCTCAGTGGTTAAGACTACAGAATCTAAGTCTTGAGGTCCTTGGTTCAAGTCCCCTGGCTGCAGTGGTTGTACCGTATAACAGGGCACTTTATTCTCTCATAGCCTTGGCCTTTGGAGGGGACTTAAGCTTTTGATGCCATGGTTACTTGCTTATAGGCATTTGAGTGCTTCCTTTAATAGTGGTTACATAAATTGAAATTGAAAATTTGAATTTCTTCTGATGCAGGGTGCAAATTGTCAATAGAAGAGCAATTGCACATGAGATGATCAGCATCCACAGATACAACACTCTGTGGCAGTGTACAGGATATTAGTCTTGCTGAGAGAACCAAGGGGTACTCCTTGAGATAACCCCCTCCATTGCTGAAATAAAATTGTGGAGCATGGCTCATGAGAATGCAGTGTTGAAAAGGAAGGACATATTGTGTGTATGTGTGTGTGTGTGTGTTAATATATCTGTAGGGTTTAGAGAGCAGGAGGGGCTTTACTTGCTTCAACAATGATATACAATAAGAATCCAATAGGCCAGGCATGTATTACTAGTAGTCTTGCTCAGCAGCAGGCTGCTGTTGGTTTCAGTGGAGTCTGGCCCACAGACTAGTTACAAAAAAGGATGAAATTTAGCGTTGGTGGCAAATGAGCTATAAAATTGCCGCTTTTACAACCAATATCAATATCATATTCATCCACCACTGGGCAGAGAAGCAAATTGGTATCCCAACCTGTCTTAGTAGGGATCGTGCTGTGGTGTAAATTACTTGCCCTTTTAGCGCCTTCTTTATTGATGAATTTCCGACCAGCCTTGAAAAAAAATGTAGCAGGACTATAAAGAATAGAGGATCTGTGGCCAGATGAATTCCAGGGAACCCACCTCCAAGAAAAAGAAGTTGTTGAAAAGAATTCATCTCCTGTAGTCAGTAAAAAGGATAAATCTAAAAGTGCCTAGATGTAAGCATGTTTGGGGAAGGGAAGTTAAGATCTGAATTAAGTATTAACTAGCAATGGGATAATGTATTGTTGATCATGAAATATATATATATATATATATATATATATATATATATATATATATATATATATATATATTTACCTGGTTTAGTGTACTCACTTCTCAACTAGCTGATACTTTAATGGTTTTGGTAAACGTGAGATGGCATAATTTATCTTACAGCAAATGCTAATCAGAATTCATTAGGTTAGGTATGTCATTTTTAGTTCTTGTTTATCACCTTTTCGGAAAAGTGTTCTTTTACAATGAAACCCTCAGGCAAATTTCTTTATTTGTTATTTGATTATTTAAATAGGAAGTTATTTCTTCAGCATTAAATTATTACCAAAGTGCGTTGACTTAATAAGGACTGCTTTCGAAGGAATGTTGTTCCAGGCATCAGGGTAATAGAAGAAAGATTTTTTTTTTTAAAGTACATTGTAATGTGCACACATTTTTATGACTGATATCTCTGTAGTTAAAAAAAAAAAGGCATATTGAAGTTTAAGCCAATCCACTGAGACTTGTATGTTGCAAGAATGGAAACTCCCTTACAGTACATCAAGTGATTAGAGAGGAGTTTTGCACACACACACGCACACACACACACACACACACACACACATAAGAAGTTTTCGATTGCAAAATGAGCTAAGCACCATTTTCATAAATTTTAAAGATCCGATAGAGCAAAATACAACCTTTCAAGTGATACCTCACTTGTAACGTAACAGAGAATATCCTTGAGGTTATGATTAGAAATATCCCATATTTCCTTATTATTTTCTTTTTTTTTATGAGCTTTAATTGCAAATGTTTCAACTCAACAAGAATGGAGTTGCTTTGCAACCAAACTTTTCATATATTTTTTTTTCTTTCATTCTGTTGTCTGTCAACACATTACAGGTGAAGGTCTGAATTCTTTTGAACAAAATACCATGAACATATTTGCATATTTTGGTTCAAATGAACATGATCAAGACATATAGCAACCTTAACATTGTAATATGATGATGAAAATAACTTTGACTGTGATGTCATACTGAAAAGAAGAGAAAGGGCGTGGAGATGGTATCAATCACTTGATGTTCAACAAAAATTGCATCAAGCTTCTTCATGTCTCCCTAAGGAGGATGCAATGGATGTTGCTATTAAATCCTTTGATGTACTTTAAATGAACTATGCAATGCAGACATGGCCGGTGCCACGTTTTCAAAAGTGGGGGGGGGCTGAGCCCCCGTGGTTCCGCTGGCCCTGTCAGATGCATGAAAAAAGAAGAAGAAGGAACCATACAATACAGATGCATGAAAAAGTGAAAATAAAATTTGAATCAAATTGAGTTTAATTGAAATGTTGACTTGTATTGATTCACAATATCCTGATCATCACTTACCTGACTAAGAGAATATCTAAATATGTGACATATATTTTGTAATATTTTTTTTCTACTATTTTCCTTCAGAGTACTTGGACACCACACCAAAAACCTTCAAATCAAGATTCTGCTAGTGACATCATCTATCAATCTCGGATAAAGTACTGATATGATTAAAAAATAAAAGAAAACATTTGAATACACCTTCCCCTAGACCAAGCACAACTTTACATGTTTCCTGGCAATGCCTTTTGTTAAAGGGATGGTTGAGTTTTAGTTAGGATTGTACTTCAGGTTTCCAACATTTTGCGATGATATTTCTTTTTTTAGATAAAGAGAAAACTTTTTATGAAATATGAAAGAGCATTCTAAGAGGAATTCTAAGTTGATATGATGAAAATTGATTGTGAAACAGCTGAAATATCCAAAACAAAGCAGTCCTCATAAAAGATGGGACCCACCTTTTATTAGGATTGCTTAGTTTTACTTTGTTTTTGGATTTAAAAACAAAGTTAAAGGCCGAACCCTCACCTCAACCAATATTAGTATTGTGGAAACATGCAAGTTATGCATTGTTCTGTTAAGAAATGTATGTTCCCTTATTTTACTGTGCCTCCATGTAAGAGATATCAGGAAACATGTGCTTCCCATGTTCTTTGCCTGGAAATGAAAGCAATCTTCGGGAAGTAATCATGGCTTACACATGACACCTGGTACTATGTGGAGAAAACTATTGATTTGAGCTAGATTCAGGCTTTGGGGTATGGACAACAGGTGTGTTACCCCTATGGCACTGTTCACATCTGGCATAAGTCTCTGAAATATGTTGTACTCCTTCAGGTGAATTGTTAGATTTTGCTGAAACAAATTATTCTTCATGATTGCATGATAACAGTCAAAGCTGAAGTTGATGAAAAAGAAATCTCAATGACGACATTCAGTTGTCTGCTATGACACAGCTCATTTTTAGTGCATTCATATTGTTTTCAAATAAGGAGAATTTAGAAAAGTTTTGTTTGATATTCTATTTGTTGGTCAGGAACAGTGCTTCTGCATTTATATACTAATAACTCTTTTATTTATTGCAGTAAGACAAGGGACCAATCTTGTATTTGTTAGCTGTCATTAATGTGTCCTTAGAACATTGCTTTGAGCAATGACAATACACAAGAGCATGGGGTAGGGCACTAAATTAATACATTTCTTCTTTTTTTTTTCACTAATCCATCTGAAAACAGAATCATGGTCTGCTAGTAAAAATGTGAATGTTCCTCATGGGAATGATTAGAAGCAAGGTGACTGTGGTACAAGTGCCGGAACTATCAGATTAAGTGCTTGTGTTATCTGTAGTCTCTGATTAAAGCTAAAGTTTGGCATCCAAAGCCTGACCATGCTTAGAAGAGAAAGTATAATCCAGGGGCCTAACCTTGCAATCATTGTTATTGTTGGTAATCTGTCTCACCAAATATTCATCTGCTTCTAGTCGCTTGAGGGTTCTCGTGTCAAAAATATACCACAGCCACCAATGAACCTGGGATGTGTCCATCAGGAACTGCTAGCTCTGCTGTTGCATGTTGGATCAAGTTGATTACCCAGGCACTCTCCAGGATGCGTGCAAATTTCAGTATTATATAGAAATAGTTCCATGCACATGCTGTGGTGATTAACATTAATATGACATATATGAGAAGAAAATGGATACATGTAAGGACAGACAACCAGCAAGGGTTCAATAGGAGGTGGAAGATTGCTTCAAGTCCATGGCAGTGTTATGGACAATGCATTATTTAAGGAGTATTGTTAGAAATGATTAAATTTGATCCAGAAATAAAAAATTACAGGAAAAGCAGAAACTGAACGAGAAACACACACAAACATATGTGTACATGTGTCTGTGTGGGTTTTTTTTTTATATATACATTTCCACATAGATAAAGGCAAGTGGTCTTTATAGACAGGTTCAGTAACATATAAACTGTTCAACAGAGAAACAGACAAACTTATCTGGATGGACAGGGGCTCTGTAAACATACTGTACATGATGGTTATTTTGCAGGATTCTTTTTTTCAGTGAATTTTGCAAGTTGCAATCTTTTTTTTTGCAAAATTAAAACCAAGCAAAATATTGCCAGCTGTGACACATTTAATGCAACATAACATTATCTCCAAGGTTTGAAATTGCTGGTTTTTCTCTTGAAAATTGTTCATACTTATATCTAATTAATCTAATCTTAATCTAATTAATCTAAACTTAATCTATCTAATTCTGTCACTGTGTTTCTCCATCTCAAAGTTAAGCTGCTTGTGAAAAGTTTGTGAAAAGTTTGTGAAATTGTTGTACAAATTGTACAATAGTTGTTAGAGACATGGCATATACAGTATATTAAATATACAGCAAGGCTGTAATGTAACATTGAGAGACAGTGAAACTTGAAAGCATGAGAAAATTATTTTTTTACTGAGGAATAGAAAGAGAGGGAGACAAAGAATGAGAAAGGGATAGATTGAAGGAGAGAAAGAGAAAGAAAGCGGAGAGATGGAAAAGATGAGAGGGGTCTGATAAAATGGAGAATATACAACATAAAGGAATATTTGGAAGCTAGAAAAGCAAACCCGAGATAGGAAAGTGAAATAATACAAAGAAAGCTAAACAGTCTAAACTTAAAAATAAGGAGTAAAGAATACCTCAAAACGGATGGAAATATGCCCTATCCATCACATGTTTGGGCTTTGTGAAAGTGGAAGTCGGAAGTGAAAAGTCCAGAGGCATCCGTGGGAGCAGGAAGATTTGGCCTTTCGGTGTCCAGGATTTAGGACTGAAAAGAAGGCACGTAGATATCTCTAATCTCTTGTCACATGCATTTTGGGTCCAATCTGTGACAAGAACCATGTGGATTAGGGGGCTTGCTCTATATTTTCTTTTTCTCCTCTCCCACTTCTGTTCTGAGGGGAAACATAACACTGATTGAAATCTTGGAGAAACAGGTTTTGAACATTTGTGCCTTAATCTATGCTGAAACGAGGGATGAAGGTGTCCTCAACCAAAAGTTTTGGAGATATTCACAAGTAGTGCCGTCAGGTTATCAAGATTTTATTACAGATGTAGACACTTCCACCACAGATAGAATATTCATTTTTACTTTTTTTTTTCCCAACAGAGATTTAGAATTTCAATTATACTGTGAAATCTGAAGCATTAACATTGACCAGCTTTTATGCCTGTTAAACAGATGTTTTACAATGTATCTTTGTATCAGCAAAAAAAGATGATGGTGAAAAAAACCAGGTTAATATTAAATGAAAAGATAACAATGAATTTAATAATAATGATGATAATGTAATGATTCATTTGTTTTCTTTCATTTATTTATTCATCATATTCTATTTAGCAAAATATGAAACAATACAGATCTTGAGCAGGGAACAAATAACAAGTCTTTATTCTTAAAGGGAAGGTAAACCCAAAGAACAATGTGGATTGAGTGAAAGCAGCAACATTAGTAGAACACATCAGTGCAAGTTTGAGGAAAATCGGACAATCGATGCAAAAGTTATGCATTTTTTAAAGTTTTGGTGTTGGAACCGCTGGATGAGGAGACTACTAGAGGATATGACGTATGAGTGGACAACAATACAAAGAAAATATAAAGGAAATTCAACAAAAATTCACTTTTCTAGAATTATGAAAGAGCAATGGACCAACCGCTTTCAGAAAGCAGGGGGAATAATTGCTACCCTTAACATATGTCAATATCAAGTTGATGGAATTTGTAATTTTCATGAAAAATGGATTTTTGCAGAATTTTCTTTATATTTTCTTGGTATTGTTGTCCACTAATACCCCTTTCAGGTAATCGTGGATGCGGATAATAGGAGCACAAGTCGTAAAATTTCGATTACATGAACGGGAGAGGAGTAGAAAAGTGCGCATTATTTTTATGCTGCTATTATGCGCATAATTGCAGCATGAGGAGTAGATCTAGAATACATGAACGCGATTTACGACTTATCCGCACTAACATTCCACAGTTCGGTCAAAGGTCACTCGATTTTCCGCACAACCACTGATTGCTGAGCTTGAGCGCGCGAGAGGTGTGCATACACGTGAGTTATAGTATACGCAGTTTTGCAGTTGTACACGCACGTGCATGTGTCATCGTACATAGAGGCGTGCGCCGTAACCATGACAAATAACTCCGTCCTTCGCACCTAAACGGGTGCTCGTAAAAGTAGTGCGCACTTCATGGGATATATGAACGCGATTTTGACTACTTTATCCGCATAATTTGGATGCGGATAATTGAACCGCGATTACCTGAAAGGGGTATCATACGTCATAACTTCTAGTAGTCTCCTCATCCAGCGATTCCAACATCAAAACTTTAAAAATTCATAACTTTTGCATCGATTGTCCAATTTTCCTCAAACTTTCACTGATGTGTTCTACTAATGCTGCTGCTTTCACTCAATCCACATTGCTCTTGGGGTTTACCTTCCCTTTAATTACAAAAGATGATTGTACAACTATGACATGCCAAGATATACTACTGAGACACACACAGAACAAACCAATCAAAATAATACATGCATTAACACTGTACCAGTGGAAAGAGCATACACAATATTCTCACACATGCCTCAAGCCCACACACTTGATAAAAGAAAGACATAAAGAAGACAGGAAGTCAAATAACATTACTGTTTATTTGAAAAAAAAAATGATATTGACATTAAGGCTAAAAATGGTCAGGAGAAATGGAAGTACAAGATGACACATCATATGAGCACTCCATAAGATATTAATCCTTGCCCAAAATGCTTTAATGAAAACTGAAATAGAATTTTTTCGTAATTCAATACATTAACATTAATCTCTTCCTACATAATCCCAATTTATGATTTTTCTTCACACATACAAGCCTTAAATGATGTTTTCAAATGTCAGAGTTCAAAGTTAGCAAAGTTCTGATGGCATTTCACTTTGGAGACTCAGAAACCCTCCAGGCTTTGAAAATTATACCTTCTTCTTCTCTGAGGCTTCCTTAAAAAGAATCAATGAAGGACTAGCATCAAATATCTGGCAGTATTCATTCTCAGGAGACCAGACTTTAAAAACAATGAGATTTTGATATGGCAGGAATTGATAAAAAGTGTTTTGTGTATCAAACTGTAAAGATTCTTTTTAATGAGTTAATCATCCTGTCTGTTACTGAAAAACATACAGGAATGGCAACATTTTGTATTTTTTTTTGCAAGACAACATACCAAATCCAACCTCTTTATTAAATGCTTTTCCTGGTTTTCCTGTATCTGCTCTCTCTCTCTCTCTTTCTTTCTCTCCTCCTCCTCCTCCTCCTGCTCCCTTTTATCTTCATTCAGGGTTGCCTAGTGATACACATGTCCTCCACCCACTCATGGAAGAGAAGAGGAGTGCTTGTTGTCTCTGTCTGTGGTCTCAGAAAGGACGTGATTGTCTGTGATGTGGAAGTGTTAGTTTGGCGATGACTGTGCTCGCACATGGTGTTTCTTTTTTCAGCTTACACTGGATTAGTCATCACTCTGAATTGAGAAATTACCATTTCAGGAAGTTATTGCATTTCCTCTTTATAACAAGCATTATTGTATTAACATTTTTCATTTCAATTTCATTTCAATTTACTTTCATATTCCTCAATGAAAAAGACATCAAATATATCAAAGTAAAATGATGCATGATATTCTGCTCATATAGGATGCAATATAGAATATTGTGAGCATATAGAACATTTTGGTCACTCTATGAAAGTTTGAATCTATAAATGCTGGAGAAATATGATGGAACCTTCTTTATACAAGCAAACTTGTTAAATGTAGGTCCCAATATTTAAACTGAGTATGAAGATCAAGATAAGGAGCACGTAAGATACAACTTAGGACCAAAACATACAAAAGAAAAGACAGGAATACTTGGGTATATCTAGCAAATTTTCTAAAAAATACAGATCAGGAAAACAAACAAACATACCATATTTGGTTGGTCTTTGTTATCATATGTCATCATCAGTACATTTACTTGTTATCTTTTCCATTCTTTGAATTCAATTATCAGTTATGTTTCATTTTCCTGTGCTTTATTTCATCATGTCCTTTTGTTCTTCATCTTTTTTTCTCTTCATCTTTTGCTATCAATTCATTATTTCTTCCTTTGTTCTCTGTTTCCTTCCCTTTCTTCTTCTTCTTCTTTGCCTACCTTTTCTCCTTCTTCAGTTCATCTCTTCTTTCTTTCCTTTCTTTTCCTAATTTTCCTTCCATGCCTTACCAAACTGTTTTGATTTTCCTCCAATATTACAAGCTTTCAAGGATGCCATTACACATTTTCTTTGTTGGAGTATTCAGTTCCATGAGGGAGATTGATACACCTGTATTACATGCCATCTTTTACTCACTTCCGAAGTCAGTCAAAGTCAAAATCAAAAGTGCAGCCGTTTCCTTCTTATGCTTTCCTGTGACTTATGCAGCTGGTATGACTTAGATGGCACTTTGTTGTATCCGTAGGGTTTATGAATGGATTTGGACATATCGAAAGCAAATAGCTACCTCTCTTTTGGCAGATGCTGGGGTAATTTGTGTCATTCCACGTGCAGTGGGTGCAAACATCCCAAAATCAATTTTGTGGGTGGATTTGTCAGACCGCCGTGACACGGGCCACAAGAATGGGCTGGGTTTCCGACATGCTAGAGTAAACACATTTTCCAGTGGGAGGGCAGCTATTATGTGAGCCATGCGATGGTATCGGAACACGAACACTTGTAAGTTATTGTTGCGCCCTCGATGGGCAATTCCCTCATAAAAGAGCGCCGACTTTATTGCTCCTTTTTTTCTCCTCTCTTTTTTTGCACTTCTCTTCGTTAATACTGATTGACAATTCCCCCCTCCCCTAAGACGCTTTATGCTTGCAAAATTTTCATATCACATCATCAGATATTGGAAGATGCATCTTGGGAGCAGATGAGGCCAGGAGAGTTGAGACAATAGATGTCAGACACTGTCAAGATATGAGTCTTTCTTCTTTATTAGGTCTGAGCAAATATTTGAATGTCGGGAGTTGAGAGGATCATCAGCCAATGAACCAATCAATGAAGACAAGTTTGGAAGAAATTTGGTTCAGCCCCAGCATGAAGGATGACCCTTTATCTATTACTCCTCCGGTCATTTGTGGTCAAATACTTTGAGACACTAACTTGTATGACCATCCCTGAAGATGTTTCTAGTCTTTATTAACATTTTGATATATTCAACCCAAATTTGTGCACTTTTAAAAGTGCACCAAAAAATTTGAGGAAAATAAAATGTTATTACACCCAAATACTGCGGGAAAAGGTGACTCAATCCTAGTATCACTCCATTGCTTTTATATTGAAAATAATTTGTTCTTTGTCAATTTTATTTTGTCTCTGAAGCTCATCCAAAACATCATCTGAGAAAGTGTTGGACTTTGAGTCACTTGTGATACTTTGACGTGAGAACATTTTGATATGATACTGGCTGTTTTATTCCCTTGAAGACAAACTAGAACTATGTAATAGATGACAGCAGCATGTTACATAACATGTAAATATTTTCAGTGCTTGAAGATGTAACTTTGATTATGTTGTGCTTGAATATGTAAGAGGGTAGATGTACTTCTGTTTTTGAGAGTAACCATTACAGATTGCAGAAAAACCTTAATGTTATCTGTTGATGTTGAGGGGCCGGACACTTGAAAGGCATTTACAACCGATAACAAATTTCACAACTATTTCCAGTCCATAGACATGCTTCTAGATTACTGGTGTTGATATCATTTACTTGCAGTCAGTCAAAACTGTAGATGCAGCAGAGTTACAATGTTTAGATTTGATCTGTGGTAAAATCTTGATTGCTTTGAGGTCAGCATTAGGTCTTGCCCATTAGACTAGGTCAAGCAGAAGAGTGTTTATTTATCATAGTTAATCCTATTGTTTGATTAAAATATCAAAGAGGAATGAGACATCACCATACAGCAGTTAGTATGGTTACTGCCTATCACATTCATGGTAGTGTTTTCATTTCCATCTGGGGGTGGTTGACATCTGTCCGCACTGACTCATCTAGCATGTCATTTATTATGATTCATCCCTACAAACTCATCATCTTCTTTGTTATTATTTGCAGACCACTATCAACTATTGTCAAGAATTTTGTAGCAACTTGTGTAGACTGTGCTACTTTTTTTTTTTTTTTTTTTGATGGTTTGTAACTGGAATCAACTCTCAGATACTCAAGGCCTGGCATGTTTGTGTTATTCATGACCAGAGTCAAATCGCAAAGAGCGAAAAACAGTTCATTGACGTTTGCTTAAAAATATCATCAGTTACTGGGTACATGATCCATTAACTACTTAATTTTATTAAGATATGGTATTTTTAGATTAATGAAAAGGATTCCATGACACCATGTATACAGTTTATGTTAATCAAAGACTAGCCTTCATTCATTAGATGTTGCTGTAAAAGTGGAGAAAGTTGACATTACAAACAAGGTGAATGAACTCATCAAAGGTCACCATGGCAACAGGGAAGTTCTATAGGTGATGGGGGAATGAGGAAGGATTTTGTACACTCAAGATTCAAGGATGACATCCTGGTGGGACAATGAATAAAAAAAAAAAACCAACAACATTATTCCAAGTACAATTTTATTTCATATAGTGATCTTTATTTTCAATCATCAAAATCAGACCAAAGCTAAGAAAGTTCTGAGTATAAATTTCATATTTTGTCATGACACAGCAATATGTCAGAATCACATCTGTAAATCAGATGAGGTGATATTAATGCCTCAAAATTTATTGATTTGCAAATGATATTTTATCAATAAAGTCTGCAAACATGATCCCACTTTGAAAAGACAAAGTTTCCTTCCTGAGTTATTACATTGTGAGGTTAATGTAATTGTAATGGTATCAATCCTTTATTCCTTATACCACAAAAAACAAAAACAAAAAAATCTTGTGAAGATTTTTTTTTTCTTTTAAGAAGAAGAAAGAGCAGCTATCCCACTATGTTATCAAATGGAATCAAGATATAAGCTGCTCTGAAAAAAAAAATGGTGCTTAGTTTATATCTTTTGAGGTTTCTTTATAACATTAAATGTTTATATGACATATATCAAACATTAAATGCATGTTTTTAATATTCTCTCCTTTTCACTTCATTAAATTCAGTGTATATTTGCAAAATATTATTTGTTTTCACATGTTGCCATTAAGAGTATAACAGCAGAAGAGACTGTATATCAATGTATTAAACTTCCAACCACTTCAATTCATCCTTCTTTATGATTGTGACTTTTATGTGTCTTAGAAATATATTGATTTGTGCTGTTATGATCAATTAGGCTTAATTTGTTCTCTGTTTGTCCCTTTTTCCTATCTGTAATATATCAGTATAATTCTATGTTTATCTTGTTTGAAAAATACAGAAATATGATTAAAATGAAGATCAACTCAAACATAGATTAAAAGTTTAAGAGTGACTCGTGTTGAGGAAACCTAGTTGTTTTTGTTTTCTGTGTAAGACTTTTCATTGCCTCAGTATTGTCTGGAACTGTCCCCACACAATGAGAACCGTTTGACTTCTTTTTTTCGGTCAGGCATTGTCAGAGGGTAGACTCCACTTCCGTTTGACAGCCTGGTGTGAATCTTTAGAGAATGCACCCGTCCTAAGTGATTTGACTTTGCTGCTGTTTACATTCCGGTAGTCCCCCTAAAGCGCAGAGACCCCAAAACACAAAGTTCCCAGACGATTCTCTGTGTCTCCACAATGGCCAGCGTCAGACATCATTGTAACCTCACAGCTATACATAATACTGGCGGTACATATCATAATTGCTTGGTGCTGTTGAGTTTTTCTCTGTCTCCAGAGATACAGATTTGCATGGTGAAGAGCTACATCTCCATTACCCACAGATACAGTGGACCCCACTTAACCCATTTAAGACTAGTCCTGAGTATACTTGGGCAGGTGTCTATGGTAAATGTGTGTTAAAGCATAATCAGCCTGACCTCAACGAGTTAATAGGGAAGGATTGGAGAAATTTTTTCTCCTGTTAGAGCAGAAGTGCATGTGTGAGTACAAGAGTTGATGATGTTTGATGTGACCGCCAGCACAATGCTGCCCTCTATGTAGCTGCTATCAAATTCCATCCTTCTGTCCCTTCCCCCACCCCCTGCTCCCAATAGAAGAATTGACAACAACAACTGTTTAAAGACTGTGCAATTGGCAAAATCTATCTGAAAAGTGACCATTCAACAAAGAAAATGAAATCCCAATGATTATATCTTCATATTCAGTTATCATTTTTAGACATGGATGAGGGAAAAACATCCCAACATGGTTCTGATTTTTAAGCGGTGACAATGATGCATAAAAAGTTTGTCACATTGAACAAAATTAAATAATTTTATTGCACTGATGTGTTTGGTGTTCCTGTCTAAAGGGCTTCCCAATAATTGGGTTAGCATTGTATTCACTAATTCTGTAATGCAGAAGACAATTTGCCATATTTGATGGCATCTTAAAGGGATCGTTTAGTTTTGGTTGAGACATAACAGGTTTCTAACATTTTTGGTGAGATAATGAGAAATCTCTTATGAAATATGAAAGAGCATGTAATTCCAAGAGGAATTCAACGTTTATTTGATGAAAATTGGTTTTGAAATGGCTGAGATATCCAATACAGAGGCAGTCCCAATAAAAGGTGGGACCCACCTTTTATCAGCATCGCTTTGTTTTACTTTGATTTTTTTGATGTCTCAGCCATTCCAAAGCAGATTTTCATCAAATAAACTTTGGATTCCTCTTAGAATGGCATGCTCTGTACCATTTCACAAGTGGTTTCCTGGTATCTCACAAAAAGTTAAAATTCAAATCCTTAGCTCCACCAAAACTGTACCATCCCTTTAAGTTGTGATTTCATATTTTTATTGTAACCTCTCTGCAGTATCCTTATGCATGACTTTCACATCTTTCATTTCTTCAGTTTATCATAAGAAAAAGAGGCAAAGATAGAATTGCATTGCAGAACATAAACTTCCACACCTGAATAGAAATGAATTGTGCACACATGAACAGACAAATCATCAGACTCAAGAAGGCTTCCTCATGTATATATGTTTCAAACAAGGACATTTTGTGTTACCTTCCACTAATGTGTCAATAGTATTCTCTTAAAGGTCTTTAAATGAAATGTTTGTGGCAATACAATGTAACAATGTCTATCATAAAAAAAAAATCTCAATCCTTACTATTGGCCAGAAGGAGGAAAATTTTGTTATGGGGTTAACATGACAATATTTGAAATCATTTCTTACATTTCTCCAGTAATTTTTTTTTTTTAACTTCACCAATACAATTCTGCAAGGCCTAACATTAAAGTGAGGGTATAGGTAGTTGAAACAAGGAGGTACTAGGCGAGCTCGCCTAGTACCTCCTTGGTTAATGACTAGATATTATTGGTAAAAACCAATACTGAAAATGAATTGTAAGTACGAAAATGGGATTTGACCGATATTAGTTAAAAATATATCATGGAGTATTAAGTCTAATACATTATGAAAAGTTTTGCAGATGAAGCAAAGCAAAGCAATCTCACCTTTATGATTTTGAATAATTTTGAAGTGATTCAAGATGTTTTGCTATCAGTGGAATGACTTCAACTTAAAGGGAATGATTAGCACAGCTTTGATTGTGAGTCTGCATAAATCAATTGCACATGAACGTTTGTATAAGTTTCTGGTTGATAACCACATTTTAAATCCTAACCAATTTGGCTTTCGCAAAGGCTTTTCTACAGATTTTGCAATCATTCAAACTTATGACAAAATTATCGATTCTATTGCGAACAAACAGCACGTGATAGGAGTTTTTATGGACCTGAGCAAGGCCTTTGATACAATAGACCATGGAATTTTATTAAAAAAGCTACATAATTATGGCATAAGAGGAATAGTTCTTTCCTGGTTCCGAGATTATTTATCCCAACGTCAGCAATACGTAGCATTTCATTCAAGTACCTCGTTTAAGTCATATATTACTTGCGGTGTACCACAGGGATCCATTTTAGGACCTCTACTTTTTCTTATATATATCAACGATATCATAAATTCCTCAACCCTTCTCACCTATGTATTATTCGCGGACGATACCAGTGTCTTCTACTCTCACAACTGTTTAAACACACTAGTTGATATACTTAATTCTGAGCTTGCAAAAATTTCTACATGGTTCAAATGCAATAAATTATCACTAAATATAGATAAAACGTGTTTTATAAACTTCAATACTTCACATTTGCAACCGATAATGCCTAATAATATTATTATTGATGGTATGCCCATTATTGGAAAAAAATCAACCAAGTTCTTAGGGGTAACCCTTGACTCCAACTTAAATTGGAATAACCACATTGACAATATAACCACATTAATATCCAAAGCCATTGGAATACTTCGGAGATTAAAATATTTTGTAACGGAAAAAGTACTCATTATGTTATACAATGCATTAATCTTACCGTACATTAATTATTGTAATGTTGTCTGGGGAAACTGTAATAAAACCAAAGTAAATGTAATTTTTCTTTTACAGAAAAAGGCAATAAGAATATGTACCAACTCACATTATCTAGAACATACTGATCCATTATTCCTTAGACTAAAAGTTCTTAAAGTTGACGATATACACAAATTTCAAACTGCAATATTTATGTTCAAATACACGCAAAATCTACTCCCACTCTTCCACAACGCATTTTCCCTTAACAGGGATGTCCATGCTTACCCCACGCGCCATCGTAATGATTTCCATTTGAATAACCCTAAACTCCTATTAGCTCAAAAATCAATTCGGCATAACGGGCCTGATATTTGGAATTCACTCCCTCTCCACATAAAACAGTGCACATCTCTCTATTCCTTTAAGGCAAATACAAAGAAATATTTCTTGGCACAATATCATACGGTACAGTAATCATTAAACATGTACCTCTTATACTCAACAACAAGGCAATATTTGGTCCACCCCCTTTTCCTTCTCTTTTACTCTGCTGCTTGACCCTTCGCCCATATTATAACATATCCAATCATTTTCTTAGAAGTGCTGACCATCAACACTTTCGCGCTTCATCACCTGCACACGCACTCACAGGCACCACTCCTGTTTACTAAGTAATTGTATAAAACTGGATTTACACGCACTTTAACATGGCCCATCTGTATTAGTGTTCAAGTACTACAATAAAAAATGGTAATTTAACTCTGGCTGTCCGTCTGTTCAAGCACGGCTTATAACGGCGGCCCTCTGCATCATATGTATATATTATATATTGTACTGTGAATTAAGTCATTATTGGCCATATAAACATATTGTATGTTATTTAACGTTTCATTTGTCTTTACATACAAAATATGACTTACTATGTAATATGTCAATAATTTTCAGAATTGTATTTGAGTAATTGAACCTGCCTTTGTTATTTTTGTTATTCTGAAAGAAAATATGAAGTGCAGAAAATAAAATCTTTTCAATCAATTCATCAAGTAAGTAAATAACCCGAGGACTGGATCTCAACAACATCTGAAGAATAGGAACAGATGAGAGGCACAGACCAAAAGAGAAAAAGAGAGAGAGGGAAATAGAGAGGGGAAAAAATGAGCAGCATTCTTGTTTCTGGGTCTTGTTTTCTTTTTCTTGTGAAAAATGAAATAATGAGACCTTGTCGGGTCATTTTTTTCTTCAGCAAATACTCCAGCGACAAAAGAAGGTAGCTGTCACTTATCTCTGTGCCGCGTGTCAATCAATCTCAACCATTCACTTTGGTCCTGTGTGCCTCCTGCTCACCTCTTTGACTTCATTCAAGAGGCGGGGCAGTTCAGTCGGCGTAAATTTGCCAAATTAGTTCGCAACACAAACTTGGTTGTGAGAGATAAAGGAAAACATAAATATGTGGCCGGCCCATACCCTTCTTTGTGCTCGATATGCTTAAACTTGACTCAAAAAGCGTATGAGTGAGAGAGGGAGAGAGAAAGAGATAGATTAGGACCGGGATTATCTGCTTTTCAAAAGGGGTATCCAATTTGTAGTATTGACAGGGAGGTAAGGGGTGTACTGGTCCTGCTACGGCTTCTCCACAGCACTCTTCTCGAGAGTTTGCCATTGTGTTGGTTTTGTTGCTTTTTTGGCGTATTACGCCCGGATTTTGTGGCTGACAAGTATGGGAAAGCGGTTCTGTGGTCGCACAATTAGCGAGGTGTGGGGCGAACGGGTCTCCAACTGGTTGCAGTGAAAAGGTCTTATTGAGTTGGTAGAAGTCCATTCTCTCGATTCGTGTGAAAAGTCTTGTTAAAGCATTTACTGATTGTGCATTCAGGTGGCATTTGATTTTTTTTTCTTCTCCTGATCTCCTTCACTTTATGTTTAGTGAATGCTCAGTTTGGCCAACTCCTCAGTGCTCTCTATAGAAGAGAGCAATGTGAATAGGATAATACATCTAGCTGTCCTAATGAACTGCCAGACAACATTACATTCAGTCATAATCTACTACGGGAATAGAAACTGCTTGCTTAAGAACTTACGACTTACATAATCACCAATACAGGCATGCCTGTAAAGTCCTAATTTCATTTGGTTTAATGATAGTTCTTTGAAAAGCCAAAAAGGATGTAGTATTTATGAATGTTTTATGACACTTGAACTTTTTAATAACCTCAATTTAGCTGACTTTCAGAATAAGAAACAACTTACATAAAAGGGTAAGAACTAACAGTACAGATATTGCCAAGTTGGGACTTCATCAATCATTTTTTTTTTGGTCTACATGAAGCACCTTTTTCAAGTAAAGAGTTCATTATTACAGTGTAGTCAATATTTTATATGTTTCCTTTTGTATGAATGTTGTGTCCATGTGAATCGTATATTTTCCTCATATGTAGTAATGGAAGGAAGACAGATGTGCATCTATGTTTATTTTGTGATTTTCCACAAATAATGATTTGTCATATCATTGCTACATATATACTGATTTCATTTTTGTGAGATATCTGTTTTTTGTTGAGACATCTTTTGTAACATTCATACATTGCTCAGTTTTTGGGTTTGTTTGTTCTTTTACGCAGTCCATACAATGATTTAGATTGAAATGTTCTTTCCAGACTGAACAGGAAATGACAGAGGAGGATTAAGACCCTGCTCCAAATGTCAATTTTCAGACTCAAACTTCAACTTTTAGACTACGAATGCTCGTAATAGTGGTGACAGGATTTCTACAAAGTGTGTATGTGTGTGTGTGTTGAAATGTGCTCTGTCTTATGAAAAATATAAAATGATCTTGAAATTCATAAAATTCTTCCGTCGAGGTGTTTTCATTGCAACTGATTGACAAATTGCCCTACATCGACGTAAATAAGCACTGAATTGATCAGTGTTTTAGCAGTAGCCATGATAAAAATCATGGGCGTATATACTCGAGCAGGATTCGAACCTACGACCTCCTGATCTCCAGACAGGCGTCATCTCCACTAGATCACCAAGCTTCTGCCCGACAGCAAGTGTTGGTTCTAATCCTTATAGCATGCAGCGGGTACTGCGTAATTATTGAAATTCATGAAATTCTTCCGTTTTTCATTGCAACTGATGGACAAATTGCCCTACATTGACGTAATCAGGAGGTCGTAGGTTCGAATCCTGCTCGAGTATGTACGCCCATGATTTTATCATGGCTACTACTAAAACACTGATCAATTCAGTGCTTATTTATGTCGATATAGGGCAATTTATCAATCAGTTGCAATAATATGATCTTAATAAGAATTTCAAAGGACATTTCATTGTACTCATTGCAAAAGCAAAAGTAAAACAAAACAAACAAACATTTGCTCAAATTTGTACTGATAATCTGGTTTGTGTGAATGGATAGTTTTAAAAGGTCTTTTTTTCTGATATGGTCAATGTTGGAATGGAAGATATCGCATGTACAAGATCATAATCACAGAATATCAACTGGAGGATAAGTTGGCTAGAATTTCAAACTAATTGTCTACTATACCATGCAGCAGTCAGTGGTGCTGCGTGCTGTTTTTTTTTTTTCTTTCTTGTTCTAAAGCGCCAAGTCACTATTTTTCTTTTCTGTTTTTTTTCTGTAGCAAAATGTGTTTTGTGTATTAAGATTAAGAGTTTTATGAGTACATATATAATTGGTGTTGTATTACATTGGTATCACATATTCAGATAGGGCCTCATCCACGTCAAGCTCTGCTTATGATGACGGTCCCCTGTATTGATTTCTCCTTTGTTAATAGATACAGTATGCCTTAATATGTTATTTTGATTCATAATTATGCCACTTCAGACTGAATGTTGTTACGCAAATGATTTTTTTTGGTATTGATTTGTATGTATCTGTATCATTTTGTTTTCATTTGCAATTGTATTCGGAGAAAGAAAATGCAGAAATAAACCAAACAAACAAACAAACAATTAATTTTCTCAGTTAGCCAGTGGTTAAAAGGCTACAAAGCTGACATCAACTACATAGATATAAGTCTGTAATGAAAAATGAGATTATATTCAGAGAGTGACGTATGTCTGGCTTGGCATTCAATGAACTGTAATCATGCTGTCGCCCGAGATGACTTTCTGGATATTAACCTGCATGAGACATCGTCAGCCATGTTTTGTTAACACATCAAGCATGTAGGGGCCAATACTGGCAAATCGGTTTGGCCAGGGCTGAAGATTCCTACCACGCACATAATTGTCAATAACTCCGCCCGCTTGCGCCCGCCTGACTTCCGACCTGATCCGCGGGTGGTCGCTGCTTCCTGCTCGAAATTTAGAGCGCAAAACGATGAGGCATCTCGGAGACGGTGTGCACGGTAGGATGGTTGCGAAGCGGGCCAAAATGAGGCCGTCATTCTTCATTAGGGGAGCTGATTTTGTGGAAGTTGCCCTCTCCGGAGGGGTTCCCCCATTCCAATCTGGATTTTATTCAAACAGACAGGCCGGGGTGTCTGCTGCAACACCTCATGGAGAGATTTCTGGTCCAGATATTGACCAATAACCTGTCAAGTTTTCCCAAAACTACTCCTGTCTTCCTCTATGTCATCACACCATTTCTGGCTCAAGTTGCTGTACTGTCAGATTCTTCACCCTTATATGCCTTGTATTAGGATCACTCCACAATGTCCCTTCTATCATCCTTGATGAAATGGTTTTTACATGGTTTTTATGGTTGTTTTACTTATGAATTCTGTGCAATTACTGTTTTGCTGTATTCATGAGGCTAATGTCACTTTCTCCCATATATTGCCAGGTATTTCCTATTAATCCTCTCATCTGTTAAATAGCTACCTCAATTTGCAAGAACCTTTTACTTTTTTTTTCAGATGCAAAAGATTGTCTTTACATTAACCTTAAAAATTCAGGCCATCATCTCTTCAAACTGTTTGCTGACTGTCAAACAGCCTTCTCCATTCCTATCCCACCAATACATTCTTCCATAATTAAAACAGATCCCTGATTATTCCCATTCCTGAATAGCTCCAAATTAACATATTCTTACTTGGTTATCAGTGAATTGCACAAGTAATTTTAGTTATGCTTGAATGAACTAATAGTACATCTTATTGTTTTCACAAATTATTGTATTTCATTTGTGATATCATCAATTCAGAAAAATCTAATTGAATTTCAGTCTGGATTTTAATTAAAAAAAAAAAAAACCCAAACAAACAAACAAACCTGAAACTGGGTAACTTTGGAAGGTGACTGCATTTTATTTTGTTTGTTTGTTATAGAAATTGCAGTGTAATATACTACTTTATTAGGGCGAGCGGCAAGCTTTGTCGTTACCAGCTGCGTGATTAGCATCATGCTCCTTGTCCAGGCATAAGGCCTTCTATCCACCTTCTGTAAAATCAAATTGATTGAGGTCATTGATCACGGGACAAATAGCCCCTGTCGTCTTCATGATAAAGTCCAGCTAAATTTTGATGGCGGGCGATTTCTTCTTGATGTATATATACTGCCTGCAACCCAGCCACCCTCCCAGTGCAATGGGAAATGAACTGTGGTAGGAGCAATTTTGAGTGGATGAAGTTCGCCATGGTAACAGTGGCATCTCAATCACAAGATGATCCCATCAATAGGAGTTTGATGCCCACAGTTTAATGTTTGGGTCATAGAAAGTGCATGTTTAGGCAGAGAATGGCCTCGGTAGCACCTTTCACCCTCATTCTGTGGGATGAATTACAGAAGAGACGGAGGGAGAGGGAGCTACTCACAGTAGACCTTTGATGAAGAACATAATAACTGAATGGGTGCAATGGCTCAGACCGAGCAATCATTTTTTAGATGTTCCAATGAGGTACCACTCGCAAGAAAAAAGATAATAATAGATGAATAAAAGAAGGAACCCCCACCCCAAATGACATTCTGTTCATTTAAATTTAGTTCATACTCCTAATAATAGGTTACACTGAAAATAAAGCGAGTACAAATGTTTGTACTTTGTCAATAGTAAACAAACAAAACAAGTCACACATATATGTACAAGATAATTTGTATTATAACTGGTAAATAGCAGTATTCACATATGATGTGTGATATACCTAATGAGAAGGAGAATTGATTGCAAAGGGGTTTGATCAACACCAACTGTCTTGGGAAAGTGATATTGAAGTATGATCCACATTCTGTTGAAATACCATGTCATGTTCAAGTTCATTGCAATGAAAAGAACAAACTTACATCAGGTGAAAAAACATATCCAAATCATATCAAAGAGAAGAACACTGGAGAATGTCCAGTTTTGCATGTTTCCCAGACAAATTAGCACTAATCAGGCACAAATGGAAAGAAATGATATCATTGCCCAACAAATCTCCCAGGTAAAAGAAGGTATAAAAAACACACAACACAACAGTCCAACTATTCAGATTTTCTTAAAGGACAAGTTCACCTTCATAAACATAAGGGTTGAGAGAATGCAGCACTGTTAGTAGAACACATCAGTGAAAGTTTGAGGAAAATTGGACAATCGATGCAAAAGTTATGAATTTTTTTAATTTTTGTGTTGGAACCGCTGGGTGAGGAGACTACTAAGGCTTGTGATGTCATATGAGTACAACAGTATAAAGAAAATATAAAGAAAATTCAACATATTTTCACTTTTTTCGCATAATAAAAGAGCACTTGACTTGCCTCTTTCTAAAGGCAATGGGAATAATTATTAGCCATAACATATGTCAGTAACGAGTCAAGGGAATGTGTACTTTTTTCAAAAGATGAAATTTTGTGAAATTCTCTTTATATTTTCCTTATATTGTTGTGCGCATGTGACAGCATACACTGCAGTAGTCTTCTCATCCAGCTGTGACTGCACAAAAACTTCAAAAATTCATAACTTTCGAACAGATTGTCCAATTTTCCTCAAACTTTCAGTGATGTGTTCTACTAATATTGCTACATTCTCTCAATTCTTATATTAATGAAGGTGAACTTGTCCTTTAAATTGGACAACATAAGAAAGATTTGCTTTCATGAATCTGTGCTATGAATCAGTGGAATGGGTAAACAACACAAACTCAATTAAGATGGGGTGGTGCTGTAATCTCACTATTCATCTATTGACCCAATTCAATTCAGTTCAATCAATTCTATTCAATTCAATTCAATTTTCTATTTCAATCCAACAAATCACAAGCACACATTACCACTATATTTCATTGTTTTTTAATGAAATACAAAAGATATCCCTTGCATCAAAACTGTTTGAGGAATTGACTAACCTAACAAGGATGACTATTAAGGGGTAATAGATTACAGATACTGAATCATTGACCAAAATGATAGGGTTTGCTTTTTAAAATCAATTTGGAAAGTTATGAGGTGACATGGGATGCCATATTTGATTTTTAAAACCTACCACTAATTTCTCTCGTACAGTTTCACCGGGATATCACTGACATTTTCATGTCATCTGCTTTTGTGTGTTGCTGACAAATCATTTGAGGACTAAGAATTCATTTCATTAGGTGATCCGAGTATCCTCTCGGATCACCTTCTGTATCTGTACTGATTCTTTATTCTTCTTTATTTCTGGACAAAATTTGTGTATCGGTTAGCTCAGAAAGTCCTCTTCCTATCAATGTCAAAATCATACCATATATGTATCGTGTCCCAAAGACGACCCATCAAGTAAAATCATAGTGATCAGTCGACCGTGACGTCACTATGACGTCATTATATGAAAACACATTCTCAATCATATCTCATTAATGGAATGGAATTTTTCAATGAAATTTACGTCACATATAGTTCAAGTCAAGCGCATTCTACTCATATAATCAAAATTCATATTTTCTCTTAAAACGTGCGCGTACGCGCGCGTTGAAATATTTGTATGCTCAAATCGAGCTCAAAATTTTTTTGCACACGTTTCAGACCATTTGGAGCATTTTTTGAAAAATTGAAAAAATCGGACGGACGCGTACGCGCGCGTACATATACGCAGGCACAGCTCATATGCAATGAAAATTTCCCGTTTTTTCACTTTGATCGGATGTCTGAAATGTCAAGGAATAGTTCTACCAAGTTTCAAGTCAATCCCACTCAAAATGACGTCATACGGGTCCGTCAAAGTTGAAATTCCGCGCGCGCGTCAATGGCGATATACAGTGCAACAATGCCAAAAAACTGCCAATTTTAAATCCGATTTTACTCGTCAGGATGGACGGTGACCCCCCATTTTCTTTACATATTCTGAAAGCTGATGAGTTGTACATGTCATTTCATGGGTTGGCAATGCTGGAAAAATGATTAAAATATATCAAATTTCTTAATAAAGTTAAAAAAGTAAATTTTCAAAATGACGTCATCAAATTTCAAGTTCATTCAAGCATATCTCACTTATTCTTTAGTTGATTTTCGTCCAAATTTCAATATGTTGTAGCTTATTAAATGCTCTTTCAGATATATAATAACAACAATTTGACTGGATGACGGCATCACCTCGTAAAAAGGGATTTAAAGTAACATTGTTAAATTTGACCAGTTTACGTGTTATCTCTATGGGAGTGCAGTTTTTCTGGAAATGAAAACTGACATGACTATCTTTATCGAGCACTAGCTCACTTATGCTTCGGTGAATTTCTCCCATATTTTAGTATGTTGTAGCTGAGACTTTGGGCTATCGTTAACGTGCCCTTCGTTTTTTCATACGGAGTCGGCATCATGCCCAAAAACTTGGTTGAAATTAAAGCTTATCTTCCATGTATTTTCATATTCCTTTCTTTCTGCAACTTTCTTTGCAATATTTTAAGAAAAACAAGCTCTATCAGCCCAATATTTTGCACAAGTTTAGTTTATGTCACGTACATTATTTCATAAAATAACAACTACTTGATCGGGCACCTTCTTGGGTATGTAAATTAGGGTCAAAGGTCAAAAATGTTTTATCCTGTATCTTGGTTAATACATGTCCTATCTTTCCCATATTTTGCACACGTAAAGACCATGTTACAAGGATCATTTCACAAAATAACCATTTTTGGCTTAGAGGTCATCTTGTCTGTGCAAAGTGGGGTCAAAGGTCATATGCACTTCTTTCTTTATCTTCGTTATGACGTGTTATCTTTATGGGAGGTAAATTTTTCTAGATGTGAAAATTGACCTGATTGTCTTTATCGACGACTAGCTCACTTACCCTTCGGTGAATTTCTCCCAGATTTTAGTATGTTGTAGCCAATTTAATACTCTTTAAGTTTTGTTCATCAAAGTTTTAATCGGATGATGTCTTCTCCTCGTGAAAATGGATATAATGTAACCTTGTCAAAATTAACCAGTTTACGTGTTATCTCTATGGGAGGGAATTTTTCTGGAAATGAAAATTGACATGACGGTCTTTATCGAGCACTAGCTCACTTACTCTTCGGTGAATTTCTCCCAGATTTTAGTATGTTGTAGCTGAGACTCTGAGCTGTCGTCGAGGTTTTCTCTATTTTTTCATACGACGCCGAGATTACGTCAAAAAACTTGGTTGAAATCAAACTTATCTTCGATGTATTGAGATATTTTCTTTCTGCAACTTTCTCTGCAATAACTCAAGAAAAACACCCCCTATCATCCCCATATTTTGCACATGTTTAGTTCATGTCACGTACTTTTTTCATAAAATAACAACTACTTGATCAGACGTCATCTTGGGTATGTAAATTAGGGTCAAGGTCATAAATGTATCATCTTGTATCTTGGTGAATACATGTCTTATCTTTTCCATATTTTGCACACGTAAAGACCATGTTACAAGGATCATTTCACAAAATAACCACTTTTTGCTCAGATGCCATCTTGGCTGTGCAAAGTGCGGTCAAAGGTCATATGTACTTCATTTTGTATCTTCGTTATAGTGTATACGGAATTTGGTACCAAAGATGGCAGACCTGACTCCCTTTTCTAAATGAGAATCCAAACATCACACGGCCAATGTTCCTAAACACAGATGAAACCTGTATGGTAATGCCTATATTGGGATCAGAACTCAAATCATTGATTTTCGAAAAGATCGGATCACCTAATTTGTCAGTGTTGACAAATTCCAAGTCTAGTTGCATTTTACTTCTGTTTGGTTCACTTTCGCTGTGAAGTTTCCTTCCACATAGCCCTAATAGGTGAGAAACCTTTACAATTTCATGTAAATGAGCATACAATGAAATGAAAAAAAAAAGGTCAAATTAATTGCCTAAAGCTTTTTATGCCTCCGCAACGAAGTGGCCGGAGGCATTATGTTTTCGGGTCGTCCGTCCGTCCGTCCCGTTTTGTTTTTGTCGATATCTCAAGAACCGTGTGGTGGTTTTACATCAAACTTGGTATGAGGGTATATCCTTGGGGGATAATACTTTGTGTGGATTTTAGGGTCACAGGGTCGAAGGTCAAAGGTCACAGGTTATTTTGTGAAAAAAAAATTGAAATTCCACATATTTCTCCATATCTCGCAGATGGTTCAAGGTATCTTCATAGAACTTAGTGTATATGCTTGTACCGATGGGCAGTGATTATCTAGGGAAGTTGGGGGACATGGGTCAAAGGTCAGGGGGGTCAAAGGTCAAGGTCAACTCCTCAAAATATCACTACTTTCCTTAAAATGCAATATGCCTGAAGGTTTTTTTTTTTTTTTTTTTTAACTGGATGTATGGCATGTATTACCCAATATATATTTTTTGGGAAGTTTCTTGCCAAAAGGTCAAATGTCAAAGGTCAAGTGAAAGTGCTAAATTGCACTTTTTCCTCCATATCTCGAAAGTAACTCAAGGTATCATCATGAAACTTACATATTTATGCATGTTCTACCTAACAGTGATTCTCTGTGGAACTGTGAGGTCAACGGTCAAAGACCAGGTTTAGATAATGCTATTTTCCCATTTGATACTGAAATTATACTTTTTCTCAATACCTTGAAAATTACTCAAAGCATAAACTTATAAAAGGGTCAAAAGTCAAGTAGAAATCATTAGTTCCCCAAATACCTGCACTCTGACATTTGAATAATTCATCCAATTGAACCTAGTTCTAGGAAAGTGAACATTCAGCACATTTGTGGCAAACCTGTCATTTTAATATTTTGCCAATTGTGTGAAACTGTCATCACACATTGTCAAGACATTGTACTATAGACCTATTAGGAGAACCATGCATGATAGCGGAGGCATATCAGTCGCCGTAGCGATATATCTAGTTAAGAAAATGAAGTCAGGTAATACAAAATCTAGAGCATAAATTAAATTACTTATGCCCCCGAAAATTGGATATGGGACAAAGCATATATAAATGGTTTAGACTAAAAGTTGAAGCTCAGCTTATAGGAAAAAGAAAAGAAGAGAAAGTAATAAACAAAAGGAGTAGACAAGATAAGTTTTGATAGGAGGGGAAAGAAGAGATGAGGCGAGGAGAGGAGACCGAGCAGGAGAAATTGATAATTTCAAACAGAATATTTTTGTAGTAATTTATTCCTGAATTGTCCAGAAACATGATTACAAACTAGAAATTTTTGTAGTCTGAAACTGAGGGCGTCATGTAGTTTTCTGTTTACTTCACCTGTTAGAGAGGCTATTACTGACTGTGAGCTCTCATTAAATCCAGCGCCCCAACCAGGCGGCACCTTTTTTTTTTTTTTTTTTTTTTTTACATAGACTACTCTAGAAGGGTTCAAGGCTTGAAATCTGTGTGTATGTGTGTGTATGTGTGTATATGTGTTTTTCAGCATTTTTTCTTTCAAGTCAGCTGAGCAGATACAGATAAGGATCAGGGTTTGGGCATTTATGAAAATATGTGAGAAAATTGACTATTAGTTATGTTTGTATTATAAGGTTTGTTTTTACTTGCAAAAGCAAATACTAGAGTGAGGTTCAAACAGTTAGGGAAAGTTACAATGCCAAATCTGTTTATTTTTGCCTATATTTGTGCACCGGAGAAATATCACTGTCATATTACACCGCATCTAACAACACACCTTTGGCAAATAAACATTCCCTGTGAAATTCCTGATGTTTTTTTTTTTTTTCTCATCTTTGCTTTCACTTGCCGTCTTGGTTAGTTGCATTTACATTTGATTTACCAGAATTAATTACCACAGTAATTGATATCATGGTAATTCAGTTCGTACCATTCTCATACCATATTCTGGCCTGAAAGTACACCTCTCTGAGGTTAAGTACTGCTCATGTGCATTTATCTTCTACGGGGAGAAGACAAGAATTGTATTAGGTCAAGTGAGAAATGCACTGCTGTACGATCGATGGCATTTTGTGACATGATTCACACTTAAATCTTTCATGTTTATTTCTTGCAGAGTTAGAATCACCACCCTAAATATCACAGCATTTTGCAATGTATTTCAGGATGTATTTTATGTAATATGTGCATTCACATGAATTGCTATGTAAAATACTGCAGTAGTTCACCATGAACCTAGCATCCACAACAGTTTTGGTGATCATGCTTTTTCCATTTGAACCCCCCCCCCCCCCCCCTTCTCTGGAACAACCTCCCTACTTATATTCAGTCCTCTACCTCCATTGACATTTCCCAAAAGAAACTCAAACCCATTTATTTCAAAAACAGAACTGATGATTATGTAATTGTGGACTATTTGTACTCACAGTCGACTTAATGTTTGTTTCTCTTTTGTTAATTGTATAAAGCACTCAGTAACATTTTGATCATAAATGCTCTGTAAATTTCCAAATTACTATTATCATTCTGATCGTTATAAATGTGAATGCACCCACTGGCACCCTTTGAGTGGCTGCTTCAACCATTGTCAACCATCCTTTGCAAGAGGCAAGAGAACAAAATTGTTTTCCACCAAGATGGGGGGGGGGGGTGGTGGGGTGCAAAGAGTAGCAGCTGAATGTGTGGGGGGGGGGGGGGAAGACTCGAGTGCAAAATACTCAAAGAGGTTAGAAAAATATTATATGACCTCTTGACTGCAGGTTACAAGGCTAGCGTTGGCAACATTTCTCTCTTTCTTTCTTTTTTTTTGTTTGATTTCATTAATGAAGAGGAGTTGGGGTTGATTACAAACTGTTTTCATCAAAGTGCCGCCCAGGAGGAACCATTGCAAGCTTTCCAATTATGTCCATTATTTATTGTTACAATAGAGGGTGGCAAAGAATCTCCTAAGGTAGTATTACAAGGATTTTCTTTTCCCTGTGCCTATCTGCACATAAAAGGTGTTTAGGTTGACATTTTTTTTTTGGGGGGGGGGGTGGGGAGGCTCCTTTGTTTGTCTTTCAATGTGTGTGATTTGATGTTTGCTTAAATATTCTATTACTGAAAAAGCTTCTCTAACAAATAAGTCTTGTTAACATCTTTATGATAAAAAAACAAATGAAGAGTTTAATCGAAAAATGGGGTAAGCACCATTTTTAAACATTTTAAAGTAAGTCTTTTTTCATTCTATCAGGTTAATTTTTTTGACAAGTCCATCATCAGATGGAGCAAAATATGAATATGTTTTTTTTTTTTTCTGGGAATAACTCCCTTGTTACACAAGTATGCTTAAAGTTTTGATTAAAAATGTTCCATACTTTCTTTTTGGTTTCCTTGGTTTTTTTTATCAGCTTATGTATATATATATATATATATATGCATATAAATGTTCTGGTATATGTTTATGACTTTCTACTTGTGTGTCTCTACTCTTTGTGCATAAATGACAGTACATTTCAAAATATTTGCTTTTTTCATGTCATGTTGTAGTAGAACTTTAATATATTTTTTTTATCTTGTGCTTCTTTGTGCATTAAAGTGTGTTTTATGTCATTTTGTGCATGTGTATTTGTAATTATTTTTGTGTATTGATATGCTTGTGTTTGTGTGTAAGTGTGTATGTGTTTGCTTGTGCAAAGATATACCAGAAAATGTAAGTTTTTAACTAATAAGAAGAGGTTTTAAGAATTAGGTATCCAAAGGAAGCCCTCTTCATTCTGGTCATATTTCTTTTTCTTGCTATCCATTTTTGCCCATATTTCTTCTGATTCTCTCACTTTTCTTTCTCAACTTCCCGTTCTCCTCAAAGGTTGCTACCACTTTCTATTCATGCAGAGTTTAAAAGTGTTGCTCGGAAAGGTCATCACATAGCCGGTAAAACTCACAGACTTTTTTTTTCTTGTTTGTAAGGACAGGGGAGAAAATTGCTTTCTCAGCAAGGTACCAACCCATCTATCTCCAAGGAATCAATCAGAAACAGCAGGAATATAATGAGAGGGAATACCTCCAGATTGTCAAGAATATTTTTTGTCTTTTTTTCTTGAAAATAGAGATAAATACTCTCAGTGTTTATTTTCCAAATGATGTCCGCACCAAGAAGTGACCGTAGAGTGCTCTACCTGCTGGACTTCCATGTTTGAGATGTGTATATTTCTCAGCTAGAATTTCAACTGAGTATTTGGGAGTGAGAAACAACTTTCTTCCACAGTATACAAGTAGGAATTTTCATATTGATGTTCCAGTTTGAGTCAAACGTGTCTCGTTCTATGTTTGAATGTTGCATTGTATGTAATGTTATACTAATTATGCTTTAATAACAATGCTGGTTTATTTAACAATCAAACATGAATTAATGCACCTTTGACGGTGACTCTGTCTTCCTGTCTTTTTTGTTTCCTTTTTGAAATGGAGCACTATGTGATTTCCTTGTATATTCAATTTAGTTGAGTTAATAAGCCAGTTCGTAGTTCCACTTTGCGCATGAGCAGAAAAAGTCATTGGTACCAAAGCGCATGATGGTTTTTAAATTCACGGAGATAAGCATCTGTCATATAATGATTATTCATGCAATCCTTGTACATGATACTTGCCATTACATCCACCTGACTGCAAACCTGGTATTTGGCATTACGAATATAAACATGTTTTAATGCATTCAATACAAAACAAAGAAATGGATGCTTCCCCCGAGGGTTGTTTGACGGACCATTCTGGTCACCTGGTCTTGCTGTGCAAGATAATTTTTTGTTTAACATGAATTCCATAAATTGTTACGCCGGGCAAACCTACCGGTACGCATTATGTTGCTTTGAATATGAGTGAAGTGCCTAACCAACTAAGAAAATAGAAAGGTCATTTGTACCAACGTGCACATGAGCTAATTACGAACTGGCTTATTTTCATAAGGCATAATCAGAGCTAGGTCCCGAGAACTCAGTTCTGCAAAGTTCACTCCCTTTTTATGCCTCCGCCACGAAGTGGTGCCGGAGGCATTATGTTTTCGGGTTGTCCGTCCGTCCGTACGTACGTCCATACGTCCGTACGTCCGTCCGCTTTCGTTTACGCGATAACTTGAGTAATATTAACTGGAATTTTACCAAACTTGGTCCAAGTATGAAGTATGATGGGGCAACGATTTGATAAGATTTTGGGTGAAATCGGCTAAAGTTCAAAGGTCAAGGTCAAATCGTGAAATTGTATCCGTTTACGCGATAACTCAAGACTGTATGGAGCAAATTTCACAAAACTTTGTTGGAAGATGATGTATGATGGGACAATTACTTGATTAGTTTTTCAGTGAAATCGGACAGAGGTCAAAGGTCAAAGATCAAGGTCAAATCCTAAAATTTATCTGTTTATGTGATAACTCAAAACTGGATGAAGCAGCTTTCACCAAACTTGGTCCAAGGATGATGTATGATGGGACAATTAGTTGAGTAGATTCTAGTGACATTGACAAGAGGTCAAAGGTCAAAAGGTCAAGGTCAAATGCTAAAAATGTTGCTATTTCCCCCATATCTATGCTATGCCCGCAGTTATTTTCTTGAAACTTAGTGTAGACATGTACTACTGTGTAAGGATTCTCCAGAGAGAGTTTCATGTCATAAGGTCAAAGGTCAAAAGGTCAAAGGTTAGGTGAAAATGTTGCAATATCACTTTTCTCTCAAATGGTTCAATGTATCTTCATGGAACATGGTACATATGCATGTACTGACTGGCAGGGATTATCTAGGGAATTTAGGGGTCATGGGTCAATAGTCAGGGGTTCAAAGGTCAAGGTCAACTCCTCAAAATGTTACTACTGTATTTCCCTCATACATGTATACTAGTATATGCAATGATTGCATTATTAGTTTTAAAAGTGTTTAATATATGTACATGTATTACTTGATGGAGATTCTCTTGGAAATTTCCAGCCAGAAGGTCAAAGGTCAAAGGTTAAGGGTCAAAGGTCAGGTTTAAATGAAAAAAAAAATATTTTGTACTGTAATTACACTCTTTCTTCATACCTTGAAAATTATACTCAATGCATAAACTTATAATAAGGTCGGTCAGAAGTCAAGTAAAAATTTTCAATTCCCCAAATATGTGTACCTGCACTCTTTAATAGACAATTATAGCAAACCCAGTTCGTGGAAAGTGAACATTCAAGATATTTCTGACAAACCTGTTATTTCGATATTTTGCCAGTTATGTGAAACTGTCATCACACATTGTCAAGACATTGTATTATACACCTATTGGGAGAATCATGCATTATGGCGGAGGCATCAGTCGCCGTAGCAACATTTCTAGTTCTTCATAAGATATGAGTATGACTTTATATTTTAGGAGAAAAGGGTGGTTAAGTTCTTAAATATGGAGAAGAAAAATTATGTGCATGATTCCCATATTATCAAGAATATGGAAATTTGTTTTTGTCTCAATTACCCAAACTTTACCATGATCATTTCTTGCTCAAGGTCTTTAAATAAAGGCCTTGATGGAAATCATAGGTTTGTTGACCCTCTAAATTTGACTATGACAACAAATTTCTTCATTTCTCTGAGAGATAGAAATTGACTCATGAAATTTCTTCAAGTATTATTTCAAGCAAAAACCCAAATTCTATTCCACGCTATGTTACCTTGCAATATGTATTTAAAACAAAAATGAAGCTGAACAATTTATGAGACTGAAGAGTCTTCTTTCGCCAAATTATAGACCTCTCTAAAAGGACTATGTTACTGCAAATCTCTTTGTCTCAAGATTGTAGTAGTATATACAGTATATCCTCAAGGAGTATTTTAAAGGTATTGTGAGTAATATTGTTGTAATATACTCATACAGGGTCGTAAAGCACACTTGACATGTGTGAATATCCTATGAGTGCATCAGCTCTACAGAGTGGCATCTGGTTTTGCTGATGTGTTAATCATCTCTGAGCCTCCATGATGACACCAGATGACACAAGGGATGACACATACAGGTGTCTGTCGTTATGCAACCTGAAATATGAATCGGTCCGCTCTACAGATGTACGGTGTCTGGACAGCACATTAAGCCTCCTAGCTCTTTTCTCTATATATTTCCTTCTCTCTCTATCTTTCTATTTATTTCTCCCTTTCTTTGTTTCTCTCATGCTTACTCTCTAATCTGTTCATTCACTTTCTCTTCCATTTTATCTGTCCCTGTGTGTCTGTCTGTGTGTCTGTCCATCTCTCTCTTCTTATTTTCTATCTCATCTTTGTCTGCATCTCTCTCGTTCAGTTTATTTCTTCTTTCTCCATATCTTCCTTTTTTGTCTTCCTTTATTCTTTCTCTCTTGTACACCTTTCTCCTTTCTTCCCCTTCTCCCTTCCTTGCTCTTGCTCCATCTCCTCTATCTCTCTTTTCCATCTCTCCCTCTCTCTCTCTCCCAACCATCTTGCAAAGCCATTGCATCATGATCCATCGTCATGTCTGGTTAGCCCAACTCCTTGGGAGATCACAGCGGTGCATCTTTGAGCTCCTGCTCTTTGCCGATGCTGGAGAGACCTCAGCATCTTTCCTCCAGTCTTCATCCGATGATTCAGTCCTTGTGATAGGATATCATGACTCCACCCTCACCCCCCCCCACCTTCCCTTGCCCCTTCCCACTCTTCCCACATCTTTCCTGGAAGAACTTGAGGTGAACATGAAAGGACAGAGTACTTGAGGTCACCAAACAGGTTTTAGGTTGATGTATTTCAAATGTTTCCTGGCTATTAAAAGAAAGGTATTGTTATCATTAATGTTATTAAATTAAGCATATTGTTTGAGATATTTTCATTTTTTTTCATTTCAGTTTATTTCCAATCTGATTAAAAGCATATACAAAGAATATAAGAACTGTACATAGAACATTATTCTGGCATACTTAAAGGACAAGTTCACCTTCACAGACATGTGAGTTGAGTGAATGCAGCAATATTAGTGGAACACATCAGTGAGAGTTTGAGCAAAATCGGACAATCCGTTAAAAAGTTATGAATTTTTGAAGTTTCTGCTCAGTCACGGCTGGATGAAAAGACTACTATAGCTTGTGATGTCACACGTGTACAACAATATAAAGAAAGAATAAAGAAAATTCAACATATTTCCATTTTTCTCGCATAACAAAAGAACACTCGACTTCTCTCTTTCAGAAGGCAGGGGGAATAATATTACCCTTAACATACGTCAGTAGCAGGTCGAAGAAATGTGCACTTTATTCAAAAAGTAAAGTTTTGTGAAATTCTCTTTTTATTTTCCTTATATAGTTGTACGCATGTGACATCATACACTGTAGTAGTCTTCTCTTCCAGCAGTGACTGTGCAGATACTTGAAATATTCATAACTTTTGAACAGATCGTTCAATTTTCCTCAAACTTTCACTGATGTGTTGTACTAATATTGCTGCATTCTCTCAATTCTTATGTATATGAAGGTGGACTTGTCCTTTAAATATGTTACACATAACACATGTCTGTGTGATTTTATTTATGTGCTTCTTTTTCCCCCAGTACAGTGACAAAATGATAAACAGCATTCCCATATAAGTGAAAGATACAGTTAATACAAGAATTTTATCTGTCAACGGCAATAATCCCAATGCAAACAGCCCTGTTATGAATTCTTTAACCATAATTATGATACTACTACTACTAATGATAATAATAATAATAATAATAATAATAATAATAATAATAATAATAATAATAATAATAATAATAATAATAATAGTAATAGTAATACTATTTTCTATACTTTTCTTTTAACATGTTATTACAATTTTGAACAGTTATTCAGAATGAGGTCATTTCAATCCATCAACTCGTCCCATAATTACTTATTTTACGTCTTCCGTAGATTGGTAAGGCATAATCTAATGTGATGCAGCTGTCTGTGTGTGACACTGGGATTGCTTGGTGTAGTGTGTGACACTGGGATTGCTTGGTGTAGTGTGTGTCATGAGCCCTCATGTTATGATGCTGCTGCACTGCTGAGCTCATTGTTGCAACAAAATTTTCTTTCATAACACACTAAAGATTATTATAAAATGGGTTCAAGAATGTAGCCAATAGGAAGCGCTAAAATGAGTCACGTGGGCGTTGTTTACTTTAGTACCATTGCACTGCAGTACCAGTGCGCACTCAATCAGTTGTTACAAGTGCGTTGTGCGCTACTATACGCGCTGTCAATCCTGTAAACAACTAGTTCGGGCTGCCGCCGGCCGGCCTTTCTTGTGTGCATAACATTATCATATGTGGCGTACTTATATGTGCAGGATTTCCGAGTGCGACGTGCTTGACTCTCTCAAGCGAGTGCTACATGTAGCTGACTGGTATCGACCCACAAAGGTAGGAACTACGTGAAAAATGCTCTTAGTTTTCGACCCATTTTATAAAACAAATGCACAGGATTATTTCGTGGCGTTAGTGGAGATGCAGCTCACTCTCGGGTATTTACAATGTAGTGCAACATGCACTCGGCTTCGCCTCGTGCATGTTTCACAATTGTACATACCCTCAAGTGCGCTACGCCTCCACTAACGCACTCTATCCTGTGCATCATCTGTATACTGTCACCCATTTTTGGTAACTGGGGTATGGCACAAAAAACAAAATTAAAAAATCAACAGAATGATGGATATTCATTTGGTACCCAAGGTACCCAAAACAGCACTATTTACAGTTTTGTTACAGACATGTAGGACTTCAGAATTTTGTATAGAAATGGAGTGGCAATCATTGGCTTGAGCTACACTTTTTCTTTAAGAAAAAAAAAAAAAAACTCTGAGTGAAGGAAATAAAGGATGAAAATTTCAAGCTGCACCCATCACCTCATAGTATAAAGGACGCTGTTTATTCACTGGCTTCACACATTGCTAAATGAAATGATTTACTTGCCTTTTCCAGGAATATAATGTGTGTGTGAATGCTACAGGCAGCTGCCTAGAAGATGCCTAATAGGATAACTAGGTCATCCACCTGCCATGATTCTGTTACCATTGACAACTCAAGAGTGCCTTAAACTAATGCACACTTAATTACTTATTGCCACCTCCTTTTTATCATAAAATCACTTCAGAAGTAAAACAGCATAATTCCATGTTTTTTATGCAGAATACATTGCTTTCTCGTTCCCAGCTAAAGTTATTAACACTCTTTAGCTCGAGATGAGTTTGTTCTTCTTGTCCCACGTAGTGGATGATTTTACACCACTTCAAGTCGAAAAACTGATTGTACTTTATACACTTGTTTGTGAAAATAAGAGATTATGATATTTATAAGTTCTGAAATGTTTTGAGAGTGAGAAGTGAGGAAAATCTCAGAGTATAACATGCTTGGAAGCTATTCATGCTCATAAAGTGTGTAAAAGAAACAATGATTATTCAGTGTTTGAGTAATATATATAGGAATATTCTTTCTTGTAGACATACCAATGAGACAGCATGTATCAAGGTTCCACATGATGGATATTATGCTGATATGATGAGACACTAAGTTAACATATTTAAAATGTTGTATTATACAACACCTAGAAAGGATGTAGCTATCTGATTGGTCGATTGCCTGTCACGTGACATTTAGTTAAAAAGTTCCATCACACGCTGTAGATATCAGCCATGCAATTTTGTTCAAGCAAAAATGGATAGCGCATGGCTGACGTCACCCATTTCCATTGACTCCCAGACTTGAGGTTTTCATTCCATCGAACGGCTCTGATGTCACAATAAACAGACATATGCGGCGCGCACTCAACAATTACAAGCACGCTTACAAGCGCATACTTTTGTCACTCATTTTTGTTAACAACTCCAACCGATCGGCTTCGCGTACGTACGTACGTACGTACACGGTGGTGACTGTGACTGTGTGGCTACTCATTCATCTTTCACGGAAAATGGTTGCCATTTCTGTGCTAAATTCAAGAATCTGTGTGGACCACATCTGTTGACGTTCAAGGTGTTGTATAAAACAAATAGTGTATTGTCTTTACTCAAGTAATGGAACAAGATTTCGCACTCGGTGAAAGATGAGGCGCACTATTCAACTCGGCTTCGCCTCATTGAATAAAGTGCCTCTAGCTTTCACTTTGTGCAAATCTTGTACCATCGCACTCGTGACCATTCACTATTTGTGTACGATTTGTCACCTTGTTAGCATTTCTAACTACTTCTGTGCAAAGATGTATACTTGTTCTTTGAGGTTCCACGGCTTTCCACCAAGGAGTATCATAAGCAAATATGTTTGAAGCAAGAACCATTTTCTGCAAGCTAAATGTAGACAAAAAAAAAATGATTTGCCCACCATAATCAAGCACAAAGTAATCTAGTACAAAATGTTTGAATAAATGTTGAAATACACAATTGATGCTTCTAATGTTTATTCTTGTTTGTGTTTGTGTTTGTGTTTGTGTTTGTGTTTGTGTTTGTGTTTGAGTGTGTTTGGACATCATTTTGCTTACAGTTTCCTGACAGGTCATACATCTATTTACCACAAAACCACTTTTGAGTGGTATCATGCTCCAGTATCATGCTTTTTGTGATATACATGTGATATTATACTTTTAGTCTGTGAATTTATCAATTTTGTCAAATTCCTAAAGATCAATCAGTTCTTAAACTTTGTGTGTAATGCCCTCAATATCAAATGTTAAGAACTGAAATTTTGAGGCTTGAAAGGACCAGGTGTATTGAAATCAATACATTTGTCAGATCTGTCAAGCTGTTTGATATGGTTGCCATGGAGTTTAGATAAGATATTTTTTGCCTCTCTCATTGTAGAATAACCAATGCTTGTAATAGCACACTTGAATAATTGCCAACTTTAAGGGACATTTCCCTCATACACTGGTTAACCCCTTTTGTTATGCTCTGAAGTCAAATTCTTACCCTTTGTGGGAAAAAATGTGTATTTTATCAAGATAAATCAAATCATATTTGAATTGAAACCTTAGAGTGTTTACTTTCTAGACATAAACCCAAACTTCCCACTATCTTATCAACAAGAAATCAAGAATGTGTTACTTATGAGAGCTACTTGTAGACCAAAGGAGTGTAAATGACCCTCCCATTTTTATGATACTGCTATAAGTTTTGGCAAAATCCTTTTAGCAAATATTAGTCCACAAAGCACACCCATTCATTGTGAAGATCCACACATGCCAGCAAGTTCATAACCCCTACAAAACTAGTCAATCACTCCACTAGCCAAATAAGGAAGGGGTAGGCGGAGCCAGGATGGGTGCTTCTTTCGGATTGGCCAGTAGTGAACTGTCAATCAGTAGGCCAGGGGAATGCAGGGGGGATAGCAGTGTCCTGGTTGAGTGAGCAAGAAGCGAAGTGTGCAGGACATGCATGGAGAGTGCTAAGTTGGCTCACTGTGACTTCATTATTCGGATTCAATCTCAGAGTTGAGTCGGTCCAGAAGCGTTGTACTTTTTCCCCCTCAGCAAGCAAGCCAGTGGTGAGAAGATTGTGGTACTGTCACGCATGTCTTGGATCTTGAGGATACTTTCTATCAGAGGAGTGAAATAAAGAGATTTTTTATGAGGCATTGGTGAGGAAAAGATACTTGGAAGCTGGATTTCCGGACTACCTATTTGGTGCTTTCACGCTGATATCTCACTTGTGAGGAGTCATTGGAAAGGAGGAAAAAGAAAGAAAGAAATTACATGCACTTAACCAGGTGCTAAAGTTTGTTTTGTGGTGGTAAACCTTTTCTGCAAGGACATCACTGGACCATAGATTGTCCGTGGTTGGATTAGCAGTTGTTTCAATTAGTTTTGATAAGCTGCTCTTTCCATGTGGTTCACCGCAAAAATTTGAAGACGTAGGAAAATGTGATGCTGGTAGAAACTGGAGATCTTTAAGAGTCTGTGATAGTGCAGATTTTCATCTGCATGGCACACTACATGGATGTGTGTTCATCTCCATTACGTTAATAGAGCCAATGTCTTTGCACATTAGATTCGAGACTTGAAACAAGTGGAACACAGGAACAACCCTACCGGTGTCATCACTACGAAGAGGGTTTGGAAAACAATCCAGAGTTGGTCCTTTGAGTCGCCGACAGATATTTTGGAAATCGGAGATCCGCAGCTCCGTGAGATTTTGTCTGCCAGTGGATTACATTTCATAAATGATACAAGAATTAATCATGGAGATGAGGACATTTTCAGGGCTTCGATTCACAGCCTTCATTGTCACAATTAGTCTTGTTACAACCTGGACCACAACACAAGCTGAGCAAGGTGAGTAAATATGACATATTTCAGTAGGATGGTATGTGTGTCTGCAGGTGAGAGCAACGTGATTGACTAAATCAGAATCTTCTGACAGGTGATGATGTGAGCTTGTGGTGCACCAAGTCATCAGGAAAGAACTCTGATCCACAAAGAGCGAGAGATAGAAATAGACAGACAGATAGGTAGATAGATAGATAGATAGATAGATAGATAGATAGATAGATAGATAGAGATGGAAATAGGGATATGATGGATGGAGAGTACTGAAATCTTTTTAATGGAAGTAATTTTCAGTTTCCGAAAAGTATATAAACACTGTTAGAAGAAAGGTTCACTTTGGAAAAGTCATCAGCCTGGTCATGAAATGTGGTATTAAAAAAAAACAACCCAACATGATGACTAGGTAAATAGATAAGTTGATATGATAAATGCCTTGGTAATGTTTGTAAATAAATAGATAAAAATAAATTAATAGATCACATTGCACATCAAAGTGCTTTCCAGTGCTGACTACAGTCGAGCCGACTCCCTCCTGTTTTCAACCAATGATACAAGAGGTATCATCTTCTCATAATATTTAGAAAAAAACAATGTAATGTTCATGTTGTATTTGTTATGTTCATGTTGTATTTGTTATGTTCATGTTGTATTTGTTATGCTTCCAATGCAGCACACTAGCATAGTATCTTATTAGGTCAGGTACTCAAAGTGATAAGTCATTCACATTATCAAAGATAGTCTCTAGAACTTACAAATCATGATTTATGTCGAATGATGCCATTGTCTTCAGTGACTACAATAGAATATTTCAATGGAAAATGTGGAATTTTTCATTCACTGTATTATTCTTTACAGAAGGCATCTGTTTTAAGCACCTGACCAAAGTGTGGCTAGACCTTGCCCCATTTTCAAACTGGTAAACTAGATAATTACAGACCATTTCCTGTCATTATTCATCTCATTCTTTGCGTGAGGAGTTTTAATGATGTAATTGGCTATGTCAAGATAATTCCAAATGGGTTTATCGGTAAACGTTTTCCCCCCTATTTGTGGAAAAAAAGGACATTCAGCCTGAAATGGAGAGTTAAAAAGGAGAGAGATAATCAGAGGCCGCTTTGTGTGACATCTTCCCCCAATTTGCTGGTATAATAGGTGTCCTTTTTTACCCCAGCTGGACTGTTCTGCAGAAGAATCAATTACAGCAATGGGGGGAAGGGGTGAATTGAGATCCACGTACGACAGATGCATTCAAGAAGGTCTGACAAATACAGCCTAGGAAGGGGAGAATTTACATTGGTTACCGAGCTCTTTAAACCAGGTTGTTGTTACCACAACCACAACCCACAGTTCTTTAGGGGATGCATTAAAATGTTGGTTGCAGAAATAATATTAACACAGACAGTAATGACATGACCTCTACGGTAGTATGTGGAATCAAAATGTAACGATTAAAAAGAGAGGTCAGTTTGATACATTCAGTAATGATTTGCGACATGGTGTGACATTGGGTAGTCCTGGAAGTGATCATTGGTCAAAAATAAAAAGAAAAAAAGGATGATCGATGTACAAAGAGTTTGATCACTGCAAGGTTTTTTTTTAATACTTATAGCACAGTCATTAGAGTGAATGTTAATTGTAAATTAATTTCACCCATTTCTCATTCACAGCATTTGTAAGGTTAGCATTATTTTGTTCCTAGTAATGAGTATCATGCACATAAAAGATCCCGCTTCATTCATTCATCGCAAAGAGCAGGGTGCATTACGGGGTGAAGTGGCCCTGCCTCACACCCAACTGGACCCCATGGAAGACCAGCTCGTGCAGCTGAACATGTAGCCATCTTCTCACATGGAAAAATGAATCAAACAACCAGATATTCTTTTTTTTTTGAGAAAATCCATTTCTTTCTCTTTATTCTCTTTTATTTTATTTTCTGTATATGTCTGTGTTCTTCTATTTTTGTAGGATATATATGATAATCCACCAACTGATTTTCTTTCATATTATCATTATCACTCTGCGTGTGTATTTCAGAATTACCTGTACTGAGATATCACTGTCATTTAACCCGTTGAGAACGGGCTGATTTTGCTACAGCATGCATTTCCCATAGACACCTGCCCGAGTATAATACTCGGAACTAGTCTTCAACGGGTTAACTTGGAGGCCAGCATTGAATACTAATGCACAACCATACATAGATGTCAAACTAGATTTGCTCCATCACTTTATCTTTATAGAAATATTAAGAGATGAAGGGAATGAGCTTCCAGAAACTCATGCATTGATAAAACATTGGACTTACTCTGAGTCAATGGAAATCAAAAGGCTACCATTGCTCAAGAGAGCAGTTATTGCTGAAACTTTAGCTATGTTTTCTCATCCATTCATTCATTGATGCTTGAGTCCTTTGGATGATAAGGCAAAATGGATGAGAAAAAGAGTGTCAGTAACTTGTAAGAGTTTAAAGAGTATTCTTTGCTTGTGCTTGTTTAAAGAGTATTCTTTGCTTGTGCTTGTTTACATGATCAATGAGCATTCCTTTCTGTACATTCACTTGGTGACTCCCGAAGGACATACTGGTCAGCTTGGGCCTTTCATGTTTTATTTTGCAAACATTGTCATTCTTGGAATGTGTGTTTGTCAGAGCAGCATTGTCAGACTAGTGTGTTTTTCTTCCTTCTACACGTATAATTGAATGTTTTGAGCATTCATTGCTGCAATGTACATAGAGCATTACATGTGTTTCATGTGATCGAAACAAGCCAACCCTAGTGAGGATTCTGGCCGTTGCTTTGGAACTCCAGAGTGAGTGGCAATGAACATGCTTTCTCCCCGGTAAAGAGGAATTTTCCCCTGCCTTTTTTTTTTCCTAGGGTGAATCAGAATATCTATCTGGAGGCAATATCCATCCAATTATGCAGAGCGAAAATAGACCATTTGCTGATTTTTTTTTTTCCTTTTCATTGGAGGAGCTATTGTTAGGAGGGAACCTCCTCACGGGCGTGTTTTCAGATTTGCGACCTAAATCCATTTCTATTCTTCCAGGGATCGCCGCGGTGGCAGCGGTATACTCGGCAGACCGCCGGCCTGCTGGCCTGCAGTGACAGAGTTCTGCGGCAAGCAGGCGGCTCGTGAAAGAGATTAGCTCAGAACTATTAGCCTCCTCAAAAGTGTCCTAATAGCTGACATTTTGTGGCCAAGATATGTCTATTTCCTCCAACATGGAGTAGTTGGACAGCTTATACTGCATTGTTGCATTAATAGTCTCTATTTTGAGCTGAGACTGTATAAAAAGAGTCTGAAATCCAAAAATCCCATTTTCAGAATTTTACATTCATTTCTGCAAGATTTATAACAGAAGAGGAGGAGTCACAAATCTTTCCTTAAATATTTAGTTCTACAGATTAGAAAGATCCATCAGGTATTTCAGTGCAACTGTGTTTTGTACTTCTCATAAGGGCATGAAAACTGAGAGAAAGATAGACTTATAACCAGGCACCTCGTCACAAATGCTATTTTTCCAAATAGCTTTTTTATTTATTTTTTCTCAAAGTCACTTTCAACATTCAATACTTTCTAGTTTGTTGTTATTGTTTATTCAGTTTGTGTGTCCTGTTGTAATTGAAAATGTCACAATCAAAGAATAGTTTTTATTACTGCTCACACAAGAAAATGATGAACCAGGGAACTAGAATGGAATCATCCATTGCTGCATAAATATATGTGCTCTTTTTAAGTTTTCCTCCTTCAGCATTCTAATCTCATTCTTGCGCTCATTGTCACAAAAAATTAAGATGTTATTGAATAAGAGGTTGTACACAATTTTGTGGTTATATCTCATATCTTGAACAGTTTTGTGAAAAACTCTGAAATTCTCTAGACTTAACTGTAGCAGTATATCTATCTCTCTATTAGAGAATGAATTTGTGTTTACATTAATTGTGGGTGAATGGCAAAAATTGATTTTAACTGTAATCCATGCGTGTGGGTCCATGCCAGTGAAAACTAGTGGTATATGTAGTAGACCATGTCAAATATTGAATTCTTGGTAGTACTCCATTGCACATTTTGATGTGTGGTTTCCTTTAACTGTCTAGCCTGCTGGCACTGGTGAGCTAGCCAACAGGTTGGCTGTCAGCCTGCCAGCCAGCCCACTGGGGGAGTTATCGCAGAGTTCTCCCTTGGCCGTCTGGTGCTAGCAGTCTTGGTTCACCATCTCATTCAACACTATTGTCCTACGTGACTGCCTGTACCCATATTGCTCAGGTCGTGGCATTTACAAGCAGTACGATGTCCACAGCCTTGATCTTAAGTTTCTCTTATTCATGCATAATTGCAAGTACATCTTGTTATATTAGAAAGAGACCAACATTGCTTACTTGAGAGATATTTTATGTCTTGTTGCATGCATTAATGTCATTCCAAACTGTATTTTTCTCTTTAGTTCCACAATGTTACTCTCTGCAACAGGATGATCCTTTTCTTTCATTTTTAGCAAGTTTTTCCCTTTTTTTTTCATTTTGAAAGTGAGACAAGTGGAATATAGGCTGGTCTGAAGGGAAACAGGAAAAAGTACAGAGCAGGAATATTGGCAGCAAACTTACACAGAGAAAGAGATGACAAGGGCAGATACTGTACTTTGGTAGAAAGAGTAAGAGAATGGGTCCCTCCATTCTTTGTATGTGACATAATGTTCATCATGATGATTTATTACAATTTGTCAGCTTTGTAATTTCTTGCTGTTTTGTTTTGCCATTTTGTATACCCTGTACATCTCACAATGTATCATCTATCTATATCATTCCTTTGCTCAAAAGAAAAGAAAAAGAAAAGAAGAAAGAGTGAAGTGTATGTTATGTTCTGGTGATTAAAAAAAAAATTAAATTGACAGGAAAAGACATAAGGAAGGGAGTAAGAGATAAAGTGGAAGGGTAGAGGACTCCAGTTCTGGGTCTTCTATAGGGAGGCATTAAAGGACAAGTTCACCTTCATTAGCATAAGGATTGAGAGAATGTAGCAACATTAGTAGAACTCATCATTAAAAGTTTGAGGAAAATCGGACAATCCGTTCAAAAGTTATGAATTTTTGAAGTTTTTGTGCAGTCACCACTGGATGAGAAGACTACTGCAGTGTATGATGTCACATGCATACAACAATACAAGGAAAATAATAGAGAATTTCACAAAATTTCATCTTTTGAAAAAAAGTATACATTCCCTCGACTCGTTACTGACATATGTTATGGGTAATATTATTCCCATTGCCTTTAGAAAGAGGCAAGTCAAGTGTTCTTTTATTATGCGAAAAAAGTGAAAATATGTTGAATTTTCTTTACATTTTCTTTATACTGTTGTACTCATATGACATCACGAGCCTTAGTAGTCTCCTCATCCAGCAGTTCCAACACAAAAATTTTAAAAATTCATAACTTTTGCATCGATTGTCCAATTTTCCTCAAACTTTCACTGATGTGTTCTACTAATATTGCTGCATTGTCTCAATCCTTATGTTTATGAAGGTGAACTTGTCCTTTAAGGTGGTATCCTTTTATGTATAAAGATGAAGACTTCTTAGGGTGGTATCCCACCTGCCATGGATACAGGCTCAAGAGAGGACAAACAGTATGTCATTCGGCTGTCATCAAATGTGGACAGTGTCCTATCTAGGTACAAGCCCTGAAATATTTCTGATCTTCTTAGTCTTTCTTTTTTCCTTTCTTTCTGTTTGTTTGTTTGGTTGGTGTTTTTAATACAATTTTTACTTGTGCTTAAAGGGATGGTACAGTATTGGTGGAGATGAGAATTGGGCTTTTAATTTTTTTGTGAGATATCAAGAAAACACTTATGATATAGTACAGAGCATACCATTTTAAGAGGAATTCAAAGTTTATTTTATGAAATTCGGGTTTGGAATGACTGACACATCCAAAAACAAAGTAAAACAAAACGATCGTAATAAAGTGTGGGTCCCACACTTTATTAGAATTACTCTTTTTTGGATATCTCAGCCATTTCAAAACCAATTTTCATCAAATAAAATGTTGAATTCCTCATAGAATTACACGCTCTTTCATATTTCATTAGAGGTTTCTCATTATCTCACCAAAAAATGTCAGAAACCTGAAATTAGGTCTCAACCAAAACTATACGATCCCTTTAAAGTGCTAGTAAATTAATTGCAAGGTGCAGCTGCTACAGAGTAACTGTAGACCAGTAATGCTCATAGCATGAAACTTTTGCGAATTGCAGCTGACGGCCTTTGCTTCTGGCATTCTGAAATATTGAGTCAAGTGAATGACCTGCAGTACTGCCTGCGGTCCAGAGTTTAGGTGATAGGTATTCAGTAATCCTCTATGGGGTTAGTGATTAATAAGTGTTTGGACAATTCTCTTTCAGATGACTTCCAAGCAGTAGGAAGGATGACTATCTGAGGCATATTGTTGTATGGTGTTAAAGGAAAGAGTGGTTTGCGGGGAATAATGAGGGAATTGAGCCAATAGGAGGATATGAACAGCTGTCATCAGCATCAGACAACAATGACATGTCACATACATCAGAAGACATTCATGGCTTCCTTAACGTCACTCCCCTTCACTCCAGCTGATTGGGGTGAAGGGACCCTACCCCTCATAGCTAGCCTTCCTGGACCCACCAACTCCAAAATATCATAGACACTCTACAGCACTGATCTCCCATAGCATGGAGAGACTTAATCCTCTCACCCCAGAACATTGAGCCTAATTGCTGATTGATCCAAGACCTGCCAACAGCCAGTGATCACTGATAGCTTGACACTTGACAGTTACCTCATTTGACACCATTATGTCCCTCCCACGGGTTATCCCTCAAATCTTTATATCCCCAAACAGTTCACAGTAATGGTGTGTTTAGCACTAATCCATATTGGCACACATGACACCAACTTAGCCAGGAGTTGAGCTGCATACCCCACCCCTCCCTAGTTGACTACCACACATCCTTATTGAGATGCAATGTTGCTAATTAAAATGCTAAACTTTTGTTTCCTCTGAAGGGTGGTGCTATATTTGAAACTATTATTTTTTTCCATCAAATTTGACAGGCTGTATCTATTGAACCCCCCTTCCATAATTTGAACATGAAATTGACAAACTGGATCACTTCAAAGCCTCATTCAAAACTCACATTTTGCACCAGGCATTCAATTGCTAACTCTCTTGGAGGAGTCTGTGCCTTTGAATATTCTTCAAACATACAAACAGACATATAATGCCATACAAATGCTGTGAATTATCATCATCATCATCGTCGTCGTCGTCGTCATCAACAGCAACTCAGCATTTAGGTTTATACCATCAAATGTCTCCATACAGCATATTTTAACCTAAATATGGAAGATCTGTCCTTGAATCTTGAATGCTCAAGAGAAGATATAATCCTTTGAAATACACAACTTCTTCTCCTTTATACCACAAACTGCATGTATGCAAATAAATTGTCGTCATAAATCATGATCCACTATGATCCACTATTTCCATTGCAGCAGTAGCAGACATTCAGATGAAATTTTGGAAGATACTTAGCAAACACATGGTAGAGTGTAATTGACAGGAAAGAAGGTGCTCAATATGCATGAAGACACAGTGAAATGAGGTGGGATAAGGGGCAGGTGAAAAGAAGCACAAAAGTTGATCAGATCTGACAACCTGTCGGATTAGAGCCACACAGCCTGCTAAGTCTCACATTCTAATAATGAGGAGGGTTTGTTCAGCAATACACTCCTCTCCTCCTTGAAAGATGTGTATTGTCATCCAAGACTTCTATTATCTTGTCCCTCCATGAGCAGTGGAGAAGTGTACATGGGGCACTGGGGATAAAGATTAGTATCGGGTGGGATTATCCCTTTAAGAGGATGTCCCATAAAATACCTCCTTCTAATGCCCTTTATGCCCCAACCCAGCCCCACTGGTCAGTTTTATACCACCAGTAGCCATGATGTTGATACAAAAATTAACAAATGTATATACAATACAAAGTACTACATGCCCAACAGGCAGAAACAGTGATTTATCACTAACAAGAAATCTGTCAAATTAGCCAAAGGTGAAATAAGTAATGGCATGTTAGTGATTAAAAAAAAAGATAAGATACCACTGAAGAGCTAGGAATAAGAATGTTTCAAAATGGGCCCAAAGTCCCACACTGTTACCAGGGGCGGATCCAGGGAGGACCACAAACGGCGCACGCCCCCCCCCCTTATTTTTTGTTGAAACAAAAGAAATAAAAAGAAAAAAAATGGGGGGAGGGGTGCGTGCGCCCCCCCCCCCCTTTATTTTTGTAAACACGCCCCCTCTTTACGAAATTCCTGGATCCGCCTCTGGTTACAACACACTGGTTTTAAGTTACAAGTTAGTTAACCTGTTGAGCATTGCACCATGTCTAGGACTTATATATTATTTCTTCCTAGCATGGCATCATGAACTAAAACACATGCTTGTAAAGGCAAGTTTGGTTTCTCTGGTGTGAGCTTACAGTCTCTACAACACCAAAGTGTAAAAGTTTGTGAAAATCTGCTAAATATTGGGGGGGGGGGGAGGGGAGGGGAACCATATAGGAAGCATTCTAAAATCTGAGTACGAAACTATAAAGAAATGGACAAAGTACAAGCCAGGACACATTCCTATAAAACCTATCTGCGGCCTAGTATCTTTTTATCTGCCCTCATTTTCATGGGCTGTGCATCGATCGTTTGCAGTCTTTACCCTATTTCCGCTCTTGATGCCAAGTGGCTTCAAGTTGGGCATGCCTCTGTAAATCCCACAAATCTTGTTATTCTTCTCCCCCTTCAGAGGGTCAGTGTTTGCTTTAGATACCATTTTCCTCCTATTCTACCTGTTACCAAGATCTCCGGCATATTTCCCGAAGCCCTACGAATGTTTCACACCAGCTACCCGCTCTCCATTCTTCCCCCAGTCACTGGGTCACTGTCCATTTGCTCTTTTCTTTCCCCCACCAATAAACTTTCCTTTCAACCCCTCCCAGTTACTGTCACTTTTATGCCATCTAACGAAGAGTACCCTCTCTTCATTTACATACTGTCCCTCTTTGCTTTGTCTTCTCATTACGCATTGAATTTATCTCCTTGAATTACTTTCCTGCCGTTACCGAGAAATTAATGGGCCCAGTAAGCCACCCTGAGCTACATTCAGAAAATTTGAGTCACCCCACACATCCAACAGGTGGTGTTTGTACAGGCCTTCCACAGAAATCCTCTTATTCATTTTGAGACAATGTCCTACCATGGAAAACTTGGCGACATTCGATTGTGCTCATAGTATATCATGGTAATTAGGTGATTAAGATATGAAAATTGCCTTTTTTGTGTTATGATGTCAGCAATTTCACATTATTGAGAAGTCATTCTCCAGATCTGTCAGTGAAAATTGTGGGCAGGAGAATGGTTTTATGACCGAACACATATCACCCAAACTGCTAATCTTGAATTTAAGCCAGGTACAGATATTCATGCCAAGAGACATTTTGTCAAGCTACAACCTGAAAAGCTACAACCTGAAAAGCTACACCTGGTCACCCAAAATACCCCTACCTTCTGTTTGTTCATGAAGTCACCTTTAGTTCCCCTTATAGTTATTCTACCGTTACTCAAGTTTGTACATCAAAATCAATGTGAAAAAAAGGGAGATAACCCGTTTCATAAAACTTGTTATCAGTGACAACTGCCACATTTCTATGACAAATTTGCTCTCAACCAATCAGAATCAAGGATTTCAGTAGCTTATCACATCTATGACAACTTGTCACTGATGACAAGTTTTATGAAACGGGCAGATGTGATTGGGTACAGGTGTGTTGACATTTGGGATATGTGATAGTGCAAAGTTTGAATTGTAGCATTGTCAATTAACCCTTTGTATACTTTGAGTGCTGATTGGTACAGAAAACCCCATAGCATTGTACACACTGTCCAAAGTCTCTGGCACAGAAAGTGTTATAGGTAGGGGATACCTTTTATAGACCTCCCAAAATGCAGCAAAACATTAAATATGAACCTCAGGGGACTTGTTTAGGCCACTGCTGAGAAATTTGGAAGTCAACAGTTATCTACAATTTGAATAATGCACAAAACTCAACTACTCAGTAGTTCTGTGTGTCAGCCACACTTAAGCCTTTTTGTTGCAGTCTTCTGTATCTTTTATCTATAAACACAAATCTAAAAAGTATAAGAGCAGATGTAATAACATATAGAGTGTGTGGCAAGAATGTATATAGAAATGTTTGTAAGTTTTGATGAACTTTCTTCACAAAATATACATGATGGACACACATGCAGTGCATGGGTCTGCAAAGGTAGCCTAGTAATGTACTGGAATTTACGGTGAGCCCCGAAAAAAATTCAATTCAAAATTTAACAGTCAATAAAAATGTACTAAATGTTACCTTCCACTTTCAATACTTTATGGGAGTTTCTAAAATGATACTCTCTTCAACATACCACTGTATTTATACAACTCTTCATTAAAGGCATGCAAATGGGATTCCCTACCTTTAAAAGACGATCATTCTGATAAATATTGCTTGTTGAGCAACAGCTTGATTTGTGGGAGTTTGTCTGATATTCATAACTCAGTGGTTTCCATGAGACTGAAGTTTCACTATTTCAACCATCAAAGTTTACCAGATGTGATGAAGTTTGGCTTTATCATATTTCACATATCATTCATATTTAAGCTCTCAAAATAATGTTGGCAGTATGATGTCATTCTACACTTTTCAGACATAATCACAGAGACTTAATGTAAGCACTGTTTGTGTAGTGTGGAAGACAGGAAAAAAAATATTTAAAGGGGATGGCTAGTAAGCGATCAGTGGGAATCAGTGGGACTACTGAGGGATGATTGCTCCAATCCTTGTGGGATTCATTTAAGAGTACATCATATATCTACTGTTGTGTGAAAATTATTTGCTTCAGAACGGTCTCATATTCAAGTAATGTGCAGTTTAATGCCCCGTCACTGACCAGGGACGCTAACCTGGAAACATTAAACTGCACATTACTTGAATATGAGACCATTCTGAAGCAAATCATTTTCACACAATAGATATATGATGTACTCTTAAATGAATCCCATAAGGATTGGAACAATCGCCCTCCAGCATTCCCACTGATTCCTACTGATCAGTTACTAGCCATCCCCTTTAAACCAGAACATTTACCAAGAACGCCATTCCATTTTCCTGCAGGTGCTATGTTTGTAATAGAGGCAGGTTTCTCATGGTGAATGCAAGAGAGAAATGTTCTGAGTTATCCTGGTCTGAAAAAATTCATCTGTGATTCTCCTTTCCCTTGGATATCTGTCCCATTTAGATGATGTGTTTTTCTGACACTTCTTTTAATCATTCACTTGACATTTCTAACTGTATGCATGTGACAGGAAATAAGAGATTCCTGCTTAATATCTTGTACTCTATCAATGAAAAAAGAATATAAGAGTGTTGTTAAGATGGAGTTTTTCCTTGGGATTACTGACAAAGTTTGTGGGAAGTGGTGACCTCGTATGACAAATTTTTCTAATTCTGCAGTTATTACTGTAGGAATTAAGTGTGATCAATATATTTTAACAGCTCCATTCTCTGATACTAACAAACATCTACATTTGGAAATCTTTATAGTGTATATTTGTCACAAAGTTGGAATGTGGCAGTGGTAGGGTTAAAGAATTTGATGATTACACACCACTGCAGGTCTTCTGTAAATTTTTCCTCCAGTTTCAGAGATGAGAATCCACTGTGGTGATATACAAACTTTGCCTAACTCTAAATAGAGACTATGCCTTAAAATAAGTGAGCTTAAAATTTGTATCATGAATGATTCATATCATACACACACAAGCCTGAGTTTTTTTTTCAGATCTCATCAAAATGTTGTATTCATTGAGGCATTCTCGTATTTCCCAAGTGTGGCAACAGAAAGATATCAATATATGAAATTTATGAGAAAAAGATAAGTAATGATGAAACAAACAATAATAATCATAATCATAATCATAATAATAGTGATGATGATGATGATTGTGATAATAATAATAATAATAATAATAATAATAATAATAATAAATGATAATCATAATAATTACAATAATGATGATAATGATAATGAAAATAATAATAACAACAACAATGATAATGATAATAAAAACAATGATGATGATGATATGATAATTGTCTCATGTAGCCATTGTAGCCTCATCAATGAGAATCGCATGTGGAGAAAAAAAAAATGATCGGCAATTCAATATTCACAATATTTATAGCAGCACAAGGAGAGAGAGATCCGTGATGGGGCTCTTCATCAGAGTTTTCTGCTACGGCACAGTTTTAGAAGGCAGAAGCCAGGAGGGCAAAAGAAGAAAAAGAATGAGGCTGACGAGACACGAGTAATACTGAATGACTGACTGAGGGGGAATGTAACGAGTTCCCACAGCGCTCTGTACCCTTCTGTCAGCAGTTGGCTGCGTAGACATGTGGTCTCTGTCGTCGAACATTACCGTTGCAGCTACCGTGGCAACAGGAAGTTATAAAACCCCTTCAAATCTTGCGGGGGATTGAGCTGTGAATCTGGCGAGAGAGAGATGTGACATGTTGACAGAACGTCACATAGCCGTCTGCCTCACCAAAATGTTATTTTTATGCAGAACAATTCATATATTATTCCAGATGTGATAAATAGAGATAAAACAGTTTTCTTTTTCTCAAAGTCATAATGTTCTGCACCCTTTTAATCTCTCTTCCAATTGATTTACACTCTACTTCATATTTCATTGATAAATTAATTGATAAGATTGGTAAATTTAATCCTCAAAAAGAGAGGTCAAGTAAAATCTACTCTGTGAAATGTGTTTTAAATATCAAAAAGTGAGGAAGGAAGAAAATGTTTTTCCTCTTTTTTATCTCTCTCCTTTCTGTTTTGAAGAAAATTAAGGAGTTTTAGAAGTTGCATTCGAAAAGAAATTGAAACAAAATTATAAAAGTTTCTCTGCTTTATTCCATTTCTGACAATTACTTTTCTGTTGCTGAAAGTTACAGTAATAGATATTGACTCAGTCAAATATGTTGCCTTGCAAGATGAATACTGTAAAAGTGGGATATTTCGGCACTAGTAATTTTTCACACTTGGCTGGGTTGGATGATTTCCTGTTATCTTAATTCCACGATAACAAGCAAAAAAAAAAAAAAAGACGATTAACAAGCTTTTATTTTCATGCTAGTTTCTGGTCACAGGAAATGTGTGAAAGTTTCCACACTGCAAAAATTTCCACTTTTACAGTAATACCCCTTGCAATAGGATAACGATGAACACCTAGGGAACTTGAACATATTTAGAGCCACATACAGTAGTACTGGAACTTGTAGCAGACAGCTGAATACTTCTTTAAATAACATACAGAAATCAAGGAGTTTGAGTGAAAGGTCAATGCACACACATACTTACACAAAATAGTGCAGTTGCAATGTATACAATAAACAAAAATGACATGCATTAATACTTATGCTCACAAGCACATCGACATACGACGCATAATGCTGAATAGGTGAATACCTGCAGTCGTCAAATAAACAAGTACTGGAGGGAGATGCCATTTTTTACAGTGCTAGGTAATTATGGGTTGAAAATACACATTAAACAACTGCTGATTTCACTGTAAAATCTATCTCATATTATCTCATGTCTGCAAGTGCTGTTTCAAAAGCTGTGGAATTACCCATAAAAATATTGTCAGTCACCATCCGAGTCATCCTGATTTGCTTTGCGACCGTCAATCAAAGAATTATGACTCGGCCATTTTAGGTGTGTGGGACTGTGGGACTGTGATTTCAACCACCAACTTAATTTGTGCCAGGGGTTGTTCTAGCTGGGTTCCTGCTGAGAATAGATAAGAGAGTGTATAATGCCCCTGGACTCCTTGTTGGAAATGGCAACTCATTTTTGATGGCTTGCCTGAAAAAAAAAATATATATTTTTGAGAATCGATGAAGGACTTTGCAATCTGATGAGAAGAAAATTAAGTCAACATTTTTGCCCCAAAAACGAGTGTGTTGTACAAAATCATTAAAGACAGGGTTATTTCTTTTAACATCACAGGTTTTATGATGTACATTTCAAGAATGCTTGTAGTGAGGTACATTACATCAACTGAATTACAAGTCATTAAAAGGTCTTCAGAAATCACTCTTCCTTTAATGATGATAACAATAATGATACAGTGTATTTGAAAATCTCCTTACCATTCTGGCTGAGTGATCAAAGGGCACAAGGAATTCCTGACACAGCATAGACAGTGAAGAGATAGAGGAAAGAAAGAAAGAGAAAAAGAAAAATGAAGTTATTAATTCATCATATATGCTAAATTAGATAGGTGTGTTTTCAGTGCTGTCATAAAAGAATCAACTGATGAGATATGGAAAGGAAGCTTGTTCCAGAGAAAGGGTCAAGCATGAACAAAAGATCTGTCACCCAACATGGTTGTTATTTGATAACAATGATGAGACCTGTCTTACAAGAATGAATTTTAATGAAGTGTATTGTTGAAATAGAGAAGTATTATACTTTAGAACAGCAACAACGATAATATCCCTTAGAGAAGCATTTGAGTTTGTTCAGCTTGTTCAGCTAGAATGATTGATATATAGTATGGTACAAAAGACAAACTAGGATGTTAGACACTTGTTTGCCTGGATAAGAACTATCAATTTTTGTTATTTCAGTGGTTCTTGACGGCTTGCTCCATACCTTGCCTTTTCATCTCCCACCTTTCTCCCTTTCTTGACGTATCGATGGAAAAATCACATGCTCTCCCTCCCTCGATCACCATTCCTCTGTTACTTGATTTGTGTTTTGATAAACTTGAATAAACTTCTTAAATCCCCGAATCTGTATTTCGAAGCACCCCCATCCAGAGACTTCAAAGGTAGGGTCACAAATTTTTCATCGAATAATGGGCAAGCTGGGGTATGAAAAAAAAGCGAGGCAGCAAAGAATAGAAAAACAAGTAAGGAATAGTTGAAAAGGAGAGTAACACTGTGTTTAGTGTCACTCTGTTAGTCTTTTTTTGGCCACCACATCTGCTGTGTATCAAATGAAACTTCTCAATGCGAAGTCCTTTCAACGTAGCATTTGATGGCCCGGGGAAATTTGGCGATAATAGAAGATAAGTGGCTTTTGTAATTGGAGGAAATTCAACTGTTTGAAATGCTTTCTTCTTGTTTTATACTCTTTCTCTTCCTCCCTTTCACTCATTGTGTTCAACACTTCTTTTTCTTCTTCATGGAAGATGAAAGTTTGCTCTGTTGCAACCTCCATACGAACGTTTCTCTGGATATTCTACCCCAATAAGCCAGGGGATAAGTGCCTTTGGGTTATGGAGCCATGTTTGGTATCTCCCCTGCATTGTAGTTTGGAGAAAGGGAAAGTGGTGGCAAACGTACCTTAACTGTAGCAGTGTGAAGTGGGCTCTCCTCAACATGTGCACCCTGTAATACTGTTACTGTATATGTGCATATATAATTCTAGCGTTTCTAGTATTTTTTGTGAATTGGGACAATTTTGCGAGTGGTTGAATTCATAGTTGTGGAGTACAGTACTAATGGAGAAATGTATGCCCGTTATGGCGAGATCAGGGTTAATATTGTCACGTTTTTAAATTTGTAAATAGCACCTGACTCATGAAATTCACGAAAATAAAAACCTTGCGAAATATTCGACGTATAAAATATTCAAAGTTCTCTCTCTTCCCACAGCTGGAAGTGTACAGTCTGTGGATTATTAATATTTTGGTAACCTTACAAATTTTTTATGAGTCCAGAGTTTTTGTGTCATTCAGTAATCTTGGCGCAATGCAACATTTGTCAAGTTCTACATTCTAAATGAAAGCATTGAAATTTGACTCTGTAACAACGTTGTGTTCTGAAAATGAATTTTAATCAGTTTGTCTGAATGTTGCTATGATTGATGCCAACAACAAACTTTTAAAGAGCCATTAGTCCCACCTCCCTGGCTATACAAAGAGACCGTGTTCAAAAGGTTAAATAAACCAGTAACACAAGAAACGTTCAGGTTACATGTGCATTATGTCTGAAAGTGTAAACATGGTTTTGAAAAAGGTGGTATCCAGGCGTATGTGGTAGCCAGGACAATTCTAGAGACATACCCAGTCACTTATAGGGCTAAGCCCCCATTTATGAATGAAACAGTAAATATCTGGCAGGAACTCCTGCACCACAAAAGGACTTCTGTGCGCTCCAGCCGCTGGACCGCTTCTCCGGCTTTGATCCTTGTTGACCGAAGAATCGGGCAACAAAGGGGCGGTAGCTGGAAAAAAACAACACCTTAATGGACTGTTATTGGAATAATGAGGGGATAATGATACCTGAGAGAGTGGTCCCAAGTGGTCTCGAGACGACCATCTTCACACTCTCCACTCTCTCTGATGATACCAGACAAAGGGAGGAAGGTGAAGGGGAGGGGAAGGGGAGGGGTTCGGACCAAGGCAGGACCAAATCCCAGTCTCGTGTCTCCCTCCTAGAGCTCCTCTTGCAATAGGCTCAACCGTAATTGGGTAATTGCCGTTTATTAAGGAGGGGCTTTCCTTCAGGGGGTCAGAACTCAAAGAGATTTTTGGGTGGATTATGGACCTCGGGGGCTTGCTCGGCGCTTTTATTCATTTGTCGGTTTGCATTGTGGATTATTGAGTGTCGGGCTGCAAAAACCAACACCAAGTTCGCCTGGGAATGCGGCTGTTGCCACAGAGAAGAGTTCTCCGGTTTCTCGTGGAGCGCGCATTCGAACGGGTGACCCGCCCGCATGACATCTTGATTCTTGCAAACTACCCCTGAAATGTCGTCGCACACACAGAGTCAGATGTAAAAAATGCATTTCGCAAACAGAGATTTATTTTCCTTCTTAAGAAGTAAGATGTTGAAATATTTCTGAGATGTTGAGAGTACCTCTTAATGCGTTACCCTGGTATCACCTGGATTGTACCCTTGTTCGAACTGCCTCTGTGTTGTTTATGCCGGAAGCCAGCTCTGTACTGGAACAATTCAGCTTTCGAAGCAGCGGTATTGGTTTTCACTCACTGCGCCACTGAGGTTGCCAGTTTTTAGATCAAATAATAGCAAAATGGGGACCTCAGTTGTGCAGGTGTACAAAGGTACTGTGTCTTTGGTGTTAATCGTTGCCTAAGTGGCTGAAATGAAATACTTATGTGCACTATCAATACACTGGGCCAGAGGTCTGGTAGATAAGAAGATACCCATGGGAAATTCTCTCCAAAAATCTACTCCAAATTCTTTGCTCTGGACAAAGTCACACACTTGGGTTAACTCTTTCTCTGCTGAAGTTTCAGTCTAATAAGTTTTCAGGGGTTCCCTTTTAAGCTGAAAGCATTTGACCAGTTTCAGGTTTACTCTTGTCAATCTGATGATTATCATTCTCAGAAAACCAGTCATTCTTTCAACATGGGCTTAAAAAAATGAGAATGATGAAGTTACTATGAGTGCCAAGAACAGTTGAAAATGTAACCACAATCACAATCTGTTGAAGTTCACATCACATCCCCTGATACTGTTTGTGCAACATGCTTTCTCGGTTGTTGAATTTGTTTACGTTTTGGTGGCAGTCCCCCAAGTTTTCCTACCATATCCAATCTATCTGGCATCTTACAGCATGCCAGAGTCTTGAACCCTGATCAGTCTTCCCAGGGTCCCAGGATACTCCCAGGTACCACAGGGGATCCCCCTAAGAATCAAGATGTGGTGGAGATTCCATCACTCTCCATTATAAGCTAGCTGCCCCTTGCTTCTTCCAAGCAGCTCACGGTGCGGGGTAACAATAAGGGAGGGGGTCTCAACTCTCAAGGATGATTTAAAGGGAAAGGGAACCTAAATATATGTGTAGAATGAGTGAAAGCAGAAATCTTTGTAGAAGACAATACAACAACAATATAAAGAAAATGTAAAAAGAGTTCAGCATACCTTCATTTTCTAGCATGATGAAAGAGCACTTGGCTTACCTCTTTCAGTAAGCAGGGGGAATGATATTACCCTTAGCATATGCCAATAGCAAGTGGAAGGAATGTGTACTTTTCATACATATTGAAATTTGACAGAATTCTCTTTATATTTTCATCTTATTGTTGTCATACTGTTACATTACAAATTGTTGAAGCCGCCTTATCCATCAGCGGCCATACTGAAACATTAAAAATCCATAACTTTTTAATGGGATTGTCAGATTACCCTCAAACCTTACTGATTGTAGTCTACTAATATTTCTGGATTCACTCAATTCACATATCTACATTTGATTTTCATTCTCCTTTAACCTGTCCCCTACAAGATTTTAAATCTCCCGTGGACTTTTCCAGGGAAGCTGCAGATTACCGTTGAGTGTGGGTTAAATTTCCAGAAAGCATTGATGTGTTTTTAAGTACAACAGTACTTTGAGAAGGCAAATACCTGAGCCAGTGTTGCTGTCATGATATTTCTGGTGGTCTGGGCAAACTTGGGTGGCTGCTGACAGGCAAGGTGGCGATGTTGGATCGGGTGTGGTCCTTGAGGACTTGCCAGGAAGCCTTGCCTGTCGTTACCAGTCAGATCTAGCAGAGAGACTCTACGACGACGATGCTTGCTGACCCTTTCGGTAATATCCACTGCAAGCATGCGGTGACGAAAAGAGGGCAGAGCTCATTTGCCATGAACATCATGGGCGGTCTGGAAAAGGACAGGGACTTCAATAGCATAGCTTGAAATGTTGATGTATTATGAGGCAAGAATTCTCCCAGGGGATCATTCTTGATCACAGTGAAGTTTAACCTTCTTAAACCCCTCATTGAAAAGTGACTTTCAAATGTTTTAATTGTTCAAGAAAGGAAGAGGTTATTTTGAGGAATATCTTCATTTCTCCCAGTCGAGTGCTAATACTTTGAGCTGAAATTGAGCCGTCTTCTGCTGGTATAGATGTCACCTCATGCTGAAATATTTGGTAGAAGTTCATACTTCAACTGAAGGGCTAGTGCCTTTAAAATGGTGAAGTGGTAACAGATCTTGAAGAGAAATAGGTTATTTGACCAACCCCCAAATGAGATTTGAAAAAGATAACATTTGTCAAAATAAATGAGTGGCTATCATGATGCAACAGTCTGATACAAAAATCAAACCTTTCAAATTCTATTAGCTAGTAAAAGCTCAACACAATGAATGGGAAAAATTGCTACAGTCAAACCTGTCTATAGCAGCCACCCAATGGAGACAAAAAAGTGACCATTATGGACAGTTGGCCACTATGGCTTTTCCCTCCAGGGGAATTATTTTTAGTGGCTGTATGTGGCAGGTGGCCGCAAAGGCAGGTTTGACCGTACAAGGAATATCTCCACTTCATGATGAAAAACAGACAATTTGAGGAAAAGTTGAATACTGGTTATCTTGATACGCCAGAAATGTTCCTGTGCATTTCAATTTTACGAATTTCACAGGAGCCAAGATTCATGAAATTAAGATACACAGAAAAGTTCTTGTCTGCATTATATGCATTGAATGCCAGTGGCAATTCGCAAAAATTTTATGCCACAAAAAATACCATCAAAAATGCCATCAGCTCAAACTTGGGAACATTTCATGCCGCAAAAACGTCTTGCTTTAAAAAATACAGTATTATCTTTCATGGACAGACTTCAACCATTCTCTGACTAGTCACTGTTCAGATATTACTTTAATGCTGACATTGCTGTTGGCCTTTTTGAGTAAGATCAGAAATAACATATGACAAGTCAAATATATATGAGCTATAAATACTCAAGCTTGGTACACCAAGAGATGAAATTGGTTTAACTGATTTGTTTCTGAAATATAGTCATCCTTTATAAACTTAATTCATTGCACACCCCAGATGATTCTGTTATATCTGTCTAAAGATTTATTACACAGACCACCTCGGATGAATAAAGTTTACTGTGCAGCTATGCGACAAAATATTTTCAAATTTGCAGTTTGTCGCCAAATGCTATTTACATTTTGATAGCCGTGGAGACAGCTCCCTTTCTCCAGCAGGGTCAAGTTGACACTTTGATGACATGTGATAATTTTTCTCCACCAATTATATAAATTGAGTCTGTAGACAGTTTGGCATTTCATTTAAAATAAACCAGATAAGCACTTTACATTGTTGAGCGATACAGCGATACGTACAATGTAGGTTTATGACTTCATTGTATTGTGGAAACTGGGTACCGGTACAAAAAGGTCCCTGCCATGAAGTTTGGTATAAATTTGAATTCTCTTGTCAAGGAGAATAAGTGACCATCATTTAAAGGAATGAAATTGGTTTTGTGTATGTAACACTACTGGTATGCGCAGTATACTGTAAATGCATATATTTAGCAGTCTGATTTTTCATGAATATGGACTTCTCAACGATTTCACAAGGGGTTAAATATTTCCATTATGCGAAGAACGGTATCATCATGCACCTTGTTCATGTGCTGTGTACCTCATAACAGTACATGTACATGTGCACTTTTGGGCATTAATGTTGGGATCAGAGTTGATATCTTTTGTTTGTTAAATTGTCAAATTGCACATGATTTGTGAAGATAAAAAATATTTAAAATGTATGTGTGTTTGTACATGTGTACTGAGATTTACACAAGCGGTAACATATATACTATGATATTCCCTGACCCTGGCTGCAAGAGGGAGACTTCTGTTCAGACACACACTGTAGGCCCTATATGTCATATATTTTGCAGTTATTGTTTTTTCATGTATTAGGACTTGTTAGACAATTTTGCGAGTGAATGAATTTGTGATTGAGAATGACAATGACTGAAAGAGAAAAAGGCATCATTCCTTTTCAGAAGAAAATTAGTGAATTCCAGCTCTACAGAAACAATTGAACAACAATTTGTATAACATTGGACAATCTTTATCATATGAAATGTTCATTTCACAAATTTTGGCCAATGCATAAAATTCATGAAAACAAAACACCACAAAATGTATTGCATAAACAGTGTTCCAAAAGCTTTAATGATAAGTACTGTAAAACCATAGATATTTGTGGCATGAAACTGTGGTGAATTGGAGCAGATGGCCTTTTGTAGCGGCATGAGGCTTTCACAAATCACCACTGGCATTCAGTGCATTGTGTAGACAAACATTTTCAAATATCTTGGCTCCTTGTGAAACTTGCGGAAGTTTCATGCATGCAAAAATTTATGTTTTTACAGTACATTTAGATTATAATTATTTAGTATGGTGTAAGACACTGTGGACAAAGGACACAATGATATCATCCCATGTGTAAGGAATGGTCTAGTGACCGATACAGACACTTCCATAGGTACGCTGGCTAGGTGCATTACAACATACCAGGGTAGTGGCTTGACCTTCAGCCGACACTTGTAATGGACACTTTCCAATCATTCTCAGGTGATTAGGAGGGGTGTGAAGGAATTGATCAGGAGTGTAGGATTGGGATAAACAAGGGGATAAGATTAAAGGTGTGTTTGGTGATGATGTATATTCATTCATTCTGACTAAGTCTTTGTCTTGAGATATTCATTCTAGATCCACCTTAAGATACAGCAACTAAACTTCATAATTCATAATTATGAAAATTTTAGATTCCTATTTTCAATTTTGTTATTGTTAAGCAATAGCTGATATTGAAGTTAACTTTGCTACCAATACACAATAAATTACTTGCTGATGTTAATTGTTAATTTAAAGGAAGAAAATATGAATTGTGCGATACTACAGGCACAAATTATTATACTCCTTAATAACATGCTTTCATGGAGTTTTCTCTAGCTTTTAGCATGAGTATATTTGACAAAATGCATGGATTTATATAAGATAATGTTTGTTGAGATTCTTAAGGAAGAAAAAAAACCGAGATGTGATCATGAATTTCTCATCAATGCTTTTCACTGGAAGAAAAAGATCAGTTTGCCACACTTCATTATCTTTTACATTATAAAACATGTTCATCCAATAACATATGCATGAAGGTGATGATCCCAACATTCTGACAGGGAAAACCCATGTAGTGTGTCTAAAATCTAGTATCTATCTAGAGTGTCTAATTGGCAGAATTGAAGCTGAAAAACAAACTCTTGATGTGAGTGAGTGTCTTGCTATGACTTCCTGTTTGCAGAAAAGCTTACATGATATCAACCTCTGATAAGTCTGTCAAGCAGATCATGATTTGTTTACACAGCTTTAACAACAGAAGAAATGGTGCAGTTTTTAACAAACTACCCTGACATTTATCATTCAGCATCTTCTGGCCCATTCACATGATAGTATAGGAGCATCTTATCAGGCAATGTATATGGTATTAGTGGCATGAATTAAGTTGCAGCCTTCATGCACAAAGTTCATTATAATTCATTTTATATTCAATGAGCAAAGTACTGTGACAAAGTCCAAGAGAGATATTCTGTGTGCCCATTTATCTCCAAGTATGTTATTTCATAAGTGAAATATCTGCAACTGAGTCATAATGATTTTAAAAATGGGATGAATTTAAAGTGATTGTAATATAACAAATCATCATTGTTCTTTACCCCACTGAGGATGGGCTGATTTTGCTACAGCATGCATTTGCCATAGACACTTGCCCGAGTATACTCAGGACTGATCCTCAGTGAGTTAAAGGAATAGATTTGTATTGTTTTACATTGCTTGAGATATGTGGTGATCAGTACACACACACACACAAAAAAGAGAAATAAAAAGAAAGTATACATTAAACACCAGAAAAAAAAAAGACTTACAGGTCCTGTCATCCATTTATTTGAGAATATAATGTCAATTACAGATTATTTGCATGTTTCTATCATACATTTGTCATTCATTCCAAGCAGATGGTACTTCTTCCAGATTTCTTTAACAAATTGGTCCATGACTAGCTAATTTTACAAGACATCTTTCAGCTGTAAGTTAGAGATTCCCTCTAATATTACCAGGGTGCATTCCTACCCTCTTGTCCCGACAACGAGCACCCCAAAGTTGGTCCCCCTTAGGATGGAGCTCGCTCTGCAACAGTAGCCCTTGTCGTTTTGACATGTGGGTATGTCAGTGGCTTATGTTACCTATGGCATGTCTCAGCTGATTGCTTTCATGTGTCTGTAAGTGTAGAGAAGACCTGCAAACCTTCAAATCATAAGGAAATGAAATACCATGGCCAAGAACCTGATGATTTCTTGAAGTATTGCTCATTTCATCATGAACTATTTAATCATGAATAGTTACTTAGTGTAACTAATATCCATTCTTGGTCAGTTGTCACAGTAATATAGTCCTACAGCTGTACTTAATAACAATTGAAGAGTTTGTTTGCAAAAACCGATAAGTCCATATTTGCCAAACGGAGATATTTGCGATTAAAGGTCAAGAAAAATAAAGAGAATAATAAGAAAATTCTTACTTCTTTTGACCATAACTTGAAAAATGTACCTTCATATGTAATGACCAATATATCTTTTTAAAGGTATTATTTTGTACTTTATGACAAAGACCCTACTTCAAAATCTTCAAAAATGGACTTATCGGTTTTTGCAAACAAACTCTTCAGAATTGCACAATTTCAGTCTTAAAGTTGATGTATTTTGGTCTATGAACGAACCTGATGATCTCTTGATGCATTTCTCATTTCACCATGAACTGTTTAATCATAAAAGAGTTATTTGAGTAACTGATATCCTTTCTTAGTCATCAGTTGCCACAATGGTTCCTATATTATAATGACATTGTCCTATAGCTGTATCGGATAACAATGCACATTTTACTCTGTTTAAAGCTAACAATTCTGTCACTGTACACCTGGCATCATTAAACATCTATAATTTCGTCGCATCGGTGCAGTAAGGCCCTTAGCACCCAATTTTCTTGTCGTCTGCTATTTTTTTCGAATTTCAGATTTTCACAGAAATATAATCTGCATTACTCATAGATTATAGCAATATGTCGCATTTAGTCCATCTCGAAGAATTAACTGAGTTATTAGCTCTGCAAAAAAGCCCTTAGCAGTCTCCGTCGACTACGTTCGGTGCAGGAACGCCCTTCCACAGCAGAAGGAGTACAGGCGCGCTCGAAAATCGGGTGCACGAACGCCCTTCCACACTAGAAGAACTAAAAGGCGCGCATGAAATTCGGTGCACGAACGCCCTTCGCACCGCCATGGCGTCTGCCGAGAATTCGTCGGATTTACGTATGTGTACTAACTTTTGTAATTTCACTTGTAATTTACATTACACCATTGTTGCGATAATTCGCTATGATGAATAAGGATGATGTCTTGTAATGTATACCAAAATATCGAGTAATTATAGTAATGAACAGTTTGGAACCAACGCTGTTTCCATGGTGATATATTTTGCAGTCCCATATATTGAATTTTATGTATGCTAATTTGTAGCTTCCACCTCACCTCCTTGTAATAATAGTTAGTAAATAAACCTGAATCAGCCTTTAAAGATTAAGGCCTCTCTAGCCCATGGGATTATGGGAATTGAAATACCAGCTGTGTTCTGGAGTAAAGATAGAATAGACCTCTAATATGTTAACCGTTATCATTTAATTAAGGTCCTTTGGATGTCGCCACACATTCCAAATTTAGGCCAGAATCTATTCCAGATCGTCATTTAAGTTCATGGTTGATGGGCGTTGAATTGCATGTGGTGTGCCTGTGCTGTGGTTGTGACAGTTGTTTTTTTTTTTCTTCTAATATCCAATGTATTTCCCTTAAAAAATGCATTAGAACATCTATCTATAGACCTCTATCTGTGGTTAAACTTAGAGCTTGACCTGTGTATGCAAGTAAATACCAATAGTTTTGTCTTGGAGATAATCTGTGTCACTCTTTTATAAGCCTGACTAATTAAGAGGTGAAATATGCCCAGAAAATTTAGTTGTGTGTGTAACGATCCCGTTATAGCCTAGGCCCTAGGCCAAACCAGGGATAAGAAAAAGGCAGCATTTCATTACAGAGAGTGTAATAATATTGAAACCAATATGTAGCAAGACTAACCATTACATAAAGGGTGGCCTTTACCCAAACTATATAACAGAACTGAGCAAATGAAAGATTTTGAACCTCACAGTTATTGATTTTTCCATAATTGAAACAGATGCTGTCGACCTTCTAGTGAGGTGGAAGAAAGATGGGACGATGCACCTTGTCGATTCAAGAGACCTATGGTTTTCTAAAAAGAAGCCATTGAGCAAAGGGACAAGAGTGAAAATGAAAGACGAACGCGGCAAGTGGTGGGCTGGAAAGGTACTGGAGGTGGTACATCGTGACACAGCACTAGGTATGTTATGGCCATCCAAATCCGTTGTGTGTCTTGTGTAACACAGAAAATTTTACTGGCAACATGTCAGCTTTTGCTTCAAAATTATCCCTTTCTGTATATGTGCTACCAAAATTCCCAACTGAGTTCTGCACATTTAACACTAAGTCAAATATTTTGTAGTGTGCTTGAATTCAATATCAATGAAGGGCAGTGATATGGCTCAGTCGGTAGCACGTCTGCCTCAAGATCCAGAGGACCCGGGTTTGATTCCCAAGTCTAGCTGAGCAATGTTGTGTGTAATCATACCATCCCCTCTAGAGAGGCAAAATACTCTGTCCTTAGGATTGGACATAAAATGGAGGTCCCGTGTGTGAGAGGGTCACCACTCGTGCATGTAAAAGATCCCGCTCCATTCATTCATCGTAAAGAGAAGGTGCATAACCCGGTGAAGTGGTCCTGCCTCTCATCCAACTAGACTCCATGGAAGACCAGCTAGTGCAGCTGAATATGGGCTATCCAGCCATCTTCTCAGATGGAAAATGCACAAACAAACAAACAATTGAAATAGAAAAAAAAAAGTATTTTAGGAAAAATGCATGGCCTAGGAAAGAAAACACCATGTTCCTTTGACATATACTATGCGTAATAAGTATGTACCAGTAGTGCAAAAGGTAGCACCAGTAAATTCACACTAAATGGAGTCTGTGGTCCATCCATGGACAGCGTGCTAGTTAGTGTCGGTATAGCACATTATATTATAGAAAGGCAGGATTTTCCTATGTGAAAGGTATCAAAACTTAAATCCTCGAGACTCCATTCACAATAATAAAGCCTTCATTGTCAGGATGTCTGTTAAACTTACAAATCTCAAATGAACAATAAAGTTGCTCACAAAAACCTAACCCTGCCGGATGCCACCGCAAGTAATGTTCCTTTAGTCGTGCACTTTTCTCATCTGCATTTTTCTGCATATCAGATTGATTAATAACATTTAGGGCCAAACATTACACTCTTTTTCTTAACTTTGTTTGCTTAACGTATAAAACGCATTTGAAAAAATTGGACATTTCAAGATGTGAATGTAATGTGGATCAAAATGTGTGTGTAATCTCTTCTGAACAAATCATTCATAAACAACTTACTACAGTCACTAGAGACAAACCACATGCCCTGGCATCTGCCTTGGGCTACCGTGTGTCAAAATTAAACTGATGCTAGCAATTCGTGCTAATGATGATAACACGTATCTTTCTCTCTCCCCAGTCTCCAACAAAGACACCATGGATGATCCTGCAACTCCTGTCTGCATTGGTGGCATAACAGCTGATGGTGACAGTGACTCAGAAGATGATCTTCCCTTGAACCAGCTAGCATCCCATTGTAAGCTTGCCTTTAGTAACATCATGATTGGCAATGCAATTTTACACAATAGATGACGGTCAAATGTTCAATTTCTTTACCTTCCAAAAGACTTACCTCATCCACCTATTTTATGATTGTTATGATGCTGGCAATTCATGCTAATGATAATAACAAGTATGTTTCTCTTACTCCAGCCTCCAAAAAAGGTACCGTGGATGATTCTGTAGCTCCTGTCTGCTCCGATATGGCTGATAGTGACAGTGATTCAGAAGATGATCTTCCCTTGAACCGACTAGTATCTCTTGGTAAGCTTGCTTTTTGTGATATTATAGTTGGTAATGTACTGTTACCAAAAAAAAAAACACCAAAAAACATAATAATATAGGTCAAATCTTGCAATCTCTTTGCCTCACACAAGACTCATCCCATCCATCTGTGTTATAATTCCTATGAAAAACAATTTGCTGTAGACGGTTTTTGGGCACTTGTTGTGTGTTATATTCTTCCTTTGTATGCTTGGTTGGATGGTATGTGTATTTTTTTTCTGATGAAAAATATAATGGATTTCAATCCAATGAGTATCACTTATTATAGAAATATATGTAATTGCAAGTAATTTAAGTGGGGATTGATATTTTACTTTGCAGACAAATATACCGGAAGAAGGATTTAAAGTTATTATAACACGCAATGCATTGAACTAGTAAGTAGTTTCTTGAATTATTTCCTTTTCAGGCACCTCAGCTATTGCTGCAACTGTGGACGTTGCTCCAACCACTTCAACTTGTGTGCCTCAGACAGCTACAAGTGACACCCGACAGAAGGAATCTCCAATGACTTCAACTCATGTGTCTCAGACAGCTACAAGTGACACCCTGCAGAAGGATGCTCCCATGGCTTCTACTCCTGTGCTCCAGCCAGCTACAAGTGACACCCTGCAGAAGGAAGCTCCAGTGACTTCAACTCATGTGCCTCAGACAGCTACAAATGATACCCTGCAGAAGGAGGCTCCCATGGCTTCTACTCCTGTGCTCCAGCCAGCTACAAGTGACACCCTGCAGAAGGAAGCTCCAGTGACTTCTACTCATGTGCCTCAGACAGCTACAAATGACACCCTGCAGAAGGAGGCTCCCATGGCTTCTACTCCTGTGCTCCAGCCAGCTACAAGTGACACCCTGCAGAAGGAAGCTCCAGTGACTTCAACTCATGTGCCTCAGACAGCTACAAATGACACCCTGCAGAAGGAAGCTCCTATGGCTTCTACTCATGTGCTCCAGCCAGCTATGAGTGACAACCTACAGAAGGAAACCTCAGTGACTTCTACTCATGTGTCTCAGACAGCTACAAGTGACACTTTGCAGAAGGATGCTCCCATGGCTTCTACTCCTGTGCTCCAGCCAGCTTCAAGTGGCACCCTGCAGAAGGAAGCTCCAGTGACTTCAACTCATGTGCCTCAGACAGCTACAAATGACACCCTGCAGAAGGAGGCTCCCATGGCTTCTACTCCTGTTCTCCAGCCAGCTATGAGTGACAGCCTCCAGAAGGAAGCTCCAGTCACTTCAACTCTTGTGCTCCAGACAGCTACAAGTGACACTTTGCAGAAGGATGATCCTATGGCTTCCACTCCTGTGCTCCAGACAGCTACTAGTGACACCCTAAAGACTGCGCTTCCCACTCCTCTTCAGCAGCTTACATGTCATGGTAGGCATAAATTAGCACACATTATACTGATTACTTCTGCTCACTGTGAAAGGAACAATGGTTCTATTGTTTTTCAATCACACATTGTGCAAAGTTGTCACGAGTGTACTTGGAAGCTGGGAAAATAAATGTCAGTTGTCTGGCATTGGCATTCAAACCACCTGTAAATATGTATCACCATTTCATGTAATTAGAAATCATATAACATAGGTAATTTCATGTAACATGTAACTTTCCATGAGTTACAAAATGAAATCTATGAAATATCAATGTCACCAAAGATTTTCCAAGGCAAGCAAAATGGTTATCACCAGCAAAATATCACATTCTCTTAACTCTTTATGTGCCATGGTGTAAACCCCCTGTGTGCCACATTATTCTGAGACCAGGCACTTTTTTGGGAAGCAATCTTTTTTGAAAGTCACGTATAACTTTTTATCAAAAAAATTGTGCCTGGTATGCAGTGAACAAATTGAACAGAAAACTCCAAGCTCTGCTGTTATGTGAATTGTACGACAGATTTATTATTATTTTACTTTTAAATGGCCAGTAGCTATATTATTTTCCATGTCTGTGAGGCATGACTTTTGCACAGAAAACCTTGATTAAAAAAATCAAAATTTACTCCAAAAAGCCCTGGGGAACACCATTTGATATCAAATCACCGCGTAATGCAAGCTACATGTAAGAGGAATGGAATCGTGAATGCGAACGCGAATGTACAATGGCAGTTGGCGATTTTTTGATCTGCTTTGGCGGGATTGTGCGTTTAAGCAAAATATGCGAACTTCGCACGCCGTCGACTGAGCTTGGCGTGCGAACGTGGCACATAAAGAGTTAATGTAATCATGAGAACTGACAACAGTGAGTTTAAAGTCTGAAGTTAGCGTAGCTTAAGAGATGAAGAAATATAGACCATATTTGTTTACTTTCTTATTGTTGATCGCCACTTGAAAGTACGTCCTGTTTGCTACCAAGCCAAGCTGATTAGAATGATATTTCATACGTGTTGTTTAATCTTTGTTTCTTTTGCACTTACTGAACAGGAATGCAAGGGGATTGCCAGCAGAAACACTGCATGCACAATAATTGCAATGAAGAGATCTTTGCTGCCTGTGTGCTGTGCTATTCCCTTCTTTGTTTCAAACACTTCATGGAGGATGACCCCTGTGAGGATCATATCGAGCTGTTGGTAAGGTTACAGTCTGGATAGGTGTGTTGGTTCCAACCATGATAGATAGCTTTCAGAGACCGTAAAGAGGCAACAAAATATTTGAATAAAATGTAGCAGGGGTACATGCCATTGTACCCCTGCTTGTAGGCATCAACCAGTCATGTAATGTTCCTGTGATTTTGTATTTGTGTTTTCTGTTTGTTTTTTTCTGTCCTGTCTGTCCTGTTTGTCCTGTTGTAATCAGCCTTGATAAGAATGATTTGATGTTTCTTTCTTTGTAAGCTTATGAGTCTTTTGTATTAGTTGTCCACAATGTACAAGCTCTGCTTTTTAGTGGACGCCTCAATTTTTTTCTTCCATGTAGTTTAACATGCGACAAGTTTGATGTGTATCCTGTATTTATGTACCTTAATTCGTTCTTAAATTTAAGTTTCATGCTGCAGTTAACTCATTGGTAACTAAGAGCAATTGTTACTGTATTTTCCTTTCTGTTTTATTATGTTCTGTTGAAGAAAAAAATGAAAAACAGTTGAATTGAATTGAATTGAATTGAATGGAATTGAATTGTATTGATTTGATTTTTTTTTTTTAAAGGCTCACCTTCTCAGGGGCAAATTGCTGCCATCCTCAACTTATGAAACAATATCAGCAAAAAGAAATGGTAAAAACACCATGTTCATCTAAAGAATTGCATTACTCAAAACTGAATTTGACATTTACCCAGATATGGATGGTAAGAGCTCATTTTGAAAAAGATAAATCTGAAGTGTGATAAATTTGAAATGATCATAGGTGTTGTCAATCACTCTTTACATCGTCAAGAAGATTTTTACTCATGTTATTTTTACATTGCTATTGCAGAATGACCCCAGTCTGGTTCAGATCATTGAAGAGATACAGTTAGAGGTAGAGCTGACAAACAAAGGAGATGAAGATCACATGGATACTAGTCCTACAGCCGCTGCAATTGATGAGGCAGAGGTTGATTCTTCTCGTACATCTGCTGACGATGGCAACAACACCATTCCTCAAGATACTCCAGGCAGTCATGATGACGTGGGGGAAACTATGTGTGATAGTGCTGATTGTATTTCCTCAAAAGTAAGTGTCATGACAATCCATATGAGAATAATGTAAAATATCCTTTCTGATTTCCTGTAAAATGAAAAACTATTGAAAAGAGACATACAAGAGAAGCTCTTTTTTGTGACTTAAATACAGATTTCAGCAAGGATATCTTAAAGGGAAATTCCAACCTGATATCATGCTGTGCTGTGTATGAAAACAGAAATACCAGAGAAGTAGATCTGCAAAGAAATTGGGGAAAATCAGACACACACAAAAAGATTTAAAGTTTAGAGAGTAAAACACATATCGGCAACTCTATGTGACAGGTGTTGAGCAGCTCTCCATTTGTTTTGTACTCAAAATATTATTGATTGTCATTTTCTCAAAATTTGGGCACAGACAAAACAACTTCACAGGAGACACACAGAAACCTATAAGTCTCATTATATACTTAAATCAAGTCTGAAGAAATTTTTCTCTGGAGAGAAACAAAAAATGGTAACTTTTTGTGTGGAAAACATACTGAGAGCTGTTCAGCATCTGTTTAGTAGAATTAGATTTTACCTCTTGAAAATGATATAAATAGTTCTAAGAAAATTTTTAATTTGCCCCCAATGTAGAAGTCATAACATTGAACACACAGGTACCAAATTTGTCAACAGAGGTCCCATCTATGCCAAGCAGTTTGTCACTGCCCACCAAAATGAAAGTATGTTCCTGTGCTCTTGTTTTCATTAGTTGTATTTCTCTTCTGAATGATATTGTTGGTTTACGCAGAGACCAAGGAAAAGAAATGCGACACCAGCTAACTGGCAGAGGAACATCAAGAAAAGGCTGAGGAACACTGGAGAAGCATATAAATCCACCAGCGGTAAAGAAATCCCACCACGAGTCCCTGGACCATCATGTAGCTCCTGTAAGTTCAGGTGTAGCAATCTGTTTTCAACAGAAGACAGAGAGGAGATGTGCAGGTCATATTGGAAAACAGGAGATTACAATCGACAAAGGGATTTCATAAGAAAACATGTAGAGAATGTGAAGGAAAGAAAATCAAACAAAATGGGTAAGCAAACAAAATCTGCTGTTCGCCGTAAGGTGAAGTATTTTCTCCCATGTGGAAGTAACACCCACCAAGTTTGTAGAGAATTTTTCTTGAGTACTCTTGCTATTGGGGAGAAGCTTGTTAGATATACTTGTGCTAGGACTACTGGTAGTGCCTTTTCCAAGGCTGATGGAAGAGGAAAACGAACACCCTACAACAAGACATCTGATGAAATGTTGGATGGTGTCAGGGCTCACATAGAAAGTTTTCCAAGAATTGAATCGCACTACTGTCGAAAGTCTTCCAAAAGACAGTATCTGTCCCCTCTCCTGAGTGTTGGCAAGATGTTTGACCTGTACAAGGCAGATAACCCTAGTCATGTTTCTCTTCATGTCTACAGAGCTGTCTTTAATACTGAGTATAATCTTGGATTTCATACACCAAAGAAAGACTCGTGTAAGCAATGTGAAAGTTTCAAAAACAAAACCAGTTCAGAGAAAGATGAGGACTGTGTGAAGGAACACATGCAACACCTTGAAAATAAAGACATGTGTCGAAAAGTGAAGATGGAGAGTAAAGAACAAGCACAGAAAGATGCCTCTTATAATTCATACAGCTTTGACTTGCAGCAAGTCTTGTCTACTCCTTCAGGCACAGCTAGCACTCTGTTTTACAAGAGGAAGCTGTCTTCATATAATTTGACTGTCCATGATCAGGCTTCTGGTGATGCCACATGCTACGTATGGCACGAGTACGAAGGTAAGAGAGGAGGTGCTGAGATTGGCTCCTGTCTTCTGAAAACAATGCAAAATCTTCCAGCGGATGTTTCACAGGTTTCTTTATTTTCAGATGGTTGTGGTGGCCAAAACCGCAATAGGTTAATGTCAACAGCACTGGTGTATGCAGTTCTTACTCTACCTAATCTTGTATCCATTGAACACACATACCTGGAGTGTGGTCATACACAGATGGAATGTGACATGGTGCATTCTTGTATTGAACATATGAAGAAGGGCACCACCATTACCCACCCAGATGAATGGCTTGGCCTGATTGCAGGTGCCAGACGCAAGCATCCTTTCAGTGTCGTGCATCTTGGTCATAAGGATTTCCTTGACATTGCTGCACTTTCTGGTCTGTGGTTCAGGTCGAGTATGAAGGATGACAATGGTCTGCCCGTAAAGTGGATGAAAATCCGTCAGTTCCGTTATGAGAAATCTTCAACGAACAGTGTGAAATTCAGGTATGATTTCCAGGAGGACTTCAGGGAGATGCGTTTGGCAGGGTCTCGCCGTCGACTCAATGAAATGCAACTGCAGAGGTTGTATCACTCACAGCAGTGTATCTCTTCTGCAAAGAAGAATGATCTTGTTGAACTTTGCAACAGCTTTGTCATTCCCAGCGTCTACCATCCTTTCTATAAGAACTTACCATCAGAAGTGATGGCAGATGAGACACCTAATGAAGAATGACTTCCATGTGTGAGTCTTATGCACTGGGGGTCCCACTACTGCATCACCAGGCTCCAACCTTAAACTTGAGTGCACAATCATAACTTCATTTACTTGCCATGATATTTTGCTGAAGATGTATTTTCAGTCTGAAATAAAACTTCAAAATCTTTTGTTGAATTCAGGTATGACTTCTACTTTCAAGAAGACCAACAGAGATGCCATTAACAGAGCTTCATGGATAAGGGGTAATAATGCAACTTATGAGGTTTTCTTTGTCGCAAAGATGAATGATGAAGTTGCACTTTTATACAAGAGCTTTGCCATTCCAAGCATTTACCATTCTTTTTGCAAGAAGTTATAATCATCATTGATGACAGATGAGATGCCTAATGAAGAATGACTTCCATGAATATTTCCTAAGCACTGGAGGTTTCAATACTGGATCACTAGGCTTCAACCTTTAGTTCAAGTGAGCAATTTACTTGCCATGATACATTGATGCAGACCTATTTTCAGTTTGAAATGAAATGTCAAACTCTTGTGCTAAATTCAGGTATGACTTCTAATTCCTCGAATACCAAGGGAGTTGTCTTTGACAGGGTTTCACTGATAAGGGGTAATAATGCAACTAATGAGGTTGTCTTTGTTGCAGAAGTGTATCTTTGTCGAAAGTAGAAAGACGATGTTGAATTTTGCAAGAACTTTGTCATTGCAAGCATCAACCATTCTTTTTGTAAGAAGTTACAATCATAAGTGGTGACAGATGAGATGCTTTATGAAAATGACTTCCATGTATATGTCTTATGCACTGGGGACATGCCATGATATTTTGATGCAGAATTATTTGCATTTTGAAATAAGACTTTAAACAAAGTGTCAAATTCAGTTATGACTTTTAATTTCTCCACAACCTATGAGGTTGTACTTGTCACAGCAGTGCATTTGTTCTTCAAAGGTGAATGTAAACTTACCAAGAGTTTTGTCATTCCAGTAATCATTTGTTTTTTATGTACTCTGACAACGTATTTTGAATAATGTCGCCTTGTTTATGTTTGTGTTAAAATCTCTGACGTGAAAAACTTAATTTGAAATCTACCTCCAGAGTTTTATTTGTGAATATGGCACTTTGTATTAATCTTCGAGGAGGGTTTTATTCTCTCTTCTTGTGTATATACAGAAGTTTGTGAACAAGGTGGGCTCGTTGTTCGAATGTGTCTTACCTCCTGACAAGACATTATTACTCATTTTACATATTTTTGTGATTATCAAAGCATTGTTACAGAAGAAATGCGCAATTAAATTGATTAATTGTATCGATCAATCAAAAAGAAAAGCCATTTCGTAAGGTGTGTTCAAGACAATGCCTCACATATCACAAATACGTACCATTTGATTCTGGTGAATCATTCATTAAATTGATGTACTTTGATAATGTGCTGATTAGTTATCAAGGTTGTGAATAGTATAGATAACCCTAGTCATGTTTCTCTTCATGTCTACAGAGCTGTCTTTAATACTGAGTATAATCTTGGATTTCATACACCAAAGAAAGACTCGTGTAAGCAATGTGAAAGTTTCAAAAACAAAACCAGTTCAGAGAAAGATGAGGACTGTGTGAAGGAACACATGCAACACCTTGAAAATAAAGACATGTGTTGAAAAGTGAAGATGGAGAGTAAAGAACAAGCACAGAAAGATGCCTCTTATAATTCATACAGCTTTGACTTGCAGCAAGTCTTGTCTACTCCTTCAGGCACAGCTAGCACTCTGTTTTACAAGAGGAAGCTGTCTTCATATAATTTGACTGTCCATGATCAGGCTTCTGGTGATGCCACATGCTACGTATGGCACGAGTACGAAGGTAAGAGAGGAGGTGCTGAGATTGGCTCCTGTCTTCTGAAAACAATGCAAAATCTTCCAGCGGATGTTTCACAGGTTTCTTTATTTTCAGATGGTTGTGGTGGCCAAAACCGCAATAGGTTAATGTCAACAGCACTGGTGTATGCAGTTCTTACTCTACCTAATCTTGTATCCATTGAACACACATACCTGGAGTGTGGTCATACACAGATGGAATGTGACATGGTGCATTCTTGTATTGAACATATGAAGAAGGGCACCACCATTACCCACCCAGATGAATGGCTTGGCCTGATTGCAGGTGCCAGACGCAAGCATCCTTTCAGTGTCGTGCATCTTGGTCATAAGGATTTCCTTGACATTGCTGCACTTTCTGGTCTGTGGTTCAGGTCGAGTATGAAGGATGACAATGGTCTGCCCGTAAAGTGGATGAAAATCCGTCAGTTCCGTTATGAGAAATCTTCAACGAACAGTGTGAAATTCAGGTATGATTTCCAGGAGGACTTCAGGGAGATGCGTTTGGCAGGGTCTCGCCGTCGACTCAATGAAATGCAACTGCAGAGGTTGTATCACTCACAGCAGTGTATCTCTTCTGCAAAGAAGAATGATCTTGTTGAACTTTGCAACAGCTTTGTCATTCCCAGCGTCTACCATCCTTTCTATAAGAACTTACCATCAGAAGTGATGGCAGATGAGACACCTAATGAAGAATGACTTCCATGTGTGAGTCTTATGCACTGGGGGTCCCACTACTGCATCACCAGGCTCCAACCTTAAACTTGAGTGCACAATCATAACTTCATTAACTTGCCATGATATTTTGCTGAAGATGTATTTTCAGTCTGAAATAAAACTTCAAAATCTTGTGTTGAATTCAGGTATGACTTCTACTTTCAAGAAGACCAACAGAGATGCCATTAACAGAGCTTCATGGATAAGGGGTAATAATGCAACTTATGAGGTTTTCTTTGTCGCAAAGATGAATGATGAAGTTGCACTTTTATACAAGAGCTTTGCCATTCCAAGCATTTACCATTCTTTTTGCAAGAAGTTATAATCATCATTGATGACAGATGAGATGCCTAATGAAGAATGACTTCCATGAATATTTCCTAAGCACTGGAGGTTCCAATACTGGATCACTAGGCTTCAACCTTTAGTTCAAGTGAGCAATTTACTTGCCATGATACATTGATGCAGACCTATTTTCAGTTTGAAATGAAATGTCAAACTCTTGTGCTAAATTCAGGTATGACTTCTAATTCCTCGAATACCAAGGGAGTTGTCTTTGACAGGGCTTCACTGATAAGGGGTAATAATGCAACTAATGAGGTTGTCTTTGTTGCAGAAGTGTATCTTTGTCGAAAGTAGAAAGACGATGTTGAATTTTGCAAGAACTTTGTCATTGCAAGCATCAACCATTCTTTTTGTAAGAAGTTACAATCATAAGTGCTGACAGATGAGATGCTTTATGAAAATGACTTCCATGTATATGTCTTATGCACTGGGGACATGCCATGATATTTTGATGCAGAATTATTTGCATTTTGAAATAAGACTTTAAACAAAGTGTCAAATTCAGTTATGACTTTTAATTTCTCCACAACCTATGAGGTTGTACTTGTCACAGCAGTGCATTTGTTCTTCAAAGGTGAATGTAAACTTACCAAGAGTTTTGTCATTCCAGTAATCATTTATGTTTTTTATGTACTCTGACAACGTATTTTGAATAATGTCGCCTTGTTTATGTTTGTGTTAAAATCTCTGACGTGAAAAACTTAATTTGAAATCTACCTCCAGAGTTTTATTTGTGAATATGGCACTTTGTATTAATCTTCGAGGAGGGTTTTATTCTCTCTTCTTGTGTATATACAGAAGTTTGTGAACAAGGTGGGCTCGTTGTTCGAATGTGTCTTACCTCCTGACAAGACATTATTACTCATTTTACATATTTTTGTGATTATCAGAACATTGTTACAGAAGAAATGCGCAATTAAATTGATTAATTGTATCGATCAATCAAAAAGAAAAGCCATTTCGTAAGGTGTGTTCAAGACAATGCCTCACATATCACAAATACGTACCATTTGATTCTGGTGAATCATTCATTAAATTGATGTACTTTGATAGTGTGCTGATTAATAGTTACCAAGGTTGTGAATAGTGGAATGCAAGGGGAAAGTGGATTAAAATTGTGTTATCAAAGTGAAAGTTGATTGCGTGGTTATATGTAAATCTGAGAGCAGAATATATGACACTGTGTACTATGTTTTGGGGCATTTTTATCAGTCAATTCCAATCAATATTTCAGGTATAGTCTACAGTGATGAAAGATATAGATTTATGGTAATGAGAAAGAATTGTTTCTGGATTAAAGAAAATGAAACTGTACTCCATTCATTTTGTCTGTGTGAAAGTCAAACGGAGTTGGATGTACCTGTTTAAAACTGAATTTCTGGAAAACCTCACTTTAGAATTTACATCAATGGTTTTCAGAATAATCAAAACAAGTTCTGCAAGTACAATTGTTCTTTAAGTACCTAGTGTAACTTAAGCGGTGATTATTTGTTCATAACATAAACAAATTCAAATCAAGCTTGGTGATTGTAAAATTTCTGGGCGATATTGACAAGATTCTACACGATTCCTAAAAATTTCAATACATAGGAATTAGCAGGCTTGAGATGACAATACGTTCTTCTTTGAATGGTATTTGAATAAACTGTCCCAATGCAAAATTCACTTGTGATTCCATTCTTCGTGTATGAAATGATAAGCAAGAGAGAGATAGAGAGAGAAATTTATGTAGGCCTATATATATATATATATATATATATATATATATATATATATATATATATATATTCCCTTATTTACAAGAGGATAATAGGGCACATTACCAGCAATTATGTTGAGTTGTTATTCCATACACTCAACTTCAAGGAAACAATACTAGTAACATGCATTTTGTTTGGTGTCTAATGCTGACAGATAAGGATAGCTGATATCCATTTGTTTAAAATTATGGAGAGCTTATTAAGTAGCGTTTGGAAATTTATAAGCAGGGATGCCTCTACAAACGTGAACAGCACAATCATCCAAGCTACGACCCCCCCCCCAAAAAAAAAAAAAAAAAAAAAATTCAAGGTCTTCACTGCAACGGCCGTCTACGCTGCTCATTATTGTACAACGTGTATGGGCAAGGGCCTTTTTGCACCTAGTCAAACGCGCGCAAGTCGCGTTCAGTAAGGCCATTGTGGGCGCGTAACTCGTGAACGCCCTTTCTGCGTAAGTCACGCATGTGGATCCGTTGGGCGCAGTAAAGCCCTTTACGTGTATTGCACATTTTAAGGCTCTTCTAATTAAAATCCAGTTTTGACACTCCATACACTGTTTAATTGCAACATTTTCTTTCGTCTTGCATGCAATTGGTAAGTTTTAATGAAAGGATGAAGCGTCAAATAGCAAATATTCTTCTTCTTTCGATTTACCAAAGAACGTCTTTTCCACCGTGCGGCGCGTTCGCATCGCGTAAGGGCCTTACTGCACCGATGCGACGATTTGTCACTCATTGACCCTATTTCATTAACTGAAAATTATATTACCGTAAGTAAAGCATCTTTGATTTGTCGATCAACAGCCCTATTTTCACCCTAATACTTATGACTTGCTAATGTGATGTGTCAGCAACCTGAATATGTCCCAAAAATATTTTGGATGAAAGGAATGTATGACTCAAGTGTACACGGCACAGTATGGAACTTTAAAGGGGAATGAAACCCAAATATACATGTAGATTGAGTGAATGAAGCAATATTAGAACACATCAGGGAAGTTTGAAGAAAATCAGACAATCAAATGAAAAGTTTATAAATATTTAAAGGGGAAGGCTAGTAACTGATCAGTGGGAATCAGTGGAAATGCTGGGAGATGATTGTTCCAATCCTTATGGGATTCATTGAAGAGTTCATTGTATATCTATTGTTGTGTGAAAATGATTTGCTTCAGAATGGTCTCATATTCAAGTAATGTACAGTTTAATGCTTCCAGGTTAGCGTCCCTGGTCAGTGACAGGGCATTAATCTGCACATTACTTGAATATGAGACCGTTCCGAAGCAAATCATTTTCACACAACAATAGATAAACAATGAACTCTTGAATGAGTCCCATAAGGATTGGAACAATCATCTCCCAGCATTTCCACTGATTCCCACTGATCAGGTACTAGCCTTCCCCTTTAAAGTTTTGGTGCTGTCATTACTTGATGAGGAGACTACTCCAGACAACAATATAAAAAATGCAAAGAAAATTAAAAAAAAAAAAAAGATTATTTTTAATGAAAAGTACACATTCGCTCAACTTGTTACTGACATATGTTGAGGGGTAACATTATTCCCCAAGTCAAGTGCTCTTTCATTATGCTGGAAAAGTAAAAATATATTATATTTTCTTGATGTCCACACATGACATCACTAAGTGTGGTAGTCTTCTCATCCAGCGACAGCTAAACCAAATTTGAAAACTTCATAACTTTTGAACGGGCAGTCCAATTTTCCTCAAATTTCATATGAAAATACAAAATATTGCTGCATTCCGTCAATTCACACATTAATGTGCATTTTGGTTTCATTTTCCTTAAATGATTTCATCTCATCAGACTATTTGAAACTCTAGATGCAAAAGGTTAGATATAATGCCTTAGTATTATGATCCTAATTATTCAAATAATTATGATCACTATATAGAAAAATATGTAATATCGTAATTATATGTCATGATATATGTAATAATATATCATGGGTAATAATTACTAATCTAATTATGCAATATGACTCAGAATTTAAGAAACTTTGCATGTCACATCTTTATCATAACAATGAATATTGATTCAGAGAGGAGGAAAAGCATGAAGTAAAAATCATGACAACTCAAAAAAGCCATGTCAAAGGTTATTATTGAAAATCGAGTTAACATAATCATTCTCAAGTGTAATCTAAACTTATATTGTCATAGAGAGTTAAAAGAATGTGTAAAATTCAAAGTTTATCATAATATACAATTAAATAGCTTTGTGCAATTCTCCAAATAGAATTGCATTCACACTGTCTCTTTGTTATGGTTGTGCTTTTCCTCATTACTGTGTGTATGGGCAAAATATATAGGACAACCAGCCTAAATCTATTTGTGTACATGCAATGTTGTGTTACAGCTTCACATAAATAATAATAATAATAATAATAATAATAATAATAATAATAATAATAATAATAATAATAATAATAATAATAATAATAATAATAATAATGATAATAATAATAATAATAATAATAATAATAATGATAATAATAATAATAATAATAATAATAATAATAATAATAATAATAATAATAATAATAATAATAATAATGATAATAATAATAATAGTAATAATGATAATAATAATAATAATAATTCACAATACTTATATAGTGCATTATCACATGAAATGTCTCTAAGCACTCAAAGACATGATGTGTCACTGATGTATTTGTTCAGCTGAGGGGATTATATTTGTCAGAAGAAGACTGAATTATAATCTATGATGATTGGTCAGCACGTAACTGATGGCCAGTTAATATATAATCATTTGAAATGTGTTACTTATGAAAATTTGTATGTTTGGGAGTAAATCATTATTTTGTTAAGTATTATCAAGTTTCCTTTGCATTTTAAAGCACATTCACACACACACACATACACAGATTGGAACATCAGTGAATACACTATATTTCAGTGACATTTAAATGGTCTATCCAAGCAGATTACTAGGGACCTCAGCGACCAAACTTTCACCCATGTGACTTGCAAAGAGCAATGCATTTCTTTCCCATGTCGATACGTTCATGCCTGCAACCTACCAACAAGCCGAACAATGCCAATGAATTGCTTTGAATCGTATCATATCTGACGCGTGGGTATGTTGCCAGCTTGTATTACCATCGCGATCTGTTGATGGAGAGATATGTTTCATACCCGTCTGAGAGAGAGAGAGAGAGACAGAGGAGACAGAGGAGACAGTGCCACATATATCTCAACCTTTTTTTTTTTTCTCCCTCATCTTATCCCTACTGTATTTATAATCATTTTATCTTTATTCTTCCTATATATCTTTCCCTCTCTTTCCTTTTATGTTTTTCCAAGTATTTGTTCTTTTGTTCTCTGCATTTAGTGGATTTCATCTCATCCTGCTCAGTCGACAAGTCGCCTACATGGTCTTATTTGGATACAGTATATATCTTGTCTACTGTTTCTTTTCTTTTTTTTTTCTTTCTTTACCACTTCCTTGTAGTACATACTCGTATATATAAATTGTCAGCCTCTTCTCTCTATTGCTCCACAAATTTTTCTTGTTAAGCTCTCTTTAATTCATTGTTGTATGATATGCGCAAGTGTCAGTTTTGAGATATATGATATATGAATATTTGGCATTTCGGCTAATATTCCACCTCTTTGCTAATCTACCTGGTCTAGCTCTCTTCGTAGAAAAAGAAAACAAAATCTTGCTATTTTTTTTTTACTATTTGTCAATTATCAGTTTATTGCTTTGCCAAGTATATTGCCCCCCTCTGCAAGATTTTATATGATATATGTCAGGACTGCTGTCTGCAAGTGATACACAGTGCACTAAAGGTAAACCATACATGTGCAGAATGCTACCATCTGGTTTGTCCCAAATCAATCAACTTTGATTCTAGTCTCTTTGTTGACTAATATTTCATGTCATGGGGATAAAATCCATTAAATTTCTGATTTCTCTCACTCTTGGCTTTTTACTTCATTGTTCAGGCTGAGTTGTTTTCAAGCAGAATCAAGGTAGAAGTCAAGCTGGGAGGTTTTATGAAGAGCTGTTTATCACTGCCCATCATTATTTGTGTCTTTATGTGACATATTTCTTTTCTCTGCCGGTGAAATGATAAATGTCGGTTGAATTCATGTTTTTGTTGACTGAGACAATTATGTTTTGGCATGGCAGGGACATTTTGAACTGACTGAACTGAACGTGAATGTGATTTCCTGTGATTGGCACTTGTGGCTTTCCAGCAACACTGTGCCAATAAATCCATTGCCAGGGGGTGTTTTCACAAAGGATTTTACCTTCTGATTGAATAGTTAATGAGCGTTTGCTTGTAAGGGCAGGAAACGTTTTGATAACGAGGCGTAAAATTTATAGCACCAGCAAAAGGTGTTATCATCCTACATCCTCTCTTTTCTAACACATTCCCTTTCTCCCGTGTAATTGAGTTCTCCTCCTATCTCTGTGTAATGATGAGGTTATTATCTCGCCTGAACATCAGTGCAGTCTTGGACAAAGACTATTCAGATTGAGATACATTGCATTCTTTGCATAGTCATGGTTGTTCCAAACTCCACTATAAACAAAGAAAAAACAACAACAAAAATAAACAAGATCTACCACGTATAACTGACCACAGTTATGTTGAGGGGATCAATAAGTAAGATGTGTTTGACTTAAAGGGGATGGCTAGTAACTGATCAGTGGGAATGCAGGGGGATGCTTGTTCCAATCCTTGTGGGATTCATTTAAGAGTACATTGTATATCTTTTGTTGTGTGAAAATTGTTTGCTTCAGAATGGTCTCATATTCAAGTAATGTGCAGTTTAATGTTTCCAGGTTAGCATGCCTGTACAGTGATGGGGTAACCTGGAAACATTAAACTGCACATTACTTGAATATGAGACCATTCTGAAGCAAATAATTTTCATACAACAATAGATATATAATGTACTCTTAAATGAATCCCACAAGGATTGGAACAATCATCCTCCAGCAATCCCACTAATTCCCACTGATCAGTTACTAGCCATCCCCTTTAAATAGCAAGTGAGATTAGGGCAGCCCAATGGACAATGATTTCTGTGCATGCAGTCCATGATATGATTTAACAAATTGCATTAAGAAACTTAGAAAGCACAAGTGGCAGATGAAGATAAATAATACAAGTGCTACTATTAGAGTCTTAAATATATCTTATTTTCCATATTATTTTTAAAACAGATATCCTATACTGTCATATCCTAACTAGTATACTAAAACTGAAATAAAAATGTTTTATACTTTAGTGTACATTTAAGTTTGTTAAAGACCTAGGCCAGCGTTACACGTCTATATCGGAAATCAAAGCTTAAGGGGGATTAACATTTGGATTAAGAATATAAGGTTAATACCCAGCAACACTTCCCACACTGATCTGAGTAGGCATATGTGCCAGAAAATTATGTTTCCATAACAAATTATACTTTTGATATATTTTTCCTGTATTTCTGTTAACTAATCTGTAATGTAAAGGAAACATGATAACAGGTTGAAATTTTTGACAAAGGAAATGCCACTTTAAATTGTGTAGTCAGTATTCCCATGAAATTGATGAGTATTCCATGATAAAATATGTCTTTAGATCTAGGTAAATCAATTGTATTCCGTGCTAACAGAGTAAATTTTGCTATAATCAATAATAATCCTATACTGCAAGCTTGATTAGAAAACTATTTCTTTAAAATGAACCCCCAAAATGAAGCTGAGTGCATTATCCTGAATATCAATACATTGCATGGCATCATATCAATATTGCAGACTGTCTCTTCATTGGGTATATTTTTAGCTACATGAGCTTTTCCTCTGATACTGGCTGTCCCAAATTGATTTCAAGGTAGCTCTTAAAGGGTTGGTATAGTTTGGGTTGAGATGGGGCTTTACAGTTTTCCAACTTTTTGTTTGTGTGTGTGAGATAATGAGAAACCTCTTATGAAATATTAAAGAGCATACATATTCTGAGAGGAATTCAAAGTTTATTAGATGAAAATTGGTTTTGAAATGGTTGAGATGTATCTAAAAACAAAGTAAAACAAAGTTGTCCTAATAAAAGTTGGGTGCCACCATTTATTAGGATTTTTTGGTGTGTTTGGATATTTCAGCCATTTTAAAACCAGTTTTCATCAAATTAACTTTGAATTCCTATCAGAATATGTATGCTCTTTAATATTTCGTAAGAGGTTTCTCATTATCTCACAAAAAGTTGGAAAACTGTAAAGCCCCATCTCAACCCAAACTATACCAACCCTTTAAACTGTGCTGTTCTCCTGACAAGCACTCCCTTCCACCTAAATGTGTTATTTTAGACATGAAACTCATTAGACTGGAGATTGCAGTTGGGGACGGGGTTAGGCAGAATCACGCAGAATATCCCCACTGGAGAGTTTCGAGCATTTATCAGCCGTGTAGCGTAGCCCCCTCGCTCCCTCCGAACTTTGAAGGCTTCTCATCGAGGGTTTTGGCCCTAATCCCGAGGTGCTGGGCATGGATTCTAATATCATTGTGGGTCCTGGGAGTGCCCCATTGGTGGTAGATAATCTGGGACATCAAGCAGTATTGTGATGACAGGAAAAGGGGGGAGGCTGGTTAATGGGTCTGGCAGTTATGGAGATGTAGCAACTGGGGAGAGGTACGGGTACGGAAGCGAAGTTGGAAAGGGGTCCCTGATGGTGGTTTTACCTATGATAAATGTTATGGATGAAGGGATGCTGGAATATTGTAGTGTTTTAGAAACTCTGCTACTCATCATTGACAACCTATCTTTGTTAGTTGCTGTTGGAATGACTTCATATATCATCATATAAAACTCTATGCATGGCCCATTATTGACAAATGTAATTAAAAGACTTTCTCACATTTTGTTTTCTGCTTGATGTATACTGAAATTAGATATCAGATGAAGCAACGTTGCTGATGCATGATTGGTTCTGGTAGCTTGCCATGGCAACAAGCTCCCAAGCTGCGAGAGGAGGCAGGGAGGAAAACAGTGAATTTTTTAGATGTAATTTCTGCTTCTTAACTAGATCATCCATCTTTTTGAAGGATTGCTGATGTTTTTCCCTGATCTTTTCAAGGTAGCTAATCACCCTCTTCTTGAAAAAGCTTGATGCAATTATGTTGAATTTACCATCACTGATTATTCCTTTCAGTCCAATGTGTTTGTTTTTGTGTTTGTCACACTATGAAGAGAATAAGAAGAAATGACATTGATGCAAGAAGATTACTTGTTGCATATTAGAACCAGATGAGCTGCGCTTTAAATGGAAGGTGGCTGTGAATTCTCTCTGTACATCAGATTCCTCTTTAGATTTCAAAGTAGGCCTATAAGTTGTGTATAGAATGCATCTGAAATGTTTTGTAAAGCATTGTGGAGATTGAATTGGCAGGTCATCAATCATATTCCAAACTTGTGATCATAATTGAATGGGCGTGGCGAGTATAATCATTATCATGGTTAACATCAGCATCAAAGTATGATATTATGTTTTGATTGATCGTAAGACAGAGGCCAGATTTTTGCACTAGCATTTCTGGAGCCTACCCAGAACTGAAGACAGGTTTTTACCCCTCTAATCTACTTCTCTCCATTCTTCCTCTAGGTTGTGCTGATGGTACAGTTGAGGGCCTCGTGAGCAAGGACCGCCTGGCAGCGTGCTCTGGTAGCTGGGAGGGGCACGTTGGCAACGCCAGTCACCTGTGTGCTCCGGGCTGGGGAGTGTGCAGCTGGGAGCAGGCGGGGCTTCTCTCTACGTTGTCATGGACAGATGCCGTGGCGATGGAGGGTTGCTTTGTATACAATGCGGCCCATGATAGGGGGGAATGTGGACCCTGCAGGGACTCCCTAGAGCAGGTACACTGAGCTCATTCATTCTTACTCCATATTCATATGGGTTTTGAGGGACATGAATTCGTATACAAATATATGCATATCTATATTTCTATATTTATAAAAGAGAGAATAAAAGATGGGTATATCATATAGTTTCCTTTACATGACTTAGAAATTGTATACATGTATTAAAACAGAAAAGGTTGAATATTGTGGTGTAGAACAATAGCAGAGTTCACTTGATCAGTTGTCACGAGATGTTAAGAAATGAAGAGTATCGCGATGTTTTGACTGCAACTTCTACCTTTCATGAGACACTGTAGAAAGAGCGCCGAGTACGCATCTTTAAATCAAACGCAGTAGACCGTGATATCTTCTTGTTTGTTCATTTTTTATATTCAGTGTTTCCATTGTTTCCTTTGATTACTTTATTTCATCTTTATCTTCCCCTTCCTCTTTCCTTCCTCTGCTCAGCCTGTCCCCTGAAGTCTGTTCTTCCCCACATCTTTATGATTGCACTTTAATAACCTATTGCACCTGTAATGAGGGTTTCACATGACCATGTGGATTACAGGGAAGGTGTAGTTTTTGTTGAGATAGGGCTTCAGGTTTCCAACTTTTTTTGTGAGATAATGAGAAACTTCTTATAAAATATATGAAATATGAAATTCTGTAAGGAATTCAGAGTCTATTTGATGAAAATTGGTTCAGTAATAGCTGAGATATCCAAAAACAAAGAGGTCCTAATAAATGGTGGGTTTAAAGGACCACTTTGTTTGAAATTGCTTTTGGCTCTCTCAACCATTTCCAAACCAATTTTCATCAAATAAACTTTGAATTCCTCATAGAATTTTATGCTCTTTGATATTTCATAAGTGGTGTCTAATTATCTCACAAGAAAGTTTAAATCTGAATCCCCTTCTCAACCAAAACTATATCATCCCTTTAACCTTTTCTTTGCCCCAGACTTTGGACATTGTGTACAATGCTATGGGGGTTTCTGTGCCAATTGACAATCAAACCACACAAAGGGTTAAAGGGATCGTATAGTTTTGGTTTGAGACCTAATTTCAGGTTTCTAACATTTTTTGGTGAGATAATGAGAAATTTCTTATGAAATATGAAAGAGCATGTAATTCCATGAGGAATTCAACATTTATTCGATGAAAATTGGTTTTGAAATGGCAGAGATATCCAAAACAGAGCGATTCTAATAAGTGTGGGACCCACACTTTATTACGATCGCTTTGTTTTACTTTATTTTTCGATGTTCCAGTCATTCCAAACCCAATTTTCATCAAATAAACTTTGAATTTCTCTTAAAATGGTATGCTCTGTACTATTTCATAAGTGTTTTCTTGGTATCTCACAAAAAGTTAAAAGCCCAATTCTCATCTCCATCAATACTGTACCATCCCTTTAACTATGTTTCAGGTGATACTTATAAATGACATAAAAATTGATGAAATCAACATGGATTCTGTATGGAAACAAAAAAGGACATTAGTATCAGGCTGTTTGTGATTTGCTATGCCCTTTTTGCCTGTTTGCCAGAATATCATTTATCATTAACAGGTCTGAAGTCTTCCAGTGCAAACTGTTAAATCCCCTGACAATTAGTAGCAAAAATGTTTGTGCCTCCAAGCTTGGAGGTTTATCATAACATTGTCTCCCGTGGCGACAGACCAGGTTCAAACATCGCCCTCGTGGCTTGTTTTTACACCGGAGCTGTCGTAAGTGTGAAGGTTGTAGCCATCATACGTTTAATTAGTGGATACTTGATTAACCCATGATTGAGGAGACAGGAATGGCATCTCCATTAGGATGCAGTTTAGGAGGAAGAAAATAACGACACTTACCATGTAGCATTAATAAAGCACCGTGTTACAGAAGCCGAAAGAATGTCATGAACTTTTTAGAACGGATTTTCCCATGGGTATTCTTGTTATTCGATGGAAGGAAAAGCATGTTTCCGGCAAGAACTCAAGATTTTGTGATGATCCCTTACGAGTTCTGATGATGAAAATATCATGAAGGGGAACACAAACTCTGTTGCCTTGACGACCATTGGTACAAAGTCCCCATGTGGTGTCAATATGGATAGGCACACATATGCTTGTGCATGATGTTAAAGATGTGTGTTGTGCAAATTGTGGTTCAGTTGTATGGGGTAGATATCAGGCAAGTAAATTCCATTAGAAAACCTCTTCCTGTTACGAATCAATGCCTTCAAAGAATTCCTAATTGAGCTGTAATTTCAGAGAAAATGCATAGAAATTAAAACATATTCTTGAGGGTATATACACATAATAGGAATTCTATACTTCTATTAAACACAAACATGAAGATTAGTTTCAGAGCAGACTTTAGAAAACAAAGAAGAGAGCAATAAATTGCACACTGATCTTCTAGCGTTGTTTGAATTCACTGAAGAAATTAAACTACCTTGCCTTACAGAAATTCATTTGTTAGGTTTGCTGCAGAATATATACACATAATCATCTTGATTTGTCAAAGTGTGGAAGTATATAGAGCCCTAAATGCATAAAGTATGCAAGCAAGTTCAACCAAGTTCTGTTATATTAACTAGATTAAACAATACTTGAAAAAATATTTGCAGGTCTGAATCTTACCATTTAAGATTCTGTTAGACCCACCCATTAAAACTGATGTTGCCAAACACAGAACAGAAAGAGGGGTTTACGTTGGCTCTGTTTGTTGTATACTCCATATTATAGAGCTGAGCTGCACAACTGTACTTTGTACATCACTCCAATAATGAATCATCTCAAGCGCTTGTAAAATATAGGTTTATTGGAGAGAAGGTAGCTTTTATCATTATTCAAAGTTCAAGATTTATTTCTACTGTTAGATAGATATGAAAAGGTATGTCTGACCCATTGCTGGCAATAAAGCAACAAGCAAACCTGCACATTGATAAGGATCAACAATTAAATATAATTACTTTAACCCCTTCACTGCCTTTGTCTGTTCAATTTTAGCTATCAAAAAATATTTTGCAATATGTTTTTGCCTTTCGGAATACAAGCACCAGCAGTTTACACCTCAATGTTTCAGTTTCACTTAATCTAACTCAGTTTGAAAAAACACACATTGAAGTGACCATCACAAGAGAGTGGCATTACATGTTTTTAGTGTGGAGTGTGGAGTGTGGAGTGTTGAGTGATTTCTTTTTACAAATCTTGTACAAAAGCATAAAAAAACAGATATTTCATTAAATTGAATAATCTTCAGATATGCTATGACTTATCAAATATCATCATGAATAAGGAGCAATATCGAACTATTTTGTTTGTTTATTTCAACTTTGTTAACTGCTCGGTCATGAGCCACACGATGTGAAATTAGATGATAAAATGCCACCGTGACAATGTTTGAACCACTGATATCTTAAAGAAGTGTATCATGTAATTCATCTTTCTATGGGAGCTAAATATGTACTCATATCTGTATAATCTTTAGGAAGAATCCAATAATGTTTTCATAAACCATATTGGATACCAGCTGTACTTTGAAAGGCATATCGAAACTACTTTTTAGTAAATGATAATTGACAGTCATTAGGATATTATTGGTGGAGACTGTCATGATATATTTGTCCTAGATTGCTTTGCTTAGAGTTATTGATAACCGGAAATGCCAAGGGGGGGGGGGGGGGGGGGATCTTGTATTACGTCTTCTTCCATTGCTGGTATGTTTACTGTGTCTGCAAGTGTTTGAGTGTTCCGCTGCCAACAAGAAACAGGTATGATTGCAAATCAGGTTGATTATTGCTGAATATATACAAACACTTCATTAAAAAAAGAAAAAAAAATTGTTCCCAGGGGCTCTAAACTTATCTTTAAATTGGTCTCTATGCAAAGCAACAGAATTTGGTTTCTATTCTCACAAGAAGGACAAACTGACATTAATTTATTCTTTTCAGCCAGTCAAATTGATTTCTTCCAGTTCGACTTGCCCCGCAGCCCACCCTTTTGTAGATTGTTGTATTCATGTGTCCAGTCTCATTTCTCCTGCAACAAAATAAAGAGTGAATGCACTTTGACAGACGTATGACTAGTAATTGCAATAACTTGTCATTTTGATTACTGCACACAAGTTTCAGGCTTAGACTCCTTTTCAGACTCTTTATGACTCCTGAGGATGAATGATAGGGAGCAAGCTCTTTGCAGAAGTCATGAAATGGAGTGGTGCCATTCTTGCATGGCTGTTGTTAGCTTTTCAATAGATGAGAAATAATATCTACCAATCATTTTCAATTTCTTAATTATTACTTCAACTTATTTATTTCATAAAAACACATTAAAAATATTTACAGAGATGCGTGAGTCAAAGGACGATATCACACAAAAGCCTGGGGCTTGGAAATGGAGATTTCCATAAATGAATTGACTGTGATAGACTAGAAAGTATATGTCTCATAGTCAATAAAAATGTCTGATAATAGAGACTAGGCTGACTAGGCTAAGTGTGCAATGACTTGTTCGGTAGGATGTTGGGAGGCAGCTTTGAGATGATGGGATTTAGGAGAATATCGATTGCAGGAGCCGTGTAACATTCTGGAGTGACACTCATTCATTGCTTCTTCTTCTTTTTTTTTTTTAAAGGAAAGTGCAAGAATGTAAGAAAAGGGCCTTTAAAATCAGATTCAGTGAGACAAAACATTTAAATGAAATAGATCAATTACAAATACCAAACTAAGTTGCTTAAAAAATATGGGCAATTTCTGCTTTTCAAAATATTCATAAACTTTCAAGTTTGAACAGGAAATAATATAGCAAGTGTTCTATTTTTAACCATTATCAAGCTTTCCAGTTTGCAACCACCAAATCACCTTATGTTGTTGTTATCTTTGACTTTATCAAGGTATCACTACATATCAATCAATGCTATCATAATTTACACATTTGTTTATTTGTTTATTTGCAGATACTTTTCTGCATTTATTTCAAAATAACTGTTAACAATAATAGTGTGATACATAGATAACAAAATGATCAGATCATAAACAAACAAATTACTTAGTGAAAGTAGACATATTCGATACAAGACCTCATTTAGAAAAAAATAAATAAATGCAGTTGTGACTGATGCAAAAGGCAAGACTGTCATAAACCATTGCTTGAAGTGATAGTAGTATGTGCAAGTACTTTAGCCTTTCCAATGTCGGTCATAAGGCTGCACAATGTAGCCAGCTAGTAGATCCGCACCTTACAGTCAAACCCACGAGATAAGTCGTTCAGAGATCACCCTTCCTCATCATAGTATTGGACGTGTCACTGGCCTTGTCCGTGATGACCAGGCTGAGAGAATGGACGATGTTTTGCCAATTAGCCAAGAAATCTGTGTCATGGCAATGTCTGCCGTCATGGCGATAGTGCAGAGTTAAGGGAGAGTTCTTCCATAGACCAGCATAAGGAGTGTAGAATTGTGTGATCTGCCATAAGAAAATGGGAAACTGTTGTCAGCTTGGGCTAGAAACAAAGTGCTTTTCAGCTTCATTGTATTGTTATAGATTTGGTATGACAAAGTGCTCTTTAATCAACCTTTGATATAAAAACAAACCCATTTGTTTCTTCTGAAATATGAAAACTACATTGAATTCAACATGGTTTCAATTGACATTTCATCACAACTGCAAGAAAAATCAGCATTTGTTATTTTTATGATATATCTGTGCCAAATTTATGTGACAGAACTCCAAATTTTGTTTCAAATAAGATTTTGGATAATTTCACTTAAAAAAAAAGTTTCTTGCCAAAGTTGCTCCTACCATGGAAGGTAGTCCATTAAGTCTTCAAAGACGTTTAGAATCTTAATTTAGGCATTTGATTCATATGTCGGAACCTTCTTGTATTGCTTGTACATTGAAAATAGTTGATGAATGATGAACTTATTCTGTTGATCCCTGCAAATATCATTGATCTCTTTAGCATTTTTTTTCTCTTCATTCTGTTAACTCAGTTTCTGACCAGAAAGGACTTGTTATTTAAATATTGTGTGAAGCTAATTGATCGAGACATTCCAATCTGTCGTTGTGGTTACATGAAGCCCCAGGGTGACTCAGGGTAAGACTGTCAAGTTGATGGTTGAAGGTTGAGAAGGGAAGGTATTATAAAAAGATAAATCGTGATAAGAAGGAAAAGAGAGAGAGAGGGAGAGTGAGAGATTAAGTGTTAAGTGTGTGCTCGGGTGTTTCCCTAAGTATGGAGTAATTAATACCACTTGAGACAACATGCTCCCCAGCGGTATCTAACTTCACACTTCCTTACCCTACAGGCAATCAGAGTGTTACCAAATTGCTCGGCCAGTTACCCTCAGGATTCAATCCCCTGTCCTGCCCAGGTTTCTTTACTGTTTTTGCTGTTATTTTTTTATACCAAAATTCATTAAAATTTTTATGTCAGTTCAATTCATTTCAATTTTTATTTCAATTCAATTCATTTCAGTTCAATTCAATTCAGTTCAATTCAATTCAATTCAATTCAATTCAATTTAGTTCAATTCAATTCCATTCAATTTAATTCAATTTAATTCAGTCCAATTCAATTCAAGTTTTATTTCCATCATCAAAGAAAAAGAAAACATGATTCAAAACAGTACAAGTTGTTGATTTGTCTTGCATTCATCTGATGACTGTTTCTTTGAATGCAATATATTATATGCACAAGTGATATTATAAAAAGAAAGAAACAATGCACACTTTGTCATGGTAACAAAAAAAAAGTAATCATTATGATGGAAAATTTATTATTTCATCATGGGACTGTTAGATTAACATTATTATGACACAGAGAAATCATTACATTTTTATCATGACTCCAACAATTTCTTTTCATGGTTGATATTGTCAAAAGACAAATTTATAGCTGGTTTTGATTATTGATGGCATGAACATGAGAGTCTTGATATTGAAAGTTAGCTGTCAACTTGGAGTTAATTTTCTAAGGTTTGATGCAAACAAAGTGTTGTCTGCTATTGGAACTAAATGGGAACAAGGAAAAATGGCTGATTCTGATTGGCCCTTGACAGAGCAGTAAGATAACTCACTACTATATATGTATCAACATAAAATCAAGATGGAGTTAGCTAAAAATTTTTGTTATTTATTTTATTCATTTTTTTTTTCAGTTTTCAATGCCCAGGGTAGCCCCAGCAGTGGTTTATACACAGTTATTCTGTATAGGGGACCCTGTAACAGAATAACAAGGTATAACAGTTACTTCGACGTACATGCATAAATTATGAGACCATTATTCCTGCGTGTAGTGTACTATATGAGTGTGTGTTACCAAAAGTTCAGCCTTAAAGATAGAATTCTACAAGTTATATTCAAAACATTTAAAATGATATCAGATAGAGTTAGTAAATGTTGATGAGACCTGCAGTAATTTTTCCCCTGCAAAACAAGAAAAACATTTGACTATGTACTACATTTGTAGGTGATGAGTTAATCCAGATACTGTATAGGCCTACGCTGTTATTTTCGTGTACAGATATTTTCGCTAATGAATAGGTCATAGACATTTTCACAAGATGTTGTTTCCGCGAACTGATGCCAGCGCTAACGTAAGTGCACGATTACCCCAGCGTACGGAGACATTTTCGCGTGCTGTTAAAATCGCGAACTAACTGTGATTTGCAGATTTCGTGAAAATTAAACCCTCGCAAAAATGACAGCTTATACAGTAGTTGTTGTTCACAAAAAACTGGCACATCATCATGTAAAAGATGTTATTCGCCTAGTTTTAGCACCCTTTACCAATTCATATATGTACCAGGAAGTACATTCACATTGGAATTACAGTGATATTGAATACCACAGTAATTTGTTGTCACTATTCTCAATGAAATGCACTGCTGTATGATCGTTGGGATTCTAACGAATTTTGAATTACCACCCTAAATACCATGGTATTTTGTGATGTATTTTGCAGTCTATTTATGTTCACATTGCAAAATACAGAGTGAAATATTTCACTGTCAGTGTGAATGCACTTGACAAGAGCAGGAAAATATTGAAGAGCCTGAAATGATTGATGCATCCAGTAGGCCTGGTGAAGACTGACATTTGCATTTGGTCAGTGAGAAGTAGACTGGTGTGGTTGGATCGTATGAATGTGGTTAGTAACCATCAAAATATCCTTGGAGAAAAAATTGTCAACAATAATATCAGATTTGGGAGTCACTGTGCCAATTTATAAGCTACCACTGTCTCAAGACTCCGAAGAAAGCCTCCAAATTTCTCCCTGAGGTGCGGAAGTCTGAAGGAAAGACCAGTACATGATGGCTACCAATTTCTGTCTTCAAAAAACCACATCAGAATCATCTGCCTTTTTCCTTTAGGCCAATCACTCGGGAGCATAAGAGTTTATAGAGTGCTGGGGTCCAAGTCTATACCTCATGGCAAGTTGTGATCCTTAATAGTCAGAAAAGACCATATCAGTCCATTTCTATCCAAACTTTTACTCTTACCAACATGCATTAAAAAAGTGAGTATTGTAATAGGTAAGAAGGAGTAGACACTGAATGCAACAATAAGATGAAGAAGAATTGTCTGGTTTTATTTATATCAATTCAATATTCTAAATTCTATCTTACAACTTTTGGTATTGCTACATCAAAGATTAATTTCTTCGAAGATTGTCATCAATTGTAGACAGGAATACATTGTGATAAAATCTAAGCAATTCCATGTGCCATGATTTCAACTGTCTACAGAGCTAGAAATGTATTTGAAGTGCATGCAATTGGGAAGAAAAAAAAATATGTTTCCTTTCTCAAAACGGAAACAATTTTATTTTTGTTTGACTCTGCTCCCCTGCCAGCGAGATTCAATTACCTGCAAATGAAGCTAAGCAGACAGGACGGGACATAGGTATTTTTGTAACGCTTTGCCTCCAGACATAGCAAGAGATGTGTTGTTTGTGGTCACGACTGGTAGCACAAATAAAATAAAGAAAGTTTTCTGGGGGATATCCTTCTATTTCCTCTGTGACCCTTATTACTCAGATTTCAGACAGCGCTGCGATGTACCGAGTTGTGAGTAACGCCACCAGCTCCGGGAAGTGGCGGGGGAAGAAAGCGCATGCAACTTGCGAGGGAGAAGTGTTTGATTTGTCAGCGCTACAGCAGGTGGAATTTCTCCAGAATATTTTCCGCTTTGCCCCTGGTTTATTATTCATCCTTCCACTTTCAATTCAATTGCTCTCGCTCTTTCTCTCTCTCTCTCTCTCTTATTTTCCTTTGTACGCTTTGTTCATTGCGTACCTTACCTTTTTTTTTATGTCATCATTTGTACTGTGTTTCATTTCAAGGGGCCCAAATAAACCTTTTTCCTCCAAACTGCTGTGTATTTTGATGACTCTTTTCAGATTTGATTTTTTATTTTCAAAAGAGGTCAGGAGGATGTGTACAAACTGGTGACAGGCAAGCAGTAATTGTGCCTTCTGATAAAGCGAAAGATGATTTTAAGATTACATCGTGGCTAGAAGTGCTAAGTATAAAATGTTTTTCACCATCAGATATTAAGAGCTTTATAGGGACTGCTCTTCAAATTTATTTGTACCTTAAAGGTGTTAATTTTGGAGTAACATGTCGTCGCCGGTCACACGAACCGACGAATCACTCGATTTTCGGTCAAAATTTCGATTTTCGGTCAAAATTTCGATTTTAAGATTTTCAATCATTTCGATAGTAGACATTCCATACTACATATTCTGAAATTCTCAGTGTGTAATTCGGTGTAATTTTTACGTAGTTATCACTTTTGTAGAAGTATGTAATTCCATTGTGAAAATTATTTGTTTTCCCCATAGACGCGTGTGTTAAACAATCAGGCGATTCGACGGTTCGGTGACCGCGCGGTCACCGAACCGACGAATCAGTGCGCATTGACTTGCGTGTTGTTTTTGAGATTCAACAGTTCATTGACCGCGCGCATAGTGCGCGTACTATGTAATACATGTGTTGACAATGACAACGCTCAATGTACATGTACATATGGACACACATGGAAAATGACAACGTTCTTTGCAGACCGAAAATACATGCATGCAGCTCTTTGACGATTTCCCGCTTATTCGTTAACAATACAATTCGATAAAAACTTCACAAGTTAGAGCAAGAATTGAAGTCTGGTGTACTACAAAAATAATTGGAAATTATAGACATGAAAGTGTAGCAACCATAAGTCAAAAATGGGCTAACTTCAAACACGTTTTTCTCGAATTGTCATTCTTACGCAAACCTGAGGGATTCGTCGGTTCGTGTGACCGGCGACTATGTAAATTGTATGAACCAATTTTCTATATACCAATTATATTATCTTTGGTATTAAGCAATAAATTTCTAAAATTAGCAGCAGTTGACTTTGAGAGAGCAACCTGTCAGGTTGAATTATAAAAAAAGAGAAAATTTTGAGCACAATCTTCAAAAGTTTTTATAGAAAAGCTGAAACACATCCAGGGATAAGTGCATGCTATGTGAATAGTTAAGAAGAATCATTGAGATATTAATAAAAATCTAAACTCATCCAGATACAAGTATATACATCCCAAAATCCTTTGTTTGAAATGATCCAGAAAGTTTTGGGGAACAGTGAGAAAGTGTGCGTGTGTGACTTGCTGGAAGTTTGTTGTGCCTCTTGGCATCAGGACCAGGGAGAAAGCAGGCGGAGCGTGGCTGACTTGAAGTTTGTTATGCCTATCGGCAGTGACGAGTGTGGGCCTGCCCTGTTTACCCATATAATTGTATCGCATTACACGCTGCACTTTCCCCAAGATGGCCATACGATTTTAGAGTTTCCCCAAATTCCATTCCATAGTATTTTTTTAAATATGTGTGTGTGTGTGTGTGTGGGTGTGGGTGGGGGGATCCTTATTTTTGTGTCCTCTGGGGTTCGATGACCCTTACTGCCAAGTTGAAAATTGAATTATCCTTGGCTCTGGTCCGCTGCTACAAACCTAGACAATGAAACTGGAAGTATTTCATGATTCTCAAGGTATTGATCTGTGAGATACAGTAGTGCCGTATTCTGTCAGAGAATTTTTATCGCATGCAAGTCACGTTTTTGTGTTGTCAAATTTGCACATTATGAAAACAGTTTTACCTGTTTCTGGTTCATGTTTGAATCACTAGTATATGTTAAAGAAAGAGTTTCAAATTTCAGATCACGTCTATCGTTTGCAATGAAGCTCAACACATGCTACATGGTGCTTTTCTGTCATCATGGTCAGAATTCACTTGTTTCTGGAATCACCCACTAAGTCATTCAGCATTCAATATGTAATTATAATTTCCATTCAAGAAAAACACATTTTTTGGTATATTACAACATTCATATACTATATGTCAGTTGCCTAGATCTGAACATATTTGGATAAAATTTTTAAAAACAAATAGAGAAAAATAGCTGACTAAAAGAAATGGAAGAACCAGGAAAAGTGGAATGACAGAGAGAAACATGGATGATTTATCTCTTGTAAATACTTTAGATGCAGCCAAGTCAATTTTGTTCAACACTATTGTAGTTTGATACTTTCAGTAGATTGTTGGCTTTGGGAATATCTCTCACCAAATCAGAACAAACTAACAAAATGATATGTCTAATGGGCAATGCACTGCACACTACAGGCTGGTACAGGCTTATAACTATCTGATGGAAATTTGGAATGCAGAATTACCATTGTGCACTGGAACCTAGCATTCACATGATAATCTTACGTCAGACTAGATAGACCAAGATTTGAGACTTTAAAAATCCCAACATGAAGAAAAGCTCACCAGCCGACCTCGCACTCATAATTCCCCTAGCAAGAAGAATTGTGGTTAAGTCATTTCGGTTGAAGTGGAACCGTGTGTTCGGCTTTCTGTGTGAAAAAGGAAAAAAATGATTAGTTTTCAAGATGGAAATGGCAACAAATATAGCCAGGTCATGTGACTGACAGGCATAACGTCATCCTGGGAGATAGAGTAGACGACCATTGGAATCTTCATCACAGTGAGGCGGTTTGTTTGGCTCAGAACTGCTGCACTTTGGGATCGGGATAGTACGTTCACACTCTGCTGTCTCTAACTTCATACTGTTTCTTCATCTGTTGGCCAGATTAGATAGAGAGAATGAAGCAAAATCTGATTTTCAGACCGTTAAACTACAGAGGGTTAAAGAAGATACCTTCACCAGATATACCCCTGTCTAATTGCTCATTGGTTGTTCAAAGCAAAGGTATTTCTTTTAGGTCAAATGGTATGCAATGCTTTCATATAGTGTCCACTGTATGATCAAGGAAGACACAGTTTTGTGATTTAATCCATTATTAGTCACTGAAACCATTGAAATCACCCATCCTTTTTTTATTAGCTTTATGCTTTACCAATTTTGTTTTCGTATAGAATATATAATCATAATACAATTTGAAAGAGGTCAAAGGTCAACAAAAGTATGTCAAAATTACTTATGTGAAACACCATTCTCTTAGATAAAGTCTTAACAGGCTTTAAAATAAACATTATTTATAATAGACAGAAATCAACATTCAGTGAGCCATTTTACATCATTTAGAAAGTTGCAACTGATTGACAAATTGCCCTACATCGACGTAAATAGGCACTGAATTGATCAGTGTTTTAGTAGTAGCCATGATAAAAAAATCATGGGCGTACATACTCGAGCAGGATTCGAACCCATGACCTCCTTTGAATAACAAAAGCAGTACCCGCTGCATGCTATAAGGATTAGAACCAACACTTGCTGTCGGGCGAAAGCTCGGTGGTCTAGTGGAGATGACGCCTGTTCGGTGATCAGGAGGTCGTGGGTTCGAATCCTGCTCGAGTATGTACGCCCATGATTTTTTTATCATGGCTACTACTAAAACACTGATCAATTCAGTGCCTATTTACGTCGATGTAGGGCAATTTGTCAATCAGTTGCAATGAAAAACATCTCGACGGAAGAACTTCATAAATTTGAATAATTTAGAAAGTTGTCGGAATGAGAGCATTATTGCTGTACCTTCCACGCAACCATAGGCCATTATGCACAGAATCTTCAGTTTCTAAAGGGTTAACATTGTGAACAATAAAGATTTAATCTTGATTCAAAAGTTAGCAAATGCAGGCCTAAATTTGAAAGTCATAACATTTTGTTTTCACAAAATAATGAAAGACTTAACCCATGTCGAAGAGGAGATAATCTTTGTGAATGAAGTTTGTATTTTGAAGGTGAGATGGAGGTTATTGTATTCATCTTAATCTAGTTTTATCCTGCCAAGTTATTAGTCAGTTGTGTTACAATCAATTATCTCATCACTTCGTCTTCAGTAGATGATGGCTCATTGCACACTATAATCACTATGCTCTTAGCAAGGCAATCTGTTCTAACAAGATCTTGTAAGAGAGTGTTAAATAATGGGCTACTAATCAGTAGAAGTATCTGTGAAGGAATGTGTAATTTACTTTTCTATTAGAAACCCTCTTCCCAATTCAGCCGTGAAGAGGTTAAATACTATTCCAATATTGCGACAAAATTAAATCATTTCTTCATCTGTGAAGGTTGAAAAGATATGGATATATGTAGTTATATTCATATCTTCCTCTCTTCTTCAATGTATTCTACTTATATATTTTTCATTTAGGTTTTTTTTTCTATTCATGGGATGCAGATTTTGCTTCTGATCGAGAAGAACCTGCAAAAATTACGTCGAAGAGAGAGAAAATGCTCCACTTTTATTGTTAAAGTCATGTGATAAAATTGGACATTTTCTTTTGTATAATTGAAAGATGAAAGAAACAAACTGATTTTTTTTGTTTCCTTCGCTGAAATGAATAAGAAGACAGTCAAAGAAAGGACTGAAGTTTTAATGAGACCTTATTTTTCCCCATGTAAAGCCTTCTAAATGATGTCATTCAAAGTGATGGTTTAACCCCCAAACATTTAACCTCTTCACGCCCCACCTGAGCATAAACAGAAACCATATTTATGACATAACCAGTAAAATCTTCCTCTTGTTTGGTTTATCTTGTCCTTGTGATGAATCGAAATAAAGCTCAGTGTTTAGCCCTCTCCTGCTGCAGTCCGACTTTGCCGTGTTTGGGCACAAATAAATTGCTCATCATTAATCCACGCAAGGGCCCAGAATCCCTACCGACAAGTCTCGTAGCTTTGAAGCAGAAATAGGGCCGACAAAAGACTTCGGCAAGATTGGAATGGTCTTTTTGGTGAAGACAATGTTCTTTCACGACAGGCCAAACAAAAGTCTTCCGTCACTCTTGGTTAGCGTAAATCTTTGACAAATAGCAAATTTATTATGAGAAAAGTGCATGGGACATCTTCGGAGACCGATTTGCTCACTTGAGTCCCATCCCATTCAGAGAGATTGATGTCTGACAGGCTGAATAAGAGAAGCCAATCAAACGAAACAAACAAATTGGTATCAACTTTCTCGTCTTTTGAGGGGGTAACTGCCCCATGCCAATGCACCATCAAGGCTATCTTACAAGAACGAGCCATTGCCTTTTCTCATCTTCGCAGTGGTTCCACATTTCAGATTGAATACCTGCAAAAACAAAAGACTAAACCTAGTCTGCTGCAGTTTGGATTAAGGCATGTATCTCTGTTCTGTATTTCCTCCAAACAGGGGTGTGGAGTTCCACATTGGCATATGCTACCCTTTGAACAGAAATTGAAGACTTCAGTCTTTTGTGTCCTAGCCTGCACCCTCGTTGTCCATTGCGGAAACAGACACTCTATTTCCCAGTCAGCCACATGTGGAAAGTGGAAATGTACAAATGAATGAAATTCATTTAGCTCTTGACATTTTCTGTTGAACGGGGTGGGGATGGGGATAGCATCTTAGGACTCATGCGTCATTGTGATAATCAGCAAAGGTCACTGACATATTTGAGGTTGGGATCATCATGGTTGTCTCCTGAGGGTGGGGTGGAAAAAGGAAAGTGGGCCACCCTCACTGCTGTTGTCATAGCATGGCGGACGTGTCATAAAAGAGACTGATAGTGCTTTCAGATACAAGTTATATATTCATACGATATATATTCATACAAAGTATATATATAGATATACAGTGTATTGGTATGAGATCATTCAGACACAATGTCCCAATATGCGATAATCGTATGGCAGGATCAGACCTTGTGTTTCATGGGAAGCTCATGAATACACATCAGTCTCTTAACTTGCTCAATATAAACTTTGTGCTTGCTTTGCGCTTTCATTTCAATCTCATTTCATTTCAAATGTGAATATGTGAGCATGAAATGTACAATTCAGGGGAATACATGTTTATTCAAAATATTACTGGATATACATCAGAAAAGGACAATTAGTGTCCACATATAATAACCTAAATGAAAAATTACTCAGTCAGACACAGGTATGCAAATGAATGATTACAATAAGTCTATGTAGGTGTGTTGATTAAATGCCTGAGAAACTTTTTCTGCATGCTTGCATACATTTGTTTTTGTGTTCTTGTCAAAATCTGAGACCCACTGCAAATGATCTTCAACTACTGGCCAGTGATGACACATCCTCGTTAGGGTTTGCCCAAGTGCATGGGTATCAAGCCTGTTTCTTCTTAATTGGATTACGTGACATGTTTGTCGTAGACTTCCCCTCTCACACGTTATGTTTGCTAATGAGTCAATGACAGCCAAGATTTGACACGGGTTCACTTGGTTCTCCTTCTTCTGATTGGCACTAATTGGTTAGCCATTGTGTGTGGAATCTAGACTATATAATAGTCTTACAGTTCTACTGAGTAGACCTCATATGCTACCATTCTGCAGTAAGATAAATAAATGTATTCAAATGTCGCCTTGCTCATGTGTAATCTCTCTAATGGAATATTTGGAGAAACTATTAGCAGTGTGTTCGTAAGTCTTTTGTTTGTTTCTGTGTGAATGTGTGTGTCTATCTGTGTCCCACATGTTGAGGTATGTACTTTGAATAGGTGAGCTGTTGATAAGGAGGGTAAATATTGGGAAACACATTACTACACAGTCTTATTTGTCCCCTCACCCAGCAGGTGTCAAGCATCTGTAATTGTGTGATGTAATCTGACATGGTTGGAGACCAATCTGTTTTGAGATCTCATGCAAAACCATGCAGTGCACTCTATCACTTTAATCAGATTGATTAGATTGTGAATCATATCTGGTATTGTGAATAATGTTATCAGCAGAAACTCTCTTTCTTTTTACCCTTATCATATCATTTTATATTATTATTATTATTATTATTATTATTATTATTATTATTATTATTATTATTATTATTATTATTATTATTATTATTATTATTATTATTATTATTATTATTATTATTATTATTATTATTATTATTATTATTATTATTATTATTATTATTATTATTATTATTATTATTATTATTATTATTATTATTATTATTATTATTATTATTATTATTATTATTATCATCATCATCATCATCATCATCATTATTATTATCATATTGTCATCATGATTAATATTATGATTATCTTTGCTATAATTGCAATATAACAATATATATTATCATTATCAGTATATCATTATCAGTATATCATTATCATCATCATGACTATCAGTTCTTTTGTCGATCGTCTCGATCATTATGAGGATTAGTGCGCTAGTAGTAAAGAAAGCAATAGTTGTAGTAACTGTTTTTTGTTACGTCACTGTACTAGATAGGCCTATGTTAGATTTTCACGGTCGTATTGCTTTCAGTGAATTTTTCAGACTACCTGTAAGAATCAATATTTATTGTATACTTGTTGATGGATGGGTCTTTGTCAAGGATGAATGGGAAGGGGTGTCTAGAGTCAATATAAGTGGCTGTGAGATCATTTACTGGTGGGAATGTCCAGTTTTTCTGTATCTCACCTGCATATTTTGGAGTATGATAGCCATGTTGAGTGAGTTGAATTCTATATTTGATAAAGTAAGAGTTTTTGGGTCAGAGTATAAGCCATGTATGTGGATTGAAAGACTGGGGGAAAAGAAATTAGAGCACGCAAGCAAGGATATCCATCAAACTGGTTAGTAAGAATTTGTCTCTCTCCTCCCTAATCCAACACAAACACGTCCCGGTTAGCATTGGCATCCACAGGCTTCCAGTCCCAACGAGGTTGAAGGGGTTACTCCTTCCGAAAACATGCACGCCTCAATATCCAAACACTGGTTCCAGCACCCCTGCGGATCACCCCCTTCCCTGATCGCTTCTCCCCTCCGCCCACTGTCAGATCCACTCTCCCCGCCAAATCTCGCTGGTGAGACGGACGGCAGCGTGGCAGATTTTGATCGAACGCAGACGTCATGGTTTTCGGAGATGGAGGTATACATTCTCTCTCCTCCACCTGTTTGTTTCCTGTAATTGCAACTTGTTAGCTGGAGGGGGATTCAGAGATGGTATTCAATGTTAGCCTAGCTACTGACTTGGTTTCACACGTTGGCTGACAACTCTCCTGTTGTACTGTTTAGCTAGTGACCGCGAAGGCTACCTACTTGTCTCCTTACAAATCCACCTGCTAATTCTGTCGAAATTGATTTGTATTTCCTCTCTCATCTTTCATCCCCTCTCCCATCTACCTCTCTCTCTCTCTTTGTTACAATTTATCTCTTCCTTTCTACATCTATTTGACTATTTCTCTAGTTTTGTTTCATATATATCTACCTATCTCTGCATATGTTTCCATATTATCAGAGTCTTCCCTCTGCAAGTAATTCTGTACGGGAGGAATGATCTAGATCATACAAATTTGTGAATCAAATGAACTCACTTAAAATCCCATAAGGACTCGATAAGAACAGCTACGTAATGATATGTTTCAAAAGTCATTCTTGCTTTTGGGAAGGTCAGAATACTGTGATACCAAAAACATTTGCAGCATGAAACTTTCACAAATGGAAGCCGATGGCCTTTTTTCACGGCATGAAACTTTTGCAAATTGCCACGGCATTCAACTCACTGTGTAGATGAAAAAACTTTTCATGTGCAGTTTACTTCTATGAATCCTGGCTCCTCGCAAAATTTGCAAAAGTTTCATGCTCGCGAAAATTCCTAGTTTTACAGTATTTAGTTTTACAGTGCTTTTTGCTCGGCTCAGGAAGTATTAGCATGGACCTAGGTCAATGGTATTAGTAATGCTGTGATTAACACTCCATGATATACTATTTAAGTGTACTTCTAATAGCTACCATACTTACATCCAATTTGAATGAAATCTGTTGTTTCTTCTCCCTCATTTTTTCCTCCCCTTCTCCTCTCTAACCTCATTCACTTCTCACTGTGAGCTGCTCCATTGTGTGCTGTCATTTAGCCACGAGGCAAAAGACCCTCAAAACTTTCGCTTGTTTGAGGAGGGATTTGGACTCTTTCTGCAGTTAGAGCAAAAAGCGACGCCCGCCATAGATGGGTGGGGTGGGGTGTAGGAATGGTAAGAGGAGCGGAATCATGAAGTGGTTTCTGATAGTAGGTCTTCATCTTCCCTGTAAACTCTCATTAAGGATTAGCACACTACAATTGTCTGTGGTCTTGTGCAATAATTAAACGTGCTAACTGGTATTGATCTGAAAGGAGAGGAATCTCCTTTCTCTCCTGTGCCTTTCAGAAATACTTGAAAGAAAAAAGAGATGCTGTGTAAACACAGCATTTTTGAACCAAGATTGAAAATCTTTCCTTGTTTTTCCTCAAAGAAAGGAAAGAGAAAAATCTGCAGCTTTCCATTTCTGAGGTATGAATCATATGTAGGAGATGTTTGAAGAGGGAATCTGGTACTGAGATGAGCAAGATTACCAGTGGTGTAATTGGATTTTGAAAACAAAGCAAAATACCTGAAAGAGTGCTTTTGGCTGTTGAGCTGTTTGCAGTAAATAGTTGGTCGTCACTGCCCATTGAATTGAGTCCATTCTGTGCTGGAAAGGGAAGGTGATGAGATTTGTCCTTCAGAGAATCTTAAAGTCCTTGTATCTATTCGCCTTTTGTTGAGATACCATCTTGTATGACACTTTTTATGTGCTGGGTCAGTGCTTTCCGGACTGCACAGAAGGTTACCATGGAGTCATGCCGTTCTCCTTCTACAATCACACAAACATTTATATAATTCAAACATGTCATTTCACCATCTATGACGATCCATTACATAAATGCAGTCGTGCGCGCCATAAGTGAACAAGCTCAAATATACACAAAGATTCCTAGAAGTGTAGAGCTACAATTTATATTTGATCTGTAAAAATAAATCATGTTAATCAATTAAGCCAGTAAAATTATATGAAAACTCAATCAAGACAAAATTGTGAAGGTATGATAAGGAGTGGATGAAGGTTTGTTATTTCCAAAGTTATGAAACATCAATTCTGTATCTTGAAGAAGCAGTGGAGAGGAAGAACATGCATTTATCCTGGCATTTTTTTTTCTGCAAATGTTTAGAAGATTGAGTGTAGAAGTAGATTTTTAGTGTTAATATCTTAATTACTTTCATCACTCAGCAATCACACATTGTCTATTCATTTCAGTATCAAGGTGGAGGTTTAAATTTCGTATCAGTGGGAACAAAACAAGTTACCTTGCTTTGAACAACCATGTGAGTATTGATGGATGAGAGGAGGGCATCCTTTAATGTAGGAAGATTGTGATACAGTAGATATAACTTTTGATTCTCAAACAGGACATCTCAAGTTTGATAAGAACAAAATACAAACATTCATGCACCTTATTCTCCTCTAAGTGTGTTCCTCTTGACCCTAGAGAAAAAATGGATACCTAGTTATGCTGAAACCATAGTAATGGAAGAACTCAGTCAGCATTTGAAGAGTTTCATTGCAAATTGAGCTAAGCACCATTTTTAGATACTTTAAAGTCCATCATCAGATAGAGCAATATAAAACCATTCCAGTAATACCTCACTTGTAACATAACAAGGAATATTCTAGAAGTTATGATTAAAAAATCCTGTATTTTTTTATTTTCTTTGTTTTTAGCAGCTTTAATCTCAAATATCTCAACTTAACAAGAGTGGAGTTAATTCATTTTGTGATGAAACTCGTCATTTATTAGCTGCGTGTTGATAATTAAGACTGTATGTTCATTATTGTTGTCATTTTCACTACTGTTTTAACCTACTACTACAACTATTACCACCGCTACTACTACTATTACCACCTCTACTTCTACTACTACCACCACCACTATTACTACTACTACTACTACTACCACTACTACTACTACTACTACTTCTACTAGTACTACTACTACTACTACCACTACTACTACTACTACTACCACTACTACTACTTCTACTATCATTATACTACTACTACTACTACTACTACTACTACTACTACTACTACTACTACTACTACTACTACTACTACTACTACTACTACTACTACTACTACCACTACTACTACTACTACTACTACTACTACTACTACTACTACTACTACTACTACACACATACTATGACCATCATTACATATGCTTACGCTTTAACTTTTATGATTACTGTATAGAATCAAGGCATCATGCTTGTGTGAATTTTATTAGTGAATCATTTCTACATACTTCATATTTTCTTCAGGATGATCTTGGAGGCATAGGGAGGAACTGTCCACACCAGAACAAGGGGCAGACCTCGTGCATTGGATCAGGTCGCATCGATGCCAGCTGCTGCTTGGATTCACACTTCAACCGGGCGTGTCACTACCGCCCCGGCTTGATGACGGGTGTGGTCTGCTGCAAGTTGCCAGGTAACGATTGAAGGAACAATTTTATTCAGGGGAGAATCCACCCATGGAGAAAGTTATCAAACAAAGTGAATTTTAGTGAGAGTTAATTATATCGGAATATGTTAAAAAAAAAAAAAAATTGAAAAAAGTTTCAAAAAGTCATTTATTGTTGTATCTTGGGCATTTCAGAAGAGCTGTTGCATGTAATTGTGTCAACTATAGCTTGTACAGAACTCTCTACATCAAAATGTGTGTTCAACCTTTTATCGTGATCATCATCAATTATCATTTGTCATTTATTGCCATCCAACAAAAGAGTGAAGTAAAATACAAAGCATACATTACACAAATCATGTTGTTTGCATTAAAAAGAAAACACCTCAGAAGATGCAGTGTATCCAAGTCTTTGTTTCAGATGCATCATGGATGTAATGTCTTCAAACATCTTCACAGCAGTGGAAATCAATACCTTCTCTGAATTTCAAATAAGGTCAAATTTTAGGTAATTTTTGAGAAGTATGATGCAGTAATCATTTTTATATGACAGAGAAACCTACACTGAATGACCCTTAGTGCATCATGTACATGCCATACTGAGTTTTTTTTTAAGCCTTTTAGATATTTCTTTGTCGAATTAGGTTTTACATTTTCACCTATTTGCTGAATGCAATGATATAAATCAAGACTACTCTCTCATGGGAGAGAATTCCATTTACTACTTTTTTTTGTGTGTGTCGATATGACCTTCTTTTACTGTAGTCAATCTCTTTTGTTCCTTTTTTCTCTTATCAATGTGTTCTTTCTCTTGTGAATGTCATTTTTGTATCTTTTGTACTGTATCATATTGTGTTGCTTTATGCTATAAATTGATATATGGACTCTACTGAAAAAACAGCCCTGAGGCTGATAGTAGATTTTTTTTTAATACAATTGTATTGAGATAGATAAATAGTTTTTGAATGCAGAAATCATTTATGATTATTGAAACCTAGATGTTCTTATTAATCATCAGATGTTTAATTCAGTTTTTACAAATCTGTTCACCATTTACTTATTTCTTCTTTTGCATAACAACATATTGACCAACATTTTACTACTCATGGTATTACAATAACTTGACAGGACTTCAGAATAGTGCAATTAGTTTATCCATACAAAACAATTTTGATATGAACTTTTGAAAAGTATAGACAATTTAAAAAAGGCAATTTAAAGAGAAACTTTCCTTGGCACAATAGCGAAGTAAATTTTGACAGTGCTATCTTCGATTGTAGGTCCTCCAACATTAAAGTTATGCTTTGTGCATTTAAAAGCATACTTCATGTATATAATACATTTCTTTACAAAATAGGTTTGTGGATGCATTGTGATATATTTTATGGTAATTGGATATTTCACCCTCAAGCAATGTACTATAATACATACTGTGAATTCCAAAACAACAAACAAGCAAGAAAATCAAAGAGTATTTTATTTACCCTAACAAAAACCAAGAGTAAATTGACTTGAAATATTTACAGATCTTTACTGATGCTCTATCACATATATTTGGAATATTTACCAAAGGGGGTCATTCTTCCTTTAAACTTGCATTTCTTGGAATATGCAGCTAGATTTGAATGACACTTCAGTCTGAAACTATGTTTTCTGTCTGAATCACTCGGTTAGGGGTGAGGTTGTAGTCTTTTTTCAATTCCAAAAATGATTTTACTTCTTTGATAGATAGTAGGGTACTTCTGTCTTCCTAGCAGCTATGAATTAAAGGGGATTGAAGCAAGCAAGAAAGAGGTTAAGGAATCTATTTAAAATATTTGAGACCAGGAGAGTTGGTTTCGTGGTAAACCGGGAGAAAGGCAAGCTGCAGGCAATCTGCTTGAACCTGTTGATCATACTTCAGCCATAAAGTGTTGATAGATTCTTGAAGAAGTTGAAGGAAGTAATGGCCAGCATTTGTACAGTCTCCATATCTCAATCTATTTCTGTACTTTGTTTGTTTGTTTGTTTTTTGGCAAGTGGCATCCAAAACTATGTTTGAATTCCAGGTTAAGGAATGCTCTATCCTAATTTGGCAATGATGAATTATAATTCATCTTTGGAATTTTGTTGATTGTCAATGTTCCATAGGGAGTTGTTATTCACAGCAAGGAAAAATTAGCCTTACCTTGTGGTAAAAAACACATTTCCATCCTAAAATCAAAACTGATGTTCTTAAGTTGTTTCTCTGACCAGGTGCTATATTTGGTTTGTTGGAAAAAAAAGAGAGTAAGTAATAAAGAATAAAAAAAGTAATATTGTACCTTACTGTCCAACTCAAAGTTAGGATCTTTTTAACATAACTGCACTTCATGATATCGAAGAAAATATAACCTTAAGAGGTTAATGCTCTCAAAGATGATGCTGAGAAGAAAACTGTGGAAAAAAATTATTTGTGTTAATACAGGATATCAGTAATGATACTTGAGCTATCTTGGGAGGGTTTGGATGCACCTCAAATAAAAATTAGATTTGGGAATTATATTTAGTTCATCAAAATTCTTTATAAGACATCCTCTTTGCTGTGTGAACTGTCTTGAAGTGTCGATGCAGAACGCCAAAGAGTCTTGGGGTCATATATTCCCAGAGGTATCCACTCATAACCTCGCAAATGCAGAATCACCCTACCACGCCCAAGAGGGTAGAAAAGTCGAGCAACAAACAGTTGTTTATGTGTGGGACTGAAGGCGAAAATGAGTCACACAGCTCTGAATGTTTCCCTTGAAGGAGTCTTGAATCTGCAGTGACATGTGTGACAGATTGTCCTTCTCTCTGTGCGTACAGACAGTCACCTGTCTGCATGATGGCGCTGTTATGTAATCATTTTTAGGAAAGCCCCCATGAAGTTTGGCTGACAACTCTAGCCAAGAGTACGATTGTACTTGTCAGACATCTCATGCCATATGTGTCATTGCTAGATGACCTTTGATAAGTGATAAGGAAATGGGAAAGAGGTCCCAATTACCAGCACCAGAATTTCAGTGATGGAATTATGAAAAGTTGATGGAAGAACAGAAAAGGACTGTGTATTCTTTGTAAGCTGTAAAACCTTGGAAGAAATCCTTTCAGTAAAGTAAAGGAAATTTTTTTTAAGTTTTAAGTTTAAATTCTGCTAAGTTATGAGTAAAGATTAACAAAGGGATTATGGAAAAATATTTACCTCCAAAATTTTCAGCTGTCAGCGCTACAGCTTTCATCAGCAGAATGACCCGTCTTTGCCTTGATCACTTCAAAGTCGATAAAAGGGTCATATACTTTCAAAAGTTTAACACCAATATCAGTTAATTTTCCAATACAGATGAGCTTGTATTCTAATAAAAGGAAGGAATATATAGAAATTATAAAAATCACCTGACTCTGTCAAGGCGCAAGAGGATGAAGGACTCTCACTTTCAGAGATATGTTTTTGTTTTCTATTATTTCACCTGAATTTTTATGTGATGGATGAATTTGTATTTTGAGATTTCTTTATTGAGATGTTTTGAACACTTCAAGGGAGGAAAATCTAAAAATGTACAAAAATCTGTGAAAGTTTCTATCTCAACCTAAAGGGGACTATCGGGAGATTTCCGATTTTGATAGAGCATCGTGACACACTGTGAAAACACTCGCGACACATATTTGTAGGAGCATTGTCTGTGCCCAGAATGTACATGAGGTCATTTCTCCAAGATGAGAGGAAAGAACCCAAGCTAGGAGTGGGTCTAAACCCCCCTCATGGGTGTCGAGCGTTGACTCCTAGCGGGATCAGCATCTGTCAGGGAGGTGTTGATAGTGTGTCATCTTCATCTCATGGCTCTCCCAGTGACAAGTCCAAAGAGACAGGATGTGAGCTTTGCCTCCATGTTAACCTTTAATTGGACCTCAGAGTTTTAGAGATAGGACATTAAAGGGATGGTATAGTTTTGGTTGAGATCTAATTCAAGTTTGTAATATTCTTTGGAGAGATAATGAGAAACCTTGTGTGAAATATGAAAGAGTATGTAATTCCAAGAGGTATTCAACATTTATTTGATGAAAATTGGTTATGAAATGGCAGAGATATCCAAAAGAGCACGATCTGAATAAAAGGTGGGACCCACCTTTTTATTACAACTGCTTTGTTTTACTTTGTTTTTGGATGTCTCAGTCATTTCAAAACCAATTTTCACCAGTTAAACTTTGAATTCCTCTTAGAATGGTATGCTCTGCACTATTTCATATTTGGTTTCTTGGTATCTCGCAAAAAATTAAAAGCCCAATCCTCATCTCCACCAATGCAATACTATCCCTTTAAAGGGAAACTCTGCATGCTTTGCCTTCATGTTAACCTTTAATTGGCCCTCAGAGTTTCTGGGTTAGGGCTTAAAAGGATGGTATGGTATTGGCCGAGGTGAGAATTCAGCTTTTAACTTTTTGTGAGGTACCTAAAATCCACTTTATGAATTGTTAAAAAGCAAACAATTCTAAGAGGAATTCAAAGTTCATTTGCTGAAAATTGGTTTGAAATGGCTGAGATATCCAAAAACAAAGTAAAACAAAGCAATCCTAATAAAAGTTGGGTCCCACCTTTCATTAGGATTGCTTTGTTTTGGATATCTCAGCCATTTTAAAACCAATTTTTATCAAATAAACTTTGAATTCCTCTTAAAATAAGATCCCCTTTTATATTTCGTTAGAGGTTTCTCATTCAAATTCATGAAATTCTTCCATCAAGGTGTTTTTCATTGCAAGTGAGTGACAAATTGCCCTGCATCGACGTAAATAGGTAAATAGGTAATTTAGGTTTCTCATTATCTCAACAACAAAAAAGTCATCAACGAAAAATGTTACAAACCTCAAACCCCAGGTCAACTGCAACTGTACCATCCCTTTAAAGGGAAACACTACTGCACATTCCTGATGGGTTTTGGACAAAGAATAAAGTAAAACCAACTGAACAGTGAATGTGTCATTTACAATTCCCCCCCCCAAAAAAAAAAACAATTAAATAAAAAATAAATAAATAAATGAATAAATAAATTCATTGCACCTTAATGTTCACAGAAAGATGATATTGATCACAATCATAAATGCAAATTAGATGTGAATTTATGTTATTTCATTTTTCATTCATTTATTTTTCATTTCCTACAAAAATGCAATTACAGTAAAACATGTACATATAATAGCTATACAAAATTAGTACAAAATTGTAATGAAGGAAATGCTGTGATAATACTGAAGATTTCCAGTGAATTTATTTGAAGCCCAGAAAAATTCCAACCATCATTCTCTGAACAAAAAGGGAGTGTTTTCTTGAGTAACATGGGGTTAGTCTTTTTTATTTCTTTTTTAAAACCTCTGCAGTGTGTTATCGTAAAATTTCATATACAATGTTAAGAGACATTTTTCAGCCATGCCAAATTTTGTAATCTTTGCAAAAGAGATATTTGACCTTTAAAGGTTAAAGATGTCCCCATGTGTATTATGATTGAGAGAAGGAAATGGTTACTGTTCTAACATGTCTTTCATCAAGTCCATAGTATGTCTCAAGATGGCTTACATTCACAAAAGGGCTTTTTACACTTGTGTTTCTTAACCCCGGACTTTCTCTGACCCAGGACTATCGTTAGTCCCGTACCAATTTTTTCAGCTTTTTACACTCGCCAATTAGTCCCGTACTATCTCTTGTCCGGGGCTAAGGAGAAAACTGACCTTTTTACACTCGTATTTCTTAGCCCCGGACTTTCCAAACCACATGAATATTCATAATTACGCTGTGTACTGTACACGTACACGCACGCACCGGCAGCACTTGATTACCTCGTTTCTGATTGGTCAGTGAGGGTCGGACTTCGTCTCCATTGCTTAGCCCAGGATTATTTTTTCGTTCTGTTTACACTCACTTGCTTGGCACCGCAATTGCGGTGCTAACCCCTGCTATTTTGCAGGGCCAGATAGTACCGAACTATCGGTGGGGCTAGCCCACTTTGGCAAAAACGAGTGTAAACAGAAAGTGGGCTAAGGATAGTCCCGTACCAACGGTGGGGCTAAGGCCCCCCCTTAGCCCCACCGATAGTCCGGGGCTAAGCAAAAATTTACAAGTGTAAAAAGCCCTAAAGGTGTTGAAACCTATTCCTAGGACTTATTGATGGCCTCTGATACCAATAGTGGTGGTTGCCTGAGTATAGAATATTGTGTCATGTTTTCATTGAGACTTGTGTGTGTATGTTTGCATGTGTTTGACGGAATCTAGGATCAAGTCATCAACTTTTGAAGATGAAGAAATACATGCCTTGTCGAATATTAATTGAATTCTTTTCTTTCATGGTATGATCAACCTATGAAATAATGAATACTGATTTCAGACAGCATGCATTTGATATCGTTTAAGTGAATTTTAATTTGAAAAAAAAAGGTTTCACCAGCAAAATCTCCAGACAAAACAAAGTGGAGGATTGCAAAAATACAGGACAGGAGGTTTCTGAAAACACAAAGAGAAAACAGGTATTTGATGCAGTGAAACAGAAATATGTATATTTGTGCTTTAACCCATGGAGGACGGACTGATCTTGCTACAACACGCATTTTCCATAGACACCTGCCCAAGTATACTCAGGACTTGTCCTCAACGGGTTAAGTGCAAGTCAATAAAGATCCTTGGGAATCCAAAATGGGTGAGAATTGGAAACAGTGACTTGACATGAAATTAACAAATTTGTGTGGATATGATGTCATTATTCTGATTCTTTCTGCTGCATCATGCTGGTTCTCCCTACATCATAACCACTGAAGACCTAAAGGATGTGGTGATGTCATAATGTCCCCACAATCCATTTCAAGCGATTCTTCTCTCAAGTCTTTCTCTATGACAACCAGCAGTGTCTGAGGCTATCATGTTGATTTGACTGGTGGCTGGAGTAAAAAAAAAAAAAAAAAAAAAAAAAACTAAATCAGTTTCCAGGAGTAACGGTCAATTATTCAATTACCATGCTGCGCCGTAAACGGCTGACCAGCCAGCCCGTGTGAGTTTCTGCTATGCCCAATTAGCTAGGTAGACCATGCAGAATTATCTTCACGGCTCCTTGCACTGTTTGGTCGCTGAGTTTCGGACTAAAAAGGCTGGCAATCAGCTGTGAAAAAAATAATGCACCATCATTCCCTGAGGAGTCTGAATCTTTTAAAATAAGATGTGAAAATTATGACTCAGAAAAGATTCTTAATGAACTTATCGATCATCAAGATGGTATTAGTAGATACATTATATAAATATAACAACTTAAAATGTCGAGCTGTTGTGACCCTAGGCTCAGAAAAAGCATGTAAGAATTCGCAGTTATCTTGCAGATTCCAATCACCAAAACAATAACAAAAGAAGTACTTTTTTACTATGGTATACATATTGATTTTGATTTGAATGATAAGCAAGTCAATATGGTTCAACATTTAGGCATTGATATTTTAAGGGGGAAATGAGGCTTAGACAATTCATTTAGGTTCCACTTGTTTCAAATGAATGAACTGTAACTTGTATGCAGAAATAATGAAATTTTGCATGAAATGACTCATGCCAAGTAGGCCAGTATAACTCCAGATAGATTCAACAAATACAGGTGGATACCAAACTAAACAATGATCCACTTCCCATCACAGTTTCCGATGTATTATATTGTCATTGTGATTGGAAATTGCCGGATTTCTTGAGTTGTCTGTCTTCATGAGACATATATCTCTGCTACCTGTCACTCAAGGCTCACTTACCACCTGGACATCTGTCTCTTAGTAAGGATGAGTCTGTCTAACCAGTCTTCTTACCACATACTTTGTGGTCGTTGGTGGCTTTAAGGGGATTGAAACCCAAATATACATGTGAATTGAGGAAATGCTGCAATATTAGTAGAATGAATTGACGAAACTTTGAGGATAACCTGTCGATCCATTCAAAAGTTATGAAAATGTGATGGCATATGTGACAAGGGATATATGGAAACTGTATAGAGAATTTCACAAAAATTCTTTTCTTATAAAGAGTATACATTCTATCAACTTGCTACTGACTTATGTTAAAGTTGATATTATTCCCCCAGCTTTCTGAAAAAGGTGAGTCTAATGCTCTTCCATTATGCTATAAAAGTAAAAATTCATTGAATTCTCTTTATAGTTTTCTGAAATCATATTCCATATGTGATAACATTCTCCTTGATTTAGACTTGAACCTTTCTTTGGTAAATACGACAAATCTTAACCTATGAGGAAGGTTTCTAGTGAAGCCATGTAAAGTTTCCTAGCAAATTTACATATACATCGTATATATATTTTAGGTCAGAAAAATTTGATGATTATTTGTAGGTGTGACATGAATGCATCAATCATGGCACTGAAATATCATTGATTGAAGTGTATAAAAAAGAATAGCATTACTGAGGCGTCTGAATATAGATAAGGAGAAATGAGCATAGTTTAATATAATGGCTGAGTTGGTTTCAAGTCACAAGGGAGAAGTCAAAAAGCTTGTTTGTTGGCTATTTTTGTCTTATCTTTAAAATGTATCCATTGTAATGATATTTTTTTCCAGGCTGTGAATTGTTGCTGTTTTTTGTTGTTGTTGAATAACTGAGTCGAGAAGTGGGGGGGGGGGGGGGTAAATAGTATGAAGGGAAGTTTTAGCCTGTGAAGGGGAAGTATCAGTAAGAGCCTGGATAGAGGATAATCGTGGGTTAATGCTTGGATTATGATCACTTTCACTGTCAGGCTTCCTGCCAAGGCTAGGCATGAAGTTTGCTCTGGATTCTGGTTTCTATCTCTTTTGGATTTTTTTTTCTTCATTTAGGTTATTACTTTAAAGGATAATACCTAGTCTAGTATCTAATTTGCTTCTTTTTTCAAATCTATTTATTCAAAGGAACATTCTAAGTTTACAGCCCGTTCAGAACAAGGTAAGCATATGCTGCTGATATAAAAAATAGTAGCTTGATGATTGAAATTCCTAATATTCTATTTCAATCATAACAAACTTAATTTCAAAAATTCTTTTTTAAGCTAAATATTGTAAGGATATCTTCAACAGAAGATGATTTCCAGACTTAATATTAAGACAATAAATTTGCCTTTTTAAGAATCTGGCTTGTACTCACCAATCTTCAAAGATTTCCTTCATTTAATACATATATCATTATTTTGGTGAGACATGAACTGGATCTATCAGTGTATCACACTTGTAATCGGATCATCTCACAATTTTTCATTTATTTGGTATCTTGCCGTTGATAAAATTTGAATATCTGAAAATTGTCATGATTTTTGTAAATCTTGAGTAAAGATGATTATTTCCTTACAGATTGCAGTTGATTGTATTTGTGCAAACAATGTGTGATCCATGCTGAATTTCTCATGCTATGACAGCAACTATCATGGAAGGAGCTATTGGAGACACTTTATTGTGAAAATTCTTTGTTGATAAATACAGCAATATTTAGATTTTTTAGAAGTTGTTGGCATAGAACAACTTGGGTACATATCTTAGAACCACATTTGAGATACATGTGAATATGTTAGTGAATAAATAGAATAAAAGGGCAATTTTGCAGTTACTTTTTATTTTTATGGGGGGGGGGGTTTAGTTTCGTCAGGTTTATTTCTGCCTTTTTGTATTCAGTATATAAAACTTGAGTATGGGCTACAGGTTCAGAGAGAACATTTATGGAAGAAGTTTGGTATCCAAAAGTGACACAAGATCTCTTCCTGTCTTCCGAGAAAATCTTGGATCTCTTGAGAACTTGTAAGATTAGGCTTAGTAGATACATCTACTGAGAAACAAGAGACTGTTATCTCTGCCCAAATGGTATGACATTTGCAACTATCTCTTATAACTAATCTAACCTACTTAACTATCTGTCCAAAATCTCTATAGAAAAGTCATGAAAAGGGCTCTGAGATTTTTTCAAAATTTCTTGTACTGATTTGCTGTAATTACTTTTCTAGCAATATCACTGGAATATCATAAACATTTTTATCATAACGCTTTTCCATTGGAGAATACTACATACTTCAGCAAAATTTCATTGTCTATTCTTTTTTTTTTTAAATCTCTCAAACTGATTTCTCTTACTACATATATTATATTACTCAAATTTCATGACTAGGTCTCTGGTATATTTCTCAAAATATGTAATGGTCTGTTAATGATCCTAAGCTCTCAAAAAAAAAAAAAAAAAAAATCCAGAAATGATAGGTGACTTGCCCTGCAATATGAGCAATCTCTCAGGACAGCTAAATAAAAAATAAAATTGACAGTAAGAGAGATAATTGCTCACCATTAGATCTTAACAGGAGTCCTTGCACAGACCATTAGAACATGCCTTACCTTCAGGCAAAAACCAAGTAGACTTGGTAGTTCAAGATAGCAGCCCTGTGATCATAAATTCATGTTGAAATTTGACGGTGGAGGCACCAGGTTTGTCTCTGTCTAAGGTTCTTGAATATTTGGCTGGCTTTATGTGTCTGTAGCTAGAAGCACATGCAAAGGAGTGTGGAAGAAATCGGATATGAAACACGAGAGACGAAAACCACGTGAGGGTGGTTTTAGTATCGCCACTTTACGCTGAAAGGAGATACGTTTGAAAAAGTCAAGTGTGAGGTTTGCGGTGCTGTCCAAAGACAGGCAAGACATTCCCTGGTATTACCCCGCTAGTTATTCTTATGTCGACAACATCGATATAACATATTTCATAATGCTGGATGAAGTTAGCTCTGTCTTGATACCCTGGGTCAGAGTCTGTGACAAGGGATCCACCGCTTGGATTTTTTTGTCTCCCAAGATTAGTCGCGGAAGGAGGGGCGCAGACTAAACTTCCGTCAGCCAGCCGCTGTTGTTGTCTTTCCTTCGACGATGAACTGCTGTGAAAGTTCAACGACTGTGGCAATGTCGCGAGGGGTAGTTCCCTCAGGTGTCAAGCTTTCTCCCTGCAGAGTACCTGTTTGGATGACTTGTCTTATAACTACCAACCAATGTTTCCTAATCCCATCCTTGTATCGATATGCATTTTTGTTCATTAAGGAAAAGAAGGGGGAACAGAAATTTGGTTGAAGACAAATTATATGCTTGTATTTCAAAAAGTGGCAGTGGAAACAAAAGAATTGTCATCTCTAATCACCCAAACTAGCTGGAAATAATCCAGTTTAAAATGAATTAGGGATGTGGTTTTCTACTCAGCCATCTTTTATAACAGACAATCACGAGTTTATCTCACAACATCACTGTCTTTTGTGTTATATGGCATGGCTATCAATTAACACTTCATTCATGTAAAAGACCCAGTATGTACCTGTTAATTGTTGAATTATTCAATTGAATTATTTAATTATTGTATCATTGATTGCTTCCATTGAAGACTGCTCTAAATCAAACACTCTCAGTTGACTTCACATTTGTACTTACAGCTATTTCTATTACACTTTATATATCATTTAACCATTCGTAATGCTGTATTTAACATTCTATGTGTTTAACTCAGTATAATCTTGTCTACACACAACATCAGAAATGTGAATAACTTTAAGATAACAGTCTTCTGTCTTCTGTTGTCAGGTTTCTGAGTAATGCACCAGGCAAATCTAATGTTGCTATCTAAAAGAGTCACTTATTTGTTCAAATGGGGAAAAAAAACTAATGTTGTCATTTTTTTTTCAAATTGCTCTCATGAGTATTTATTTGTGTGAATTTCAAGGATGTTACACTTTGTCCATTAATACTAACTGTCAAGAATTTTTTGTCACAATGATCTATGATTGATATATTATTCTTCATAATACACACATTGACACACATAAGCAATACACACACACACACACACACACACACACACATGACAAATACACAACCCACACACATACTTTTTTTAGTTCCATTTTCCACATTTCATACAATTTATACTCCTTTTGATTTCCAGGAGAGAAGTACAACACAAAATAGTCAATTTGAGATGGAAAAAAAATATATAAGCAAAGATGAAGAATGTGTGATATAATAAACCTACTTTTGATTTGTGTTGTACCCCTCTTTCCTGTCTCCAGTGCTGGTTCTATAATGGCAGATTTGTGGGAAATGTTAAAAAATAGTTTCAGGCATGTAAATCATCTTATAGTAGACAGGTTGTGATGGACAAATTGCAAGTTGAGATGCATTTGAGGATAGGCAGTACCATTTTGGATCTCTCCTTTCTCTGTCACTGTCTCTCTCTCTCTCTTTCTCTCTCTCTCTCTCTTTCTCACACTCTTCTTTGCTCCTTTCACAGTGGCAAAACTATTAATGGCATAATTTACCATTTGCGGATGAAACAAAAACCCATCTTTAGTGCTACAAAATAATTCTAAAATATGAAATAGTGGTAGAAACAACCACTGTAAAAACCTGAATCAGTATGATCAAAGTATTGTTATATATACAAAATGTGAACAATAGTTATGATAAAAATGTTTCGAGACTAAACTGTCTACAGTTATGGTTTATTGAGAAAAATAGTGATTATCTCCTTACATTTTAGGCCTTATTGCAAAATTTTTATATATACAAAATGTTTTGTGGTACAACTGACCTACACATGTGAATCAAATGTGATATTTCAATCGTCTTTTAAATCACTGCTCCCAATAGTAATCAGTACCTTTAAGTTCTCTTTCCATTTTTCTTTCTCAGTCTTTCTCCCTGTTTCTTTTTGTCTTCCTCTGTCTCTCTCTATCTCTCACCATTTCTTTTCTTTTTTTTCTTTCAGTGCATTGTAAGTAGTCAGTTCCTGCATGTTGAAATGTTATGACTCCCTAATAAACAATTATTGAGAAACAGCATTTTTGTTGATTAATCCTTCTTCAAATGAAGATATTATGTAATTTCTAATTCAATTTAATTTGCCCTATTTGCTGAGTAATAGTAAATCTCAGAATAAATGGAGTCAGTGCTTAGAAGCATACCCTAAGAGTTTTCCTTTAATTTCTTGTCTTTCAGTAAAAAGTCAGCATCCTCTTTAGAAAATAATACTGTATACGCCAAACATTTCATGAGGTTTTTATTCTTGCGAATTTTGCGATTCAGGTGCTATATTTGCGAAATTAAAGACACACAAAAATAATGACTCTGAATGTGACGCACACTTATACATTTCTCCGTTCAGTACAGTACCCCTCGATCACAAATTTAACCACTTGCAAAATCATCAGGAAGTCCCAATTCACGGAAATTTGGACTCAATAAATATATGATGTATACAGTATTTCCACTTGCCATCCTGTTAGTTACCATGACAACTTGTTTTATTGGGGGCATAAAAGGTTTCCACATCTTCCAAAGATATTGTTTGAAGATCACTATTATATAACTGGAGACTGTCACTCCTTCATTCAGCATCTGAAGACACTATGAGATTTCTTGGTGTCATCTGCATCCAAGCAATCAAAGTCCACATTTCAGTTGTATCATCATTAGTGAAAATCACCATCATAGTACAGAAAGTCACCTTTGATATAATGCTGTTTGATGATAATGATGTTGATGGTGATAGTAAAATTTGTCATTTACTGAGATACAATGTATAATAGTATCATGTTCCTTAATGCATATCATACCTATTGAATCAGTTTCAATCGCTGTCCAGATGCATCTCAGTGTTCCCTCATATACCTCATCACTCCACAGTCTATTACATCAACTAATGGTCTTAATTTTATAATGATAATTCTAAAATGATAATTCTCTTACTCAATTTTCAGAAATACCTCCAGCTATCCACAAGAGATTTCCCGCAGAACTTCATGTGAGTCTTGGAGAGGACATTAGTCTTCACTGCCCCGCCTCGGGGAATCCCCCACCGGTAATCCGATGGATCAAAGATGGAGACTTTGTAAGGGAAGACAGCTTTGGTAGAATCATCATAGAACAAGGTATGCACCCATACTAAAAATAGGTCATTAAAGATCATATAAATATATACATCTATCACTATATTTATCTAAAAGTATGTATTCAATATTTCATTAGTGTATGTATGTACAGTATATTTATTATTGATTTATTTCTATTGTCCACATGGTAATTGTGGTGTGTGGTACATCGGATATTACATCAAATATACATAAAATACAGTCAAGTATCTGGAAAGATATCATACCAACTGGAACTGGAACAAAAACATGTTGATATACAAGATATATGTAATCTGAACATAATGCATAAAAGCATTATTTTCAGCTAAAGCAAGGACTCTAAGGACTTATTTCATCTTTTTATATATATATTGTATAAATGTATACAATAACTATATATCTATAAACATATATTTATATATTTACAAAGAATGTTACAAGAATCAGATGTTTTTCACAAGTAGCACAGTTATCACTTACAAAAATGCTCCAGTAGACTTTTTCAGGGCTGACCTTATTATTCCATTATTTGATTATAAGTCAGACTTAAGCTGCATGTGCTGAGATTCTATGATAGATGGTATAGCTGTGTGGAGAAGGTACTGTAAAAGCTGTTGTTTTCGAGAATGAGGATGTCATAGACAGTTTCATGAGATGTGGTTTTCACAATTTGATGCCAAGGCAGTAGTTAGTGCACTAATACCCTATAGCGTGTGGTGCTGTTTTTGCATGTTGTTAAATTTGCAGTGACTTTTAATTTTTTTTTTAATGCATTCATTTCACTGTCCTATTTTTTGATGTTGAACATGGAGATATGCATTTATTCTTTATTTAGAGACTTTATTGAACACTTCATAAACAGGTTTGATTTATGATGTCCACTGTCCTAATACTACTTGGTTGACATACTTGGTTTTCACTCAAGCATGCTTCCCCTGGTTTCTCATCGTTTTCCAAGAAGGAAACAATATGTCTGATGTGATTGTTTTGACGAAACAGATCGTACGTGGACCGACGAGGATTAAACAACCTCCAGTTGTGGTTGGATGAAGTATATCAATTTTGTCTTGTGAAAGCACTATGCACGTATTCACTTAATTTGACCAGTTGTATAAAAGGTAATGGCGCTATAATGTAATCTTTTTGTGTGAACAGAATCGGAACTCACATCACAGCATGAGCATTACAAACCACCTTCAAATAAGAAATTGATTTACTAGTTCAAAGTGCTAATGAAATCCTTAGCAGATTATGCAAAAGAATACGTTTTTAGAAAGTTGATTTGCAGTTGTGACCAAAATATGTTACAGTTTACTATGTTGAGTAAATTAAGAAAATAATAATAAATAGGTCGGCCTCAAGACTTTAGTGTGTGTATGTTGGCTGTGAGCAGATTGGTAGCTTGCATTGAGTGACTTGGGACCTGCTTTGCATAAAAGACAAAGATGTCTTCACGGATGTGGTATTTTGTGCCAAAAGTGTGTCTGATGACTAACATCCAATCCCCATGCCAAAAAATGCACGAACTGTGACGTCCTGCTCCTAAAAGAAGGAGAAAAACAACAAATTCTGCGGCGCCTCGGGCTCTCCAGCGGAAACGGTCCTGTTGTTCCATTCCTGGTTATTCATTGGAGCATCCCAGTGCACAAGAATTGCCATTTCTCAGGGGTGTCATACCGTTCTGGCTGTATCCAAGAAAAATCAGTTGTAGCATATTAAGATGTCACATCCAGAGACAGGGAAATAAATAATCCTGTTTAAGAGAATCAAAATACTAGACAATGAAGAAAAGGAGATTACTGGCTGTCATACACACATTCTCTCATGTAAGCTCACATAAACAAGCAGCCACTTGGGAATTCTGACCCAAAATTAGCAGATCATGCTAGGTTAATGACACTTAAAATGATGAGAATCTAATCAACAGCTCTTTCTTTTCAGCTTCATCCAGGTGAAGATCTTTAAGAGTTTTCATGACTAGAATGGCAATGCTCCTGCTTTTAACTTGAGTTTGAGTGAATAAGTTCATAAGTTTGCTTCAAACTTGATTTTGTACATTCCATTATATATATATTTTTTTCAGTTTCTAGCTTTATTTGATCAACATAGGGCATTTATAGCAGAGATTCAAAGTGTTTCTCACAACCTCCAAAAATTGGATTCCTTCGCTCTTTCCTTTAACTTGAAGATTGAATATTAGATTTTGATTAAGAATGATGATTCCTTTTTCTCTCATTCTTTTTTTTTTTTTTTTTTTTTTTTTGGTATCATTGTAGAATAGTGGGAGAAAGTTGACCTGTGTCCCCATTTTGTAATTTCCCTGCCCTGCTTTTAGTGTCTCATATGGGATCTTGGAATATTGACATCTGTCTACTTACTGTAGCTTTCTTCACAAATTTACTGCTTGTGCATTCCATATACACTGTATATCACAAATATATAGAGGGAAAATACTTCTTCTTTTTTTCAGTGAATTCCATAAACTGATATCATAGCAACAAAATGAACAGAGCTGAAACAGTAGAAAAAAATGTTGCTATGTGGGTGTTTTAGAGTTTTAGATGTTAGAGTTTGCTGCTTGGTTGTACCTGCCATTCTGTATCATTTGACTTGAATACCAGCCAATACTCTTAGGGACTTAGCTAGACAACTGCAGAAATGTATTCATTGTAGAAAAATAATGAAATAATAGAAATATATATATATATTTTACTGTAGTAGAATTGAGAATGTTTGAGTACATCATAACTCGGGCATATCTCACCAGAGTGTAAGCTTCTTAGTGGTAATGTCAGTATAAGTTATATAAGTTATTTGACATCTCATTATATGATGTTATCGGGGTGCTGTGGGGCACTGTGGCATTGTGGATAAAACTTTTGACTCCCGATCAGACAACCCAAGTTTGATTCCCACCCAGTGCTTACGTCCTTGGACAAGATGTTTTTACCCACTATGTCCCTCTCAACCCAGGTGTATAAATGGGTACCTGGCAACACTAGGGTAATAAAAATGGCAGGGCCATCTGGTAGAGCAGCGGCAACATTGAAGAGGCTACTCTGGTAAATTAGATGTTATTATTATTATTATTATTATTATTAATAATAATAATGATGATGATGATGATGATGATGATGATGATGATGATGATGATGATGATGATGATGATGATATTATTATTATATTATTATTATTATTATTATTATTATTATTATTATTATTATTATTATTATTATTATTATTATTATTATTATTATTATTATTATTATTATTATTATTATTATTATTATTATTATTATTATTATCATCATCATCATTATTATCATCATTATTACTATAGATGCCATTTTTGACAAAAGTATCTCTTCCAAGATTTTACTCATGCAAGGAAGACATAGGCAATACAATATCTTAATGTTTGATTATTCCTCACTAGTAGGAAGTCACAGCATGACTAACATAAAACTCATAAATTTATTTCGGTGCTATGCTTTTTTTTTTAATTCATGTTCCAACATAACTTTGAATCACTATGCAAAATTCATAAACATGTGAAGATGGTAATACAATCTCAAGACCATGAATCAGATTAATCAATACCTATGTCAGACAAAATTAACATATTTTGTAAAAATAAAAGGCCCTTGTCAATGTGGATCCCTTTAAAAAGACAGGACAAGAAAGTGTCATGAACTGAAAAATGGCAATTCATCATCGTGTGTTTCCCTCAGAGCTTCTGATGCACCCTCCATAAGGGCCATGAGTGTCTTGCTTTAATGGCTGTTTCTTAATTTTTCAAACTCACATTTTTTTTCTTTAAATTCAACACAAGTGATTTCGCAAAACTTCCATGAAGTGAGACATGTTGCCATAGCCAACAGGAAAAATAACTTTGGCATCATGTTGCAATCAAAAACATCTTTAATTTATTTATTTATTTTTATGGATGTTGTTGGTGTGGGCTCTTCATCAGGGATAAGAGTTTGATGAAACGTCGTGCAGAATTTTCCCATGAATCTTGGACGAGAGGCATGGAAACATGTGAACAGGAAGAAAGAAAATTATTAGCATTCCTCCTCAACCAGGACGTCATTCCCATAGCAGACGGCTAATCAACGTGGTACAGGGGGAATGAATTAGTGCAGGGAGATCAGAGAACTGGGTTGGGTAGTTGGGACAGAATTGCTCCACTACCGGGCAGAAATCTGCCAGGGGCTGAGACAGAGACCTGTGAGGGGGACTGAGAAAAAGAGGACAATCATCGTTATGGTGGATGGTAAATCTTCATGGTTGATGCTATACTCCATTAATTGTGTGGTAACAGATTCAACTAATATATATCTTGTTCTATAATTTGCATCACTTCTACTTCAAGGATACTGATGAGGAGCCTAATATTTTCTCAGGATAGATTTTTGATTGCTTGTAATCAAATTTATACATTCAAGTATCAATTGAGCAGCACAATCCAACAAAATTAAGTTTATAAAGCACCAGTTTATTACTACAAATTTAAATGAATTAAGATTGTTTTTAAAGTACAAGTATATTGTCTAAGTATTTTGATCAGAAATATATATGTGTATATATTCATTCCGCTGAGTTGAACTTTGCCCTAATATTTTATAACAGTGATTCTTAGTACATGATACAAATACTTTTTTCTACTTACATCCATATATTGTTCCTGATCTTTTAAAAAAATCCGAACACTAAAAATAGGTCTCAGAAGAAGTAATGAACATTGCATTCATGTATAGCGCATCCACTGATTGTCAAGAGATCTTATCCAAATTCAGTATTCAAAGATTTGACGGAAATACCCATCAACAAAGATTTTATGTAGTTGAATTGAAAGGATGGGGTGAGTGTTAAGGATTAAAAGTAGAGCAGCTTTATCACTTCAGAATTTATCATCTTTGATATCAATTAGCACGGTGGGATCAAGGGATGTGATGGAGAGAGAGATAATATGTGTGTGTGTGTGTGTGTGTGTGTGTGTGTGTGTTTGCTTAAAACAGTTTTCTGCTGCCTTTTAAAGCTGTTACCATGGAAGGATGATGGGGAAAAGGGATAAGATCTAGAAAGGAAATGCAGGGAGGGAAATGACCAGCCCCGCAGATAGGTCCTTCTTGCGATTCAGTGAGTAATATGGGTGACATCCAGAAAGATATAAGCTTCAAAAGACATAACGATATCCACCTGGTGTATATGAAAATCAGTCAAACTGGTCAACAGTGTATCTCACTCGCTCAGTAATCTGACAAGTTCTCAGATCAAAAGTCTTTGTCTCTATCTTTCACTTGGTGCAGTGATGGAACCTGAATTATTTCGGTACTAAAGAGGGGTTTTTATTTTCCAGGCAGGCAGGTTTTTTTTTATGCTCTATTTCATTCAACAGTAATATTGTCTTTACATAATCCATATAATACGAGATAAGTATGAAAGTAAACATGAAACTTTCTTTGCATAGCTTGGCTGCTTGCATGGATCGGGAGCCTTTGAGGCGGGCTACAAAAATTTGATCTCTTCTCCAGAGAGGCAATTTTACCCCTAGCTGCAAATATTTACAAGCTCCAAATATGTTTTGCTTTCTCACAAAAACTCTCCTCATGATGCATTCTTCAATAAACCGGAATTTGTTCAGAGTTATGCATTGATCCCTTCTTTATCTTAGTTCAAGAAGAGAAATACAAGCTTGGGCTCTTGTGGCTTTTTTATATGCTTTACATTCAAATGAAAATATTGACTTGAACTAAATTCAACTTTTTGATCCCATTTTATGGCCAGGTGCCGAAGTTTGCTATTCATTGACTGCTAATGTTATGACAAAGTGATTGATAAAAAGTCCAAATCCTGCTTAAGACACTCGAGTGTCTACCAAGGTAAATACAGGTCAGGGAAGAAAAAGATTCATTTGCTCAGAACTGAACTTTGAAGTCACTTTGGTGAGTTGTAATTGTTCAGAGTTGTGCAAAGGTCATTACTAGGGGAGTGCTCAGTAGCTTGGTCTCTAATATCTGAGAACTGTATTCTCAGACATTGTGATGTTTTAATAGAGCCATCATAAACCAGAGCTTAGTTATCCTTAAACTGATATTTCTCTCATTCAGCTATATACCCCTGTTAGGCAACTTAACTCTCATTTGGTATGTTTTATCAAAAGTTTAGATGGCTTTACATAAAATTTCTGAAAGTTTCAATGTATGCAAAAGATTTCTGATTTCACAGTGCACCCAAGAAGCATTTGGGGAGTTATGTGTGTTCAATTCTCTGTATGGAAATGCAACATGAACCTGCGCATATAATTTTTCTCCATTATTTTAAACACCATATCCTCATTTCTGGACACTTTTAATTTCTTCTCAAATATTCTTTTCTTTTATTGTGCAAATCTCTTAATTTCTCTATTCCATATTCTGTCATTATTCTTGTGTGTTTGTTAGTTTGCTTATGAGATAGGTTATCAATTCCTTGTTCTCTGTCATTCTTTAGTATTAAATCGTGTGTTACCCTCACTGTGTTTTGTTTTGTTTTGTTTTTGTTTTTGTTTTTGTTTTTTTTTGCCAATGAGCACAAATGACCTGCCTTTAAATGACAATAAACAAGAATGATAATGGAAACGCAGTGGTATTTATTTTGCACTCTTGCACTGCTACACAAAAGTACAGCAGGTGTGGCCAATTTACGAGAAGGCCAAGTTTTGGAGGGATGAACTGAGCATCTATAAGATTGTTCCATGGGTTACAGCTATTGGGTAGATCGCATAGTTGTTGCTTTAAAGAACGAAAGGAGAGAGAGAGAAAATGGGGCCCTATACAAATAATTTGCCCCAAGATCGCATAGAAGGCCAAGATCTGTGTAACCTTGATAATATTCTACTGTAGAATCTATTTTCTTCATCTGTGATATGCCTCATCTATATCTTCCCATATCTAATGTTTTCCTTTGAAGTAGAAACCCTTGCACCTCCCACTAGCCACCACCCTAATCTTGCCCTGTTGCCATAGCAACAACCTCCAGCCCCACCCGCCTGTAATCACTGCACCCCTCAGCCCTGCCACCCCCACGTCCCAGTGTTGGGTTCCTAATGTCAAGGGTAATGGCTTCTCCTAGAGAGGAGGAAAGGGAGACTCCCTTCCCCCAGAGAGAGATCGCTGAACCCAGCCAAGACTTAAAGGGAAAGAGACGGAAAGGTCCTATACTTTGTTAGAGGCTCACTACAGAGAACCAATAAGAGCATCAAGATTGTGAGAGAGAGAGAATATATCTCTTAGGATTTAAAGTTCAGCAAGATTTTAACTTGAGATACATTGATCACAATCAAGGATTATTCAAATGGCTATTTACAAAGCTGACAACACAGGATATTCTGAGTCAAAATATTTGGACTGAACTCATTCAAGGAGGAAATACATTTCAAATTCACACCACATCCACTTCAACTGATCATGAAATTGTGGTAAGTTGATTAGTAATTCATTTCAAGAAGAATTGTATAAAACCCTCCGGAAATCTTTTCAATTCTCCACACTAGCCATGATGCTAACTCTCTTAAAAGCTTTGAATCTCTGTCACGTTGCAAATTCTTCCCCTTAATTCCCAATTCTACTGAGTGCCTCACTCCTCCTGTGGTCTTGTAATGTCTTTAAATCATAATTTCTGCAATTATTAAGCATTTCTCAAAGATCCGCACTCATCATCTTCAATCGTCTCATCATGAAATTGTTTTTGTGTGTGTGATCAGTGACGGAATCAATAATCCACTCTTCATTGATTTCCGTGGAAATTTGTCAATAATAGGATATCAACACACCCATTCAAAAACATGTGTCACATACTCAATGAATCACACAGTGCACGGAGATCAAGTGCAGGTGCAGTGAGTGATTAGAGATGTTAAACACTGAAAGGATTCTTCAATAACGTAAGATTTTATTTCTCTTAGGAATGATTAAGTTCTCCTGTTGGTTTATATGAAAAAAATCATCATGATGGGCTATCTGTACATCATCAATATAGATGTATGTGTATTTCTAGTGTACATAATGTATACTGTAATATTACAATATCATTGTTTTATTCTATTTTCTTCCTTGTTCATATCTATCCCACAGATACATTGGTTATTCACAAGTCATCAGTAACAGACAGTGGGGAATACTCCTGCATAGCATCCAACACCGTGGGCTACACTAAAGAAGATGTGTCAATCAAAGTGTCCGAAAAAGGTACGGATTCAATTCAATGCTAGTCAAGTCAAATCAATTCCTGTGTCCCCCTCCTTCTCTCTCCCCCCCCCCCAAAAAAAAAAAAAACCCAAACAAACAAACAAACAATTGTGCCACTGGCACACCTCTTATCCCTATGTATGTACAAATACATATGTATGTATTTATGTATTTTTGTATTTATGTATTTATTTACATGTATGTGTGCATGCATGTGTGTGTGTGTGTGTGTGTGTGTGTGTGTGTGTGTGTGTGTGTATGTAGATGAATGCATGGTTAACCATTGAGTAATATACAGTTACAATCTTGATTGTGATCAAATTTTCAGTCAATCTAAAGGTCTAATCTGCAGCTTTTATTAAGAAAAAAAAATATACAAGTATTGTCAGCTCTTGATATGATACTGCAAAAGCTGTTATTTTTGCATACAGATATTTTCGCAAGTTTAGGAGTACCATAGACATTTTCGTGAATTTATTTCACGATTTGAGGTTTGTTGACAAAGAGGAATGCGCGTAACACTAGACATACTAGCATGTGTATATCTGGCAAGCCATGGCCATGGTTTTGCTCCACCTCAGAAGGTGCCAAATACCGTGAAATGAATATGTTGGTATTTTCATGCCACAAATTTGATGCAATCAAGATTGGGTGGCAATATTTTCACTTGTTAAATGTGGTCCAACAGTGATTTGCAAAATTCACAAAAATTAAACCCCTGCAAAAATAGCAGCTTTTATAATAGAACTTTTTATTTTGCTTTAACATCACATGTTGAAACAAGGTATGAAAGGCATGGACATTTACTGCCTAATGTACTCTCCTGTCTTCACTTTGATCTAGTCTTATACTTATTCTACACTTTGTCACTTCTACACACCTGAACTTTTAATGATTGTCGGTGGATATCTCTGCTTTGAAAGGAAAGATTTGAGCAATTATACAATGGTACCATCATATGCAGTCCTTTTGATTTTAAGTCATTGCACTTTACTGTGGTTAAAACTTTCTTTTCAGGAAAAAAAAAAGAAAGGAAAATGGTTGTTTTACCTCTTTGCCACTTTCGTACCTTCTCTGATAAACCTGCATACATTGCTGGTTCTTAGCTTGAGTCAATGACTAGCAGCTTCTTGTCTCTAATTTGATTTTGTGCTTCGGTGTTTAAAAAGGGTTTATTACTCGATTAGACCCACATCAGCGCTGGTTGGTTTTTGATGTACTCTGCTGTTATCCAAAAGCTCTCCGTCGTCAACGAAGCACATTCTGTCTACAGCTTGTTAAGGCTCATACCTCCTGGATCATGAATTAACCATGCAAGAGAAGAAACTGGGCAGATATAGCATTCCCAGGGAAGGCGCTTTTCAGTCGTCTCGCCTTGAAGATGATAATCAAATATCCTGTATCTTAGGGCCTTTGGACGACTGGAAAGAGAACGAATTTGACAGTGTGGGTAGATCTTTGGGGAGATTTCACCAAATTGACCATGATTCCTTAGAACACTGCAAACATTATCTCCCCCGTACCAACACTATGATATATTCCCTGTGGCAATAAAGGGTGATCATGCGGTCTAATTACATTTCTCTTTCATTTTACTGCCATTAAGATTAAGCAAGCAGGCGAGCAGAAAAAAAAAAAAACGCTCCTTTAGCATATTCTTTGCCTTTTCATTGCCTTTTTCTGTAAGAATATTATAAATACCTGTTTCAGATGAATGAATTTTTGTAGAGAAATTATTGCTTTTTTCTTAGATTGTCAGTGCAGGAAAAATTTACACTGAGTCAATTTCAAATTAAAGACCTCACTCCCCCTTTGTTAGTGTTGTTATCTTTTTCCCCATTTGGCAAGTTTGCTAAACCCATACATGCCGCTTTCAAGGACAGTTCATGTTTGTATTTGCCCTTATAAGGAATTCAGAGATCTTAATGAAAGTACATATCATGTTATCTATGATTTCCAGTCTTTTTCTTCTTCTTCCAGCTGAGTACAGACTGCCTCTGGTGTATTATCATACTTGTGCTTGTCAAATGCCAAAATAACGCGAGTAAAAACCTCACTACAAAATTTTACAATTCTATGTGTGGCAGTCAAATGAGATGACACCCGATTCTCTGTTTTTGTTTCCACCCAGCAGCAAAGAAGAAGGACATTGGATGCAAAGATGGAACCATCGAAGGGCTCCACCACATGCACAGCGTGGCCGCGTGCAGCGGATCGTGGAAGGGTCACGTGAGGAAAGGGAAGACGCTGTGCGCCCACGGCTGGCGGGTGTGTAACCACGAGGACGTCGACTCGCTGAAGCACATCTCTTGGCTGGATGCGACAAGCATGAACGGTTGCTATGCCTACAATGCGGCCAATAATGACGGCATGTGCACGAGGTATGTGAGGGAAGGAGACAAACTCGGTTTGTGTAGCCAATTAAGTCTCAGTATGATCTTGACCCAATGAAGTCAAAGAGACCTTTTCATAACACACAGTCTTCATAGGCCCCACTCCAAGCTCAGTCAGGACTAGTCCTTAACTGGTTAATATATGTAGCTCTGATGTAGAGTTATCCAGTTAAATTATTTGATGGTATAGTAGATGATGAGACATAGATATATTTCAGTCCATATTATTGGTCGTATCTACTCACCTTTGTACCATACCCACATGCAGACTCACACATACACATACAAAGAAAATTATCAGGTACCAGTTTCCATTGCAAGACATGTCTCACTTCAAATCATTGCGAGCCCGATACAATCATGAAACAAATCAATTGAATAGATACCGTTGAATATAAGTTTCTGTAGACTCTATTCTCACTTGTAGCTTATTAACCACTGGCATTCCATGTACCATTTGCTTCCACATCTGTATTCATTTATAGTAATGGTATTCAAAAAGCTATGGAAAAGTAAAAAGCCAATCCCTGTGCTATGACAGTAATGGTATGGTATGGTAATATATGGATGTAGATTTGATTTCAACATATATATCCACTTATGAATGTAAATGTGTTCATATGTCATGTAGTGTTTCATAATGTTGCTCCTTGTTACGATTGCACAATCTATTTCCACCACTCACAGTTGCACAGGAGAGGCGGGCCACGACACGCTGGGCGGTATCGGACGGCACTGCTCCAAACGACGCCAGCGTCACGAGTCGTGCCTCGGGGAGGGGCGCATCGATGTCTTCCCCTCCCACCGGGAGTACATGTACGACATGGTGGATCGCTGCTCCTTCCAAGAGGGACTCTTGTCTGGGGTACTCTGCTGTAGGATACCGGACCGGCCTGACCGCAGGAAGGGCAAGACAGGTGGGTCAGAAAAGGGGCGTGGCTTTGGTTTGGGGTGTGTGTGTGTGTGTGTGTGTGTGTGTGTGTGTGCACTAATTCAAATTCACTTTCAGTTAATTTAATTTCTTCACTGGTACAAATAAAATCAACATTCTCATCAAAATATGAATAAGAGTACTTAAAGAGTACTTTAAGGAAATGTATATAAATATGTGTATACCTGAACATACATTTTTTTCATATGTTAAGATACAGGTGGAGGATACTGGCGATCATCAATAAGCAGTTTGCTTGAATGGGACAATGGCCTTGGGGCAATGTTATATTTTGTAATTATCTTGTTTATTTTTCATTGAAGGAATAAAACATGCATACAAAATAATGAATAACTTGAACCTCAAGTACATTCACTAGCATACCCATTCTCTATTTTGACATGAATAAAGAACAGAGTTCTCATGTTCATTCAAAGTAAAGCACAAGTGTTTGACCACTCCAAGGTAGAATTTTTCTCTCTTGCGTGTCATTATACTATGTGTAGTTTCCTATCTTACATGTTTACACATCTTTGACCCTTAAGTCAGCAAATCCATCAACTTCTGTCAATGTTCATATTTTAATTGGATGTGGCATGATAGTATGCCAATTGAAAAAAGGCTAACCCCTGATCTGCCTTTAAACTAGCTGATATGAATGTGTTTCTCACCTTCATTTGAAAAGCAGTGTATGTAAAGAATTGTCATGCCAGTGTGTCAAGATCTCAAAGCTAGGATACTACTATCATTAAATGAAAAACAGCTTTATGCTAATCATGGTGAATCATTTCATGTAAAAGTAACAGTAGAACAATTCAGGGCATTAGCAAATTTTATACATGGTGAGATTCATGTGTTTTTAGTTTTAATGAATCAATTGTTTATCTAAGGCTGTCTTGTGGACTTAATTGGTAATCTCTGATTTTCCCAAAAGTTCTAACAAACAAAGAAAATTCATATTAAAAATATTTGTTTCATTTTAATGAAAGATTTATTTTACCTTTATAATCTTTCATATCTTATTCTAATCTTGTGGAAAGAAATGCAGGGAGTAGCACTTTTGAAGCAGTAATCATACCAATAAAATACATGATGTCAAATCAGAACCAAAAAAAAAAAAAAAATTGAACCTTTGCCAAAGGGAATATAAGCAGTGTCACACACTTTTGCAAGAAGTTCAATAGACCTGAAAATTTTTGGCTACGGTTGGTTATGCACAAAGAACAAATTTTCAGTGTGAGAGAGAGGGAGAAGGAGAGATAGGGGGAGGGATGGTGAAAGAGATTTTGAATACAAGACTTCCCCCTAATCCATGACATCAGCAAAAAATAGTTAAGAGAGGAAGCATTTAGTGTCAGGGATATTACGAGGAAGTTGTTACTTTCTTGAGACTAGCAAAATCTCCTGTCCCAACTCGATATCTGATCTGAATTTGTAATCACAAGCCAGTCTTTGTCACATTGTGTTTGTGAAAGAGCTTTCATGAAAGTCTTTATCTATCTAGGCCCACTGGTGGACATATTTCAAGTATGTGTGTGTGTGTGTGTGTGTGTGCGTGTGTGACTGTGTACACAGTTGTCTATCTACACATTATGTAAGCTGTAAGCATATACACATATATACATAATTATTATGTATGTTTTTGCCTTTGGGCATGTGTACATCTACTTGAGAGCTTACAACTCAAGTAGAAAATTGTTAGATGTGCAGATCTTCAATTGTAAATCTGCCTTCCTTGTTTCAGCATTAGTTTGACAATTTTCCAAGGCATATGCATTACTGTTTTTGAAATTTGTTCTCTGCTTCAATATAAAAAATGAATGACAGTATACATTTTACTCTCAATGTGAATTTATGTGTAGATTAGTATTAGTAATAAGAAATTATATTACCTTGTCCTTTTGCTATTTTGCTCATATGGTTGTTATATCTCTGATCATTATTTCTATCTTTGCCATATTAGTGTCATTTTTAATGAGTTTTTTTTTCTATGTGAATTGTTAGAACTTGAGTGTTTTGAATGAATGAATGAATGCACAAGTAAATTATCAAATCAGTAAGTATGTAAATTTAATAATGAGTGAATGAACAAATAAATGAATGGAAAGATAAATGTATGAATGAATGAATGGGTTAATGGATGAATTCCCTGGTATCTTCGTGCTCTGACTATCTCAAGACTATAACTTCTAATCCTTCCTGCAGTCTAGTCATTCAAAGTCAGTGTAAAACCACAAGTGTGGTATCAGCAGCCATGATATCCACATAATGTCCTGCCCGTGATGTCATCACTTCAGCCATTGATAGTCAACTTTTGACTTGCTTTTAACCAATTAAGTCCCACAAAACCAATTTCTGTAGTTTGGTGGTATGTTTTTGTAATATATTCATATGATATAGTCTTGTAATATATTTTTGATGTATTTTTGTAGTATATTTTTGTAATCTATTTTTGCAATATGTTTTGTAATATCTTTAGTTTTTGTCTATAACAACATCACAACATGCATTCCATAAAAAGTCACTGAACTACTATCATTACTGTTGTTTGTATACAACCAAGTGCAGAATTTTCAAAAGCATGCTAATTGCTAAATGTATAAATCACTATAAGTGTTTAATAAGGCAATGTTAAAGAATATCTTGATAATTTTTCCTGTCTAGCGGCATGATTTTCTTTCTTTGATAGAATGTGAACTCTGTAAGAAGTTACTATTTTTTTTTCATATACAATCAATGACAAAATTTTCAAAAGTGTGTTAATTGCTAAATTCATATAGATGATTTTTAGATTTACGATATATTTGACAAGATGAAAGTTTCTGTTAATGGCTCCTATATGCGAAGTTTTGTGAAGTTATTTCAGATTTTGTGCAGAATCAATGAGTTTAACTGCTTTTATCTGATCTCTGAAATAAGATATGCAGCAAAGTTAAGAGTTACCAATGTAAGCATATTATAACCTTAGTATATGTGTGAAGTATATAGCTAGGTTATATGCACGCAAAAGAAAGTAGACGTTGACTCAGTGGCTGCAATTACCGGACTGACTTTATTCCAGTCTATGTACATCTTTTATACAGTGAGTTCCATGGAAACGGAAGGGGTTGTGGTCAGCAGTGGTCAGTAAGGAATGCATCCAGTCTAACCACTGGCGTCTTACAGCAGATAAGAGAAAGATGATAGATAGGGTGGCATCGGAAGAACAGAGAGTTACTGTTATCAGAGAGGAGAGAAAACAGGGCTGAAAGTAGAGAGGGTGAGAGCAAGAGCGGAAATGATAAGTACAGTAGTCTCAACCTCAGACTTACATAAGATCAGTTTATCACACTCCTCCCCCTTAGAATTGTTTTTGGTTTTTCCAAAAATGGTTCTCTTCATTTAACACAACATTATTCAACCAAAAAGTGAAATCTTAACTTCTTTGGAATAACACTATCTTATTTGAACATTATCCCAAAACTTCCAATGCCTAATATTTCCAAATAATGTATTATCTAATCAATTCGGTCTTTTCCACTTATTTTGCAGTTTGTTATATTTCTTTAGTCACCTTTCTTATATTCAGGGAGGTATGACTGTATGTGTGTACCACATCAAATGTATCAACACACGAAAACCAAAATTATAATGTCCAAATGAACTGTCCATTTGAGTTCAGCTGTGAAACAAACCAAGAGTTATCCTTAACTTTGAACTTAATTTCGACCTTGAATTGTCCAAAGTGTCCGGCATTTTTACAAGTGTTATTTACAACTGCCTCCTCAATGTGGTATTGGCTCCCCAAAGCGTTTGGGGTATTTTCGCTGGCGGTTAGACCTGCGAAGTGCTGGTGCTTCGTCATCATGGTCTTGTTGTGCGTTGTTGTTCCCCTCCCCACGTGGATGAGGAAGGAACACATCCGCGGCCACATCGTCGTCGTCATGGCGACGTCGGATGTGCTCGATGTGTCGCCTGCAGATGCGATCATCTGCCAGCCTCAGCGTATATTGGACGCCGTCGATAGAAATGATTTCGCCTGGCATCCACTGCAGACCGCTGGCAAAGTTTTTCACGTACACGCGATCTCCAATGCAAAAATCACGATCTTTAGCACGCTGATCGTGCATTTGTTTCTGATCATGCTGCTTTCGCTGAACGCGCTCCTCCATGTTTGGTTTCACACAATCAAATCGCGAACGGGGAATGCGATTGAAGAGAAGTTGCGCGGGAGGTGTACCAGTCGTTGGATGAGGTGTGATGCGGTATGCCATCAGAAATCGCGACAACTTCGTTTCGATCGTGCCGTTGGTCATGCGCTTCATTGCAGCTTTGAAGGACTGCACTGCTCTTTCTGCCAGCCCATTTGATGATGGATGAAAAGGTGCAGTGCGAACATGACGGATTCCATTCAGCTGTAGGAATTGCTGAAATTCGTCGCTTGTGAACACGCTTCCATTGTCGGTGACAATGAGCTCTGGCAGGCCATGTATCGCGAAGGTTTCGCGTAGCTTCTCAATTGTGATTGAGCTGGTTGCCTTGTAAACTGGAAAGATATCCATCCACTTCGAATGGGAATCTACCAACACAAGAAACATACGGCCCATGAATGGCCCTGCATAATCCAAGTGGATTCGTGACCATGGCTTTCGTGGCCACTCCCATGGATGAAGTGGTGCTGCTGGCGGCAATTTTCGAGATTGCTGACACTCCTTGCAATTTTTCACTTTGCTCTCCAGGTCACCATCCATCCCAGGCCACCAGAAATAACTGCGAGCAAGCGATTTCATTCGCGAGATCCCGGGGTGAGCTTCATGCAGCTCCTCGGTGAGCTGATTTCTCCCTTGTGGAGGTATCACAACACGTGCTCCCCACATTATGCAGCCATCATACACACACAACTCATCTCGCCTCCTGGAATAAGGCGAAATCTCCTCATCACACTTTGACGGCCATCCACGAAGAACATATTCGCGCACTCGCGACAAAATTGGATCCTTCGCGGTCCACTGCCTGATCGATGTCGGTGTGACGGGTGTCAACTCCAGGTGTTGCATAACCAGCACGTAGTCTGCTGGTTTGGGGATGCGCATACTAGGGTCCAGCTTTAGCCGTGCTAGCCAGTTCCTCCCCAGTAAATTCGGCCCATCACCTTCGACAACTAGCAAGGGAAGTTCCAGGTCCTGGGCATTATGTCGCACATTCACTTTGCATGCGCCCACTACTGGTATTTTGTCCCCTGTGTAAGTTCTTAACACCACATCAGACTGTGACAGCTGGGGTTGATGTTTCCATGCACGATAAGTTGCCTCGCTCACTATCGATAGCGTAGCTCCTGTATCGATCTCCATCACAGTGTTATTATGAGAAATCCCCAGCTCGAGCAACATTGGGGCCTCCTTTATAGGTGATGCCTGCGCCTTGTGCATGAAGTACTCTAGCTCCTCCATGTTGTCCCTGGGTGGTGTTGACTGTTCCGCGCTAGTCTCCGCTACAAACTTTGTGTGGACCTCCTTCCTCTGCCCGGAATTAGTCTTACTCCGGCAGACTTTCGCGAAGTGTCCACGCTTTCCACAATTATGACAAGTGGCGTCGACTGCCTTGCACTTGCCCTTCTCGTGCCCCTGTCCACAGCGATAGCACGAGATGCGATGTTGAGCTCCGGTTTTGTGATTGTGTCCTGCCTGCTGCTTAAACACTCTGTTAGTTGCACCATTTCCGCGTGGAGCCTGTGTTGATTGAAGATCACACACATTTCTTTCTGCCATCTCCACACTTGTCGCAATGTCCATGGCCTTGGCGAGATCAAGCTTCTTCTCAGCTAGAAGAATACGTTGGATCCGATCATGTCTGATGCCGCAGACTAATCGATCGCGAATCATCTCCCCTAGAGTAGAACCATAATTGCAGTGCTCTGCCATTGACTTTAGTGCAGCTATGAATTCACTGATTGTTTCTGAGTCCTTTCGGAAACGGCTGTTGAACTTGCACCGTTCCACAATCTCACTTGGTGCTGGGGTGTAATGCTCAGTCATTACCTGGACAAGTTCAGCATACTTCTTGTCCGCTGGCTTGGCTGGAGAAACGAGACTGCGGAGAAGACTGTAAGCTGCCGGCCCGATGACAGTCAGCAATGTAGCTTTCCTCTTCTCCTCTGCTTCAATCCCATTTGCTTTGAAGTACAGGTCCAATCTCTCTATGTATTGGCACCAGTCGATCCCCTCACGGAATTCTTCGATATTTCCTACCAGACCAGCCATTTTACAGAAGTTTAATCCTCGTCGCCAGTATTATAACCTTAGTATATGTGTGAAGTATATAGCTAGGTTATATGCACGCAAAAGAAAGTAGACGTTGACTCAGTGGCTGCAATTACCGGACTGACTTTATTCCAGTCTATGTACATCTTTTATACAGTGAGTTCCATGGAAACGGAAGGGGTTGTGGTCAGCAGTGGTCAGTAAGGAATGCATCCAGTCTAACCACTGGCGTCTTACAGCAGATAAGAGAAAGATGATAGATAGGGTGGCATCGGAAGAACAGAGAGTTACTGTTATCAGAGAGGAGAGAAAACAGGGCTGAAAGTAGAGAGGGTGAGAGCAAGAGCGGAAATGATAAGTACAGTAGTCTCAACCTCAGACTTACATAAGATCAGTTTATCACAAAGCATGACAAAAATATCATTTCTGCAGCAAAATTTTCCCACAAAATTTTCCCAGGATTTATGGGTTACTTCCCAAGCAAAATAATTTCTCTGCTTTTTCAGCTAATTGTCTTTAATGATTGTAAGGTAATTTGTGGTATTATTGAATGAATGAGTCTTCTTCTTTAAAAAAGATAAATAAAAAGAGGAAATGACTGGTCATTTACAGCTCAGGAAGCATGGGTGAAATTGTACAGGCTCTCTTCTCTCATGGAGGTACATCGTGGAGTAATTAATGTACAAATTATTGCAATAAGGAAATATATCAGGGCATAGTGATGATTGAGGAGACACCTGCAGGCAACCAGCCCGTGTCCTAGCCTCCCCACTTAGAAACCAAGGCATTCCTCTTTCACTGCTAGACTACCATGCAGCTGCACAAAGTAGCTACCTCATTGTGAGGTCACCTCCATCTTTGTATATTCTTCTCTCCATGGTGATATATTAACTCAGGTTAAAAGCAATATCCCTTAACAGTGGAATTGAAGGTTGTGTCTGAACTTCTTTCTCCTTTTCATCATCTTCTTTCCTACTTTCATCATCTCATCCGAACGTTCTTCTGTTCTCTACTCCCTCTTCTATTTTTAACTGGTGTTCCAGTCTCAGAAAGTTTGGTTTTTTTTTTTTCTAACTTGAGAGAAAAATTTCTCCATCTCCTTTTTGTACCTGTCATATTGGTGGCATTAATCTAAATCTCCATTGATATTTGTTGTTGCTGTGTGTGTGTGTGTGTGTGTGTGTGTGTGTGTGTGTGTTTGTGAGTGTTTGTGTGTAAGAGAGAGGGGAAGGGGGTTGGAGATTGTGTCTCATTGTCAATGTCATTGAACTGGATCCCTCTCATATCTTTCTTAAGGTATTGTTTTGAAAACATGTATCCTTCACTGGATTGTTCAATGAACAAATTGTAAATTTGCAGACATGTGTGACTACAAAAAAAAAAAACATTTTTTTTTTAATTTCCTTATGACGTGAATGGGTAAATGGCAATGAATTGACTGCTTTGTAAATATAAAGAATAACAAAAAAAAATCATGTCATACCTGGAAACTGATAAAGACTGAGAATCTGAGTGACGAAGAAATGAATAGGCACATATAAACCAAGTGTCTAAATGTCATTTTGTGCAAGGATGTATGTGATGTACTGTATACGCTATAATTTTCGCGTACATAAATTTTCGCGAATTGCCGATGTCACAAATTTCCGCGAGTGGTTAAATTCGCGAATGGGAGACCAGAGAAAATATGAAGTGGCAAAGAAAGTGTGAATTTTCAACTTACTAGCAACGAATGCTACCACAGCGACTGGGCTGTGTATACTAAATGTAGTAACCGTTAGACGTGGACATGCATATGTACGTAAACAAGCTTAGCCAGTTGCAGTATGGTCTGTTCGGTATAAGCCGTAAAATGTTCTTATCGTCACGGCAAGGGATTCATTTTGGAAGGTAATATTTTCGCGTGTTGTTAATTTCGCGAATAGCTCCCGACTCGCGAAATTCGCGAAAATAAAACCCACGCGAAATATATAGCGTATACAGTAAATGTTTGTACACGTATATATGTTATATATACATGCATACGTGCATATGTTTATGTTTGTCTTTCCGATTTATGTACAATATATGTTGAAGCATATACCAGTTAATATTTTCCTCTGTTACACCATGACAGTTTAAAATGTTTTATATACCTTGTCAATCTGATGCATTCACATAATATAAAATACCAAAGTACTTATTTGTAAAACTCATTGACATTTCCAATATGCACAGCTGGAGGTTTGTGTGATGCTCCCTGTCAGAACGGTGGTCGATGTATCGGAGCGAATAGGTGCTGGTGTCCGGAAGGCTACAAGGGTGCACTCTGCCAAATACGTAAGTACTGACCTGACCTGTATCTGATCAAGTTCCTAACAAGCTGAAGAAGAAAAAGAAGGAGTGGAAAAAAAAAAGAAAATATCAAGAGGAAAAAGTAGCAGAAGAAGAAGTAAAATGTGAAGAAAGAAATGGTGTAGAAGAAGAAGGAGGAGGAGGAGGAGGAGGAGGAGAAGCTGTGGTAGTGTCGGTAGTATGCTCCTTGAAAAAAAAAAAACAGGTACCATACATTCTGTGCAATATGCAATAATCTTATTTGTCTTAACCCAGACCATTTATAACAACTATGAGATGCATGACACAATATTTACAGTATATATTATGATATGTATTATAATGTTTGATCATATTGAATGGCAATTGAATGTTTGATGACAAGGAATGGTAAAGTGATGTCATGCAGAGAATCCATACAGAAATTAAATCAAAATCAAGTGATCGCTGCAAACTCATATTTCTCACTTATGTATCAGAGCTGAAAATGCATAGTACATCTAATTCTCAGTTTGTTATATCTTGGTGTATGATCTGTGCTTATTTCTGAAGATACACTGTAATAACCTAGTGTAACACTCCAATTAGTTGGTAATTAATGCATATTTTTGCTTTTTGGGTATTTTTATTTCAGCTGTTTGTGATCCAGATTGTTCAGTGGGCAGTGAGTGTGTGAGGCCCGGTGTATGTCGCTGCATGCCGGGAAGGGACGGAAGAAAATGCAGAAGAGCTGAAAAGGAGAGAGAGAAAGAAGTCTCAAGAAAACCAGGTTAGTGCAAATATTAAATCTGTTTAACCCTTTGCGTGCCAGATTAATCTCATGTCCATAGGTTTGTGTGTGAAATATGTTCACGTTTCACTCATCAGCACAGAAAGGGCTCAATCTATCTCTCTGTGTTTAATTTGATTCTTAATTAAAAAGACAATGTCATTGATCTTTTTTTGTTTGTTTGTTTAATCACCAAATTACTAGATTTGTTCATGATTACTCTCAGAAAATCATTAAGAGAACAGAGAAAAAAAACTTTTTGTATTTGTTCATCATATTGATGGTCACCATGTTTTGTATATCATGTAGTTAACCTATTCATTAGTTTAGATGGTTTTTGATTTTAAAAAGAAAATAGTTTTAATGCCCTAAGCAGTCATTTTTTTGTTTTACCTGTAACTGACTTTTAAAGAGAACTGCAGTGTAATGAACGGTTTGCTGTATTAATCCAGTAAACCATCATTAACCTGTCACACTTTATGGATATACTGAAAAAAAAAGTTATAATCAATATCTCCTTGTTTCTTTCTGTCTGTATCTCTGTTTTCCTCTGTATCTCACACTCATACTGTCTTTTAATGCAACAAAATGTTTGTAAGGTCAAACCATAGAGAAAAAGTACACATAGGGTATATACAGAGCTCCTTCAACATTTGCTTTCTTCAGAAGATGTAATCTGCTGTCACAGTTTAGAAGGAAGACTTAGATATTTCAATGGAAGATTCTCAAGTCATGTGTCCTTAATACTAGGGCTTCTGCTAGCTGTTCTTGCATGACCCGCCTAATAAAAGGTGAATCCCTCCCAAGGGTGGGAGGTGGGGGAAAGGGGGTATTCTTTGCACCTCTGTAGGGAAGGGTCATGTTTCCATCCATAGCGCTGCACCCATAAAAATGGTATAATCCTGGCATTAGCTGGATGCTGGATAATCCCTTTAATCCCATATCAGTGTTTATCTGTCCCAGTGGTGTGCTTAGCCAACAGCAATCCAATCATGGGATATTTGATGCAATCAAAACAGATGATTGAATGCATTTTTTTTTCTCATCCAAAGACACATTTCCTTTTTTTGTGTGTGAGTGTGTGTGTGTGATTCCTGCTTATACCAAACCACAATCACTGCTATTACCTCCAGTACCTTTGTACATCACTTCCCATGTATTGTGTCTTGAAAATATTTCTTGCACGGAAAGAGCAAATGGACCTTGTGGCTCATATGACTCTCAGTGTTATACATTTCTTAGCATAAAAGTCACAGCTACTACTCTCACTGATTGAAATTCTTTATTTATCTGAAATCATTGCCTTGACAAGACAAAGAACTATCAAGTACTTATAAATCCAGAAAGTAAAGTTATAGGATAAACTAGTTTAACTTCTCAAGACAGGATGCTTGTAGAGTGAAACATGAAATCTGTTTGATAAGTTGTTTAGATTATTAACCCATTGAGGACGGACTGATTTTGCTACAACCCGTATTTCCCACAGACACGTGCCCGAGTGCACTCAGAATTCATCCTCAAGGGTTCAAAGAGGATTATAACTACTAATATTGAATCTTATCAAATTTTTATGACACCAAAGTAATGAGCAGGTAATCACATGAGAGTCAGTAACCCCCAAAATTGTTATTTAGATGCTGAAATATCACCACTAGAAAAAAAAAATGGAGACAATTTTTAGAAGCCCTTCTAAATCAAGTTGAGCAGATAGTTTACTCAGTCACCAGAAGTTACAGATGGACTGGTGAGTGATAGATACTAGCAACTTGCAGGGTTTTCACACTTACTCAGAAGGGGGAAAAATCATTTGTGGGGTAATATTAGAAAGATATTTCAAAATGTGTTTAAAGTTATCAAGTGGTCAGAAAGAGTAATAAGTCTCCTTGCCAACTACTTGATTGCATTACAGACAAGTGCTTCATCAAATATCATGGTTAGTCTGTCAAACATGCAACTCTTGATATGCTTTCATGTTTTAGAGCATAGCAGGGAAGCGGGGAAGTGAATATAACATCTAGCTAGCCTCTGCCCTTTTCAATTGTGTCTTTGAATTCAAACCATTGAGATATTCCAACAACCAATCAGAATCAGGCAAAACTCAAACAGGAAATGCCTCCAGGCCATGATTGGTCAAACATTATTTGAGAAACTTGTTGGAAAAACAGTATTCAAGTTTAAATTTAGACTTAAAAAAAAAAGTGCAAGCAAACTTGATCGCCTTCGAATGTGTGAAGAAATATGTGTACAAACAAGTTCCTTGTCAGTGCAAAAGCCCTCAGCATCAAACTGTGTTTACTTGGTGGGTTGTGTCTACTGGTTTGGGATGTTTGTCACTTGAATCAAGGACCAGTGAGGAGGAAGAAGAAAAAACCATCAAGAGAAATTCATGAGATTAATAAAGAAAACAGAATTCCAAAGAATTGGCCTGAGGTGTGGCAGAGGTTATCTTTTGCATTTTATTCATCAGACCAGGGAACCAAGAGAGGGGGTAGAGGACAAAAATTGCACAGCGAGGCGCCTAGTTAAGCCTCTAGAGACCCAAAGTTTTCGGAAGCATTTACTGCCCCAAGACAACAAGGTCATGCTCAATAAACGTGGGTTTGCTTTGGTTCAGAGTTCTGTATCCTACTACCATTTCCGCTCTAGCAGTTTCTACCACTTATTGCCTTCATCCTTCATCTGAACCTCTTCCTCCCTCTTTTTCTTTTTTTTTTCCCTTTCTTTCTTCCTGTCCCTTCTTATCATTCTAGTTCTCAGTCATTCCTCTTCCTCACTATTATCCTTTCTGCCCCAATTTTCTTCATCTTCCTCTTTTTCCTCCTCCACCTCCTACTTTACTTATTCTTCCTCCACATCCTCGTCATCCTACTTCTCCTTCCTCCTCAATCTCCTCCTCCTATTTTCTTCGTCTTCCTCCTACTTTACTTCTCTTTCCTCCACCATCTCCTCTCCTCCTCCTCCTCCTCCTCTAGTCCTCTATCTATTCCTTTTCATCCACATCAATCACATCTTCTCTTCAACCCATTAATGTCCTGAGCACAGGTTTCGTTCTTTTTCTCTTCTTCCTCAATATTCGTCTGTTCATCCTATCTTTTTACAACTCTCAGAAATAAGCTTTATACCATAATGCCATGCAGTAATGAGTGAAAAAAAAAAAAAAAACATAGTTATCATTTCTACCAGTCTGCCATAGTATACCTTATGATTCTGATATAAATATGAATAAAAGAATCAGATCGTGGTTGTAAATGGGAAATTTTATCTATTTACCTATTTTTACACAATGCAGTCTCTTCTTGTTTTTCTATCGATCTACCTTCAGAGATAAGCCACTTGAAATGCAGAAGGAAATGTTTTCTCTGCTTTGCATTTTCAATCGAAAACAGCCGTACTGCATTTTTAACTTAAAAAATCTCAGTTCACCTTCCCTTCATGTAAATATTTTATGTTCTCACTTGTTCTGAAATCTACAAAGTAGTAAGCTCTGACCACCTCAACATATTTCCTTCTACTTCATAAACATCTCCAGTGCTTGTATATATACAAAAGTTTACAGCAACGAAAGCAGTAGTAGTTCAGGGAAAGAGATACTACAGAATGAAGATCATTTTTTTTCTCTACTCATCACTCGGCAGATGATTATCGAAGCATGAAGATGTTACACCAGATAGTGTCACGTCTGGCTATCACGCTATAGCATTTCATTCCTGGACTGTTTCGGAATTCCCATGCCCTCCGGCGAGAATTTCTCTTGGTCGCTAGTTAGGTTTTTCCCCTTCCTAGTTGGGTGAGAGTAAGCTAGTATCCCGTCTTGGACTTCACAGAGGTCTTCATCATTATATTAAAGGAAGAGCCTCCCCCATCGACAGATTATTTTTGTCCAAGGCATCAGAATGCAATCAGACAGTTAAAATATGATGCCAGTGGTTAGTTTCCTGTCCTAAAAAGATTTATTTCAGTCACATTTAACAATTATTTTAAAGCAAACATTATATCAAATAAGTGAAAATTAAAGGCAGAAATATCTTAAAGACGAAACATTGACATTCCAACACTGAAATCAATGATTTTCTGGACAAAAAAAAATACAAAAAAGTTCGGAAACAATGTTCTGGATTCATGATATATTATTAACTATATCACTTAGGGCATTGGTAGTCTATAGAACAGCAATTTATCACTGTTTTGTGGCCTTTTTTTGCTTTTCAGCAAAATAAGTGTGTAGGTAGGAATCAAATGATTAATCTTTTCTAGTGATATACTTTGTCTTCTTCAAGACTTACTCACTAGCCATGTTAGATGGATGGTGTTGATTCTCTCCCAACTGTTTGTAACATTTGCCAGATGAATTTCACAGAAATTTCAATAGTCCAGTAATGTCATCCTATCAATACACAAAAAGATTCTTTTTTCTTTTTTTTTTCAAGTTCTCTGGCTTTGTACATTTTAATTAGATACCATAGACTTAAGATAGAGGCTTATAAGCCAATTCAAAATAACAGACAGTAACTCTAAAACAAGACTTGTATGAAGACTAGATGTACAGCTGCTGAAGTTGAAGGAAGTTGAGAAGGTAAAGAATCCCCCTAAGACCATCCCTCCTTGGACCCATTCACATTAGGAAATATTATAATCTTATATCATAATCTTAAAGACCGTGATGTTTGATCATTCTGTTTCACACATACTGCAATGAAAAATTGCCAGGTTATATGGCACTAGAGAAATATGCAAATTTTTGCCACCACCACATATATTTGCTGTCAGCTCAATTATATGCTGCATATGAATACAACTTATGACATATTCAATTCAATTCAATTCAATAGACACTTATAGCCAGCTAGCTATGCATTTGGCTTGAGATACTTAGGTGTGTAAGTGGATGTCACTTGATTGTCTTTTTCTGCCTTGAGTGTTCTCATTGCAAATTGACATATAGCAAACCTCATGCAAAGTTAGACAAATTACACTCCAGCTATGTCATTTTTCTGGATGGCTTTCGGTAAAGTTGCCTGGCATTTTTCAACAAAATGTCATGATCTTTCACTGGCAGTGTGAATGCACCTCCTCTAAGATCCCCTTGCCCAGTGCCTAACTCTCAGAAATATTGTTGCTGTGGCAGAATGTGCCTTCAGGCTGTAGCACTCCGTAGTGGCCTACATTCCAGCAATGGAGTAAATGAGTTTTTAAATGATCTGCTATCCAGGGAAGCAGTGGAATCCTACACCATCGTAATGCATTCGGCTGTTTAGAATCATCTGACTACACATCTTTAACATATTTCAAATGAGTGATTAAGTATTGCTACTATCTATGACCTCAGTAATAGTGACAACAAGGATGATGATAACAATACAGTTGATAATGATTACATTGATAACTATAATAATAATAATAATAATAATGATAATGATACTATGTTGATGATGATGATGATAATAATAATAATGATAATAACTGATAATTTTAGTTATTATGATAACTTGTTATTACTGTGTTGTAATTACGGTGTTGAAATTTTCGCACATTTCGCGCAACCAGAAACTAGCGCGAAAATTAAAGCACGCGAAAATTTTTTGCTTGCCATATGTTTCAGCAGTTGGTGTCTTGATTCCGCGGAATTAAAAACACACAAAACTCTTCTTTCCCGGCCGAGCGTGAAAAATTAGTCGCGCAAAAATATCCACTTTTACAGTATCACTATTTTCATTCTCAGTATTGTCATTATGATATGGTGATGATGACAAACTATTAATAAGATCAAGTGACACAAGCATACATATCACTTACCTCATCAAGTACTAACCATTCATCAAGGTGACACTAGAAATGCTTGTCCACTTTCTTCCACACAGCTTAACAGTTGGAAGAAAAGAACGATAAAAATTTGTATGTGAAGAATTGTAGAGGGTACAAAAATAACGTTACTTTGACAATTAAGTTTGTGTCTCCTGATAATAAATCAGATATAGAGTCTGCTACTTCATAAAGAGATTTTCAAGTTTCAGTAGTCATGGTTACTGTGGTAACATCTTGGCTGCACCCAATCACCTGCAAGTATTGCAGTTGTTATGTTAACTGATTATAGCAACTGACAATTGCAACAAACCTGAATATGTAACAAAACCCAGGGCATAGATATCAACATGGCCAGGTTGTGCAGCTTGTAAAGGTGTTATTTATGGCGAGAACCAAGATGATTAGGATGATGTCGTCTATGACATCACACCTGTCTTCGGCTGCGTCTTCAAAGCAGACTCCACCCTTTTCCTGTCTTCCAAGCCAGCAATCTTCCCTCCCTCATTTGGCTTCGTTACCGAGAGTGCCGAGGTGCTGACAACGTTCACTGATTGCCCCTGACGGGGTCATTAGATCCACCGGCAGATAATTAAAGAGAAAAAAGTGCAAGCAGGTCAAACTGCCAAGTGGGGGCACAAAACAACCAAATCTAGTTAGGCACGGGGTGAACACTTCACATAAACTGTGTGGAAGATACTTAGACCCAATTACGAGGAAAGAGCAGAGCCCAGATGCTGTACGGGGCTCTGTAGTAAAATATGTGATGGTTATAGTCAAGTTGGGGTGGTGTTCCCCTCTAAGGTAATGCAGTTCAACGTGCATTTATTAGTATAGAGGACTTGCACACCACAACTGATTGGTAACTTTCAATAATTTGCAGCTTCAGATCCCCAAAATGGCTTAATTCTATTGAGTCATCACAACTTGGATCAGTTGTCTGATCAGTTGTCTCTGAAGTCTAAATGAGAGCACTTTCATTAATTGATTAGACATTCATTGATTGATTAGACACAAGGTTTTGCCTGAAGTTTTTCTAATGTGGGCATGAATTCAGAAGCGAAAACTAGCAAGGTTTCAATCACAAGTTGTCAAGTGTGGTTTTAAAACCCACAATAAGTTTTTCACACCTTTGATAGTTTGAGCCCATTAGCATAAATCTTGTGGGTTTTGTCTATGTATCAGTACATACCCTCAGGTTCCTGTTAGTTGTAAATACAAACAATGAGATGATGATAAGTGTAGCAGTTCATAAATGCAAGCAGAAATTTTGACTGATTTCAGTGATGGTGTTTACATTCAAAGGGTTTAAATCTTTGCAGATTCAACTTCATGGAGCTTGCAAATGAGAATCGCTCTAATTTATTTCTTCTTCACTATTCCATGTTTTGATTCCAGTTTATGGCTGCCGAAGATTATGTCACAACGGAGGACTGTGTCACATGGGGAGGTGTTTCTGTCCCGCCTACACAAGGGGAAAGTACTGTCAGAGAAGTAAGTACCATAAAATGGACCCATTTGACCTTTGACCCATCATTGAGAAAACCCTTATTTCCTTCATTCAAGATTTTAAAGTTGTCTGTAAGTTTGCTGCTTAGAATCAGAGGAGATTTAGTATCTAGATTCCAAACGAGTTTTGAACAATCAGCCTTTTCATCCAGTCTGTAAGTTTGCCATTTAGAATTAAAGATTTATTACCCAGATTCCGACAGAAATAAGAACACCCAGCCTTTTTATCCACATTCATGAATTTGATCTTCCCTTCCAATTGACATGATGAACATGCCACCCAGATCCTTCTCCCGTGCAAACAAACTTTGGAAATTGCATTGACACAAGGGCAGTTTTTTTTACTTTTTGGTCATAATCCTGTCACCACCCAACATCATCTTTGCCCTTTTCTCTGCTAAATCATTACAATGAATTATATAGATCTACAATTATGACATTCTAAGTAATGCCACAGGGCCCTTTAACACAAATATGTGACCCGCCACAGCAAAAGGATCCTAAAGTTGCTGATGGACAGCTGAGCCAAGAAAATCGAGTTTGAAGTCAGATCATCAAAATCGGTTTAAAAACAATCGCATTTCTGTTTCTGGCATAATTTTGTAGTCTAATGTATCGTCTATCATTTGCCAAAATATCAAAGCAAAATGATCAAAGGAAAGGCAAGAAATTAGCGTGGGCCATGATTTTTAGACTTTCAATGGAACAGAAACATGTCTGAAGATTTGGATTTAACACCGGAGCTAGACTCTGCCCCCAGCAACGAGGGAGTGATCATATTGGTCAGTGCGGAGCAGCTTGGTTACTGATTGGTCATGCGTAGACCGCTGGCGCTAAGCTTGAATGAACATCACAGAGGTTGCTAGGAGCATACCTTCTATTGTCAAGAGGTGAAAATTGTCTCGCATCCCCTTGATCTCGGAAGGAAAACTTTGAAGGCAGTTTTCTCGAAACGCCAATTTCCTAAACCCCTTGACATGCGCTAATACAATCATTGATATCTCCGCAACCGAGTGCTTTTAGGCAGGGCTCGACACTAACGGTGGCCCGGTGGCCCGGGGCCACCAAAAATGAAAGTCGGGCCACCAAACTTCAAAAAAGGGCAAATTTGGTGGCCCGCCTCGGGCCACCAAATTTTTTTGAAAAGTATGTCAATAAATTCGTAACTTTTTGCGCCGAAAATTAGCAGTTAAATTTGTTCAAAGGATGGATGAAAAGAACTGAATGAATGCCTGAGAGTGAGTGTCGCAAGTTTGTTGAAGTTTATTTTATGAGTAGATATGTCCAACTTCTAATTCTTACTATCATAAATCTTAAATATTTGACTCATTTAAAAAAAAAAAAAGGACTCTTAATGTTTTTATTGTTTTTTTTTCGGGACACCACATTTTTCTCTCGGGCCACAAAAAATTTGAAATTTAGGATTTTGGTGGCCCCATCGGGCCACCAAACAAAAAAGTTAGTGTCGAGCCATGTTTTAGGAGTCGTGCTATATATGAAATTAAAGTAGAAGAGTGAGGGAATAATGTCATGCCATTTTCAGAAAATTGTCCTTCCCCGACTTTCAGATCCTTTTGTTGTAGCGGGTCACATATTATGAATATACTGTATCTCAGATATCAACACTAATCAAATACTATCATTAGATTTTGATTGAAATCTTGGTAATCAGGAAAGGTTTGATAATTAAAATTTGGTTTGCCACAAATCTTTAGTCAAAAGTAAAATGAGCAGAGTTGTTTTGTTTGTTTTGTTTTTCAATTCAAGGGTGAGCAATATATAGATACATGTACATATTGTATAGGATTAAAGTTTGTAAGTCAATCCTCATTGTTTTCTATCTATGTCATTTTTCAAAGCCCGCAAATTGCCACCTGATGCAACCTACACTGACCACTGGGAGCCCATTCTCCGGATGATGAATGGCGTCTAAAGGAGACCCATCATTGCAACATGGGACCCAGGAATTACATGAGGTCCATGTAACTGGATAATCACCAAACTTAAATCATCAATGTATGTTGAGCAAACATAACCTGTGATAACCACCAACAAGAGGATTGTGGAGACATCAATATACCATGTGGTGAAATCTCTCAAGCATTGTATTATTTGGAAAAAAAGATCAGACAGGCAAACAACCACAAACTATTAAATTAGAAGCATACTGATGGCATGATCAACAGGAGTGAGGGAACAAAACCTGAAGGAGCCGATGAAATCTTCGGAATGTCAACGAGCAAGACCTATATATTGTGGATGTCCAGTAGCTCTATCTGGCTATGTCCAGTCGCTGACATACTCTCCAACATCCACATGAAGCAACCAACCTTCTTTTTGTTCTTCTTTGTCTCTTGTTTCAACAAGAAACAAGAGATTTGCATTCACTGAGGAATAGAGAATGATGGAGTAATAGCTGATCTGTTGGTAAGGATGGATTTGGTACAATAGGATAAGGAGTTTTTATGAAGATGCCCCATCAGTCATGTTTGAGACACTTCTATATTTGTCAGCCCCACTATGTCCAGACACAACATACAAGTAATTTATTGTGGTCAGTAGTCATCCCAAGGTCAGTTGATGTTTTCTTGGTGTTTTTATCTTCTGTAGGAGATGTAGTGATGCTTTATGTCATCATAATAGGTGATCTTGACAGGAACAAAAAAAAAGAAGTTTGGCCGGATAGTCTCTGGTTCTTTTCAAAATATAAACAGGCAATCATTCTGCAATGTTCAAATCTCATATTCAAATTGATGGTGTAAAAATACCAATTCATTGCTTTCTATCTGGGCATTAATTCCATTTCAATGGGTTTCTGGATCTTAAACTGGAATGGGTAAATAGCAGGTGTATTCATTGATTGGTGCCTTAGTAAGTGGTACTTTGTGTTATTACTCAGACTAAGCTGCAATGAGTCATTAGATATGATGGCTAATATGATACATCCAACTTGTTCATTTCTTCAATACTTAGTCCCAGGTGCAAGTTTTCTCGTTTGATAGTTTTTTGGGTTGATTTCTGAAGACATGATGTATTCTTCCGTAATACTGACACAATGTTCATCTTCAGTTGGTGTGATTTTATATTCTCACATATTTGTATTCATTGGAAGTGAGGTATTGTGGTAAGACATGATACAACGCAAGTCAGCTTGATTCTATTTACAATTCACAAACAATACATGCAGAAAACATTGGGAACTCCTGCTTTGAGTCACTCAGTTGTGGTTTTCTTGCAAAGGATAGCAAATATGTTTGCTGTTGAGGATGTTTTCTCGATTAATTGACTTTTTATGAAAGGCACAATCCTCTGAGAGTGAAAATTTCCTTGAGGATATATGTACCATAATTCAACTTTGTGTCATCTTTCTGCTGTGAAAAAAATGGCAGCAGTAGTAAATGTTCTATTTATGAAAATTATCAGTATAATGTATGCGTAATGGATTTTTTTCATTTTTAAAAAGAGAGAATTGTTCAGTTACAAACGTGATCTCAGTATTATGTCATATTTGAAAGAAGTGTATGAGAATGCTGACAAGAAATATACCTCATGAGTTAGGTGGTCAATATTGAGAATATTGAATATATATATATTTTTGATAGATGGACAGGGATTGTGAATGGAATGGTGTCATTTCGGAAAGCATTGCTCATTGTATTACTGTATTTGATAACATAAGGGGGACAATGTAAGTGAACAAAAATGAAGTTGTAAATATTTTTTAAATATATTCACTGGACATGTACTAATAGATACAATGGATTAGTTTTTACCCAAAAAAATTTTACCTTCACTATGTGACAGCATACAGTATTAGGAATGTGTAAATATGTGTTTTGTAAGTGTTTATACAAAATATTGGTGTGGAGGGGGGGGGGGGTAATTAGCCAGTATTTTTTACTTCATATGCCAAATATACAGACACAAAGTGGTTTCGAATACTAAGTAAGGACCATAAATGTATTCAAAAATGTTTTCAGCATTCACATTGTCAGATTCAAATAGTGAGCTAATACTGCAGTAAACATGTTTCACCCTTGATAGATTAAACAGTTATGTATTAAATGTACATCTGAACATCAAAGGAATGTCCTGTTTCTACTTATGCATAGTATTGTCCAGGTTTTCTGGGTACACGCAAAAAAAAAAAAAGAATCATTTTCATTTTGTCATCCTTATTTTCCTGATATTTCTTTGGTGCCAAACAACTTCTAATTATTCTCGATTATCAATTCATTTTACATTCAGTGGTTAATCAAACATACTTGAAAATGTATATGTTCTTATTATCTGTATTTGTGGGTAAATGTTTATGAAAATATTCTAAGTATAAAAGCTCATCAGTTGAACAAATAAAAGGTTCATATTACAATTTGGGGTGGGTGTGTTAAATCTAACTTTTTTGTTGTTGGTACTTTACACAATGACATGATAGGATAAATTAAGATGAAAGAAAAGGGTTAATGATGTAAAATGCAGGGAAATATGAAATGCAAAATACATAAATTTTTCAGTAATCATATTTGTATTATTCATTGTTACAATGTTCAGATGAGTTTGGTGTGGTTTTGTGTTGTTCACTGGAGTTGGAATCAAAATGTTTTGCAGAAGTGGTATGTATTCATTTCATGTAACCTACCTATGAAGAATCTTCATAGATTGTATTCTCTGCAAGCAGAATAATATTGTGCCCAGAGCAGTCTGTATGATATATGTACATATGACATGATTTTTGAAATGCACAAATCACGTGATGTATCAAATTGTTGAAAAAAAAGAAATGTGTGTAAAGGCCCATGGTTGAAATATTTGATTTTCCATCTTATGTAATGATGAATGTCTTAAAAATTCTCCACTACCTATATTTTCAGCCTATTTCTTCTATAATAGTATAATGTCAATGCTTCATGTAGCAATTTTATTTGTTTTTTTTAAAGGAACAAACATAAGGACTCCTTGTAGAAGTTGATCATTACAAAGCATCGGAATGGTTTCAAGGAATAAAAAAAAAAAAATAGTTCACTGTAACTTAAACTGGTAAGAAAGTAAGTAATCTGTTAGACAATCTGATGGCTCAGTTGAAAAGGTTACATGCACGATAGTTTTTTATAACCTTTGTTGAGGCAAGTTAAAAAGAAAATACCTTCAGAGGTTAATGGTGATACTTAAGACTCAAAGGAAGGTAACCAAAAGCTATAGAAGTAAGAAGTGAGTAGATGATGATATTTTAGCTGAAATTTTAGCTGAAATTAAGGCAATGTTTTTGAAATTGAAAAAGGACTAGTTTATTAAATGATACTAACTCATTCTGAACTATATCAAAGAAACATACACTGCTTTGCACACAGTTTGAGAACTGTGCAGAATAATGTACATATGTTTGTATATTAATGATAATGGATTATATTAATGTTTGTATACAGTAACTATGTAAATGTTTCCTCATAATTTAATGTGATTTGCATTTACATTTAACGTAAATGGTTTAATAGGCTCTCTTCACATGAAGTAAGAAAATGTGTTCAAAACTCCTGCAGTTATTTTGTTTTTCTGAAATAAGTTAGAGTAACATAACTTTGTATTTGCAGAATTCTCTCGTGATACCTCCATCAGTTTCAGTCTGTAAGATCCTCTTGCCATGCTAGCAGCTTCAAATAATATGGCTAGATTTTGATGAAAAGAAGAGAAGGAAAAATAAACAGAATTGTGTAATTTTGTTGGCCTTTGCTTACAACTGTATTTATGGCACTCACTATATCATACTAGCACTTGATTTGAGTTGCAAAAATAGAATCACTGTTAATATTATGATAAATGTGCAGTAATGTCTTTCTTTTGTGCATGTCTTTGCCTTGTGTAAGAGATTGAACTGAGTGTGAATGTGTGAGTCTATGGTGGAACCAGTGGGTGTGTGCTGTCAGCTGAGAGCAAGAAAGGCACTAAAGCAGAAGTGCAAGATTCCCTCAGCAATATATTTTTTTTCTTTCTGAGCACTACATTTGAATCCTACACAGAGTTACTGTAAAACATATTTTCAGGGCATGAAATTTTCGCGAGTTGCCTCTAACATTTGATGTGTATAGCATAGACAAGAACTTTCACATACAAGTTAATTTTGCAAATCTTGGATCTCATGAAATTCGCGAAATTAAAATGCATGCAAACATTCCTTGTTTCACAGTAAAACAAGTTGACAACATAACAAAATGACAACATAAGTAGGATATACTGTAGAGAGCAGGTGTATGATGTAAGTGTTGTGCATGTTACATTTCCCACATACGAGACATACAGCTTACAATATAAGAGCAATCTTATGACTGACATGAACCTTTAATTGCATGGTAACTGTGGAAAGAACACCAGAAGCTGGATTTTTGTAAGCATTGTTTGTTATAATTAGATATCAATTATTCATCACATATTAATTCATATTGTTATATCTATTTAGTATTTATTTTCTTTGATTTCTTTTTAAGATGTAGGACCATCAATGCTCATGATCATGCTCAATGATCATGGCATGCAATATTATCAACCAGTGAGCCTCGAGTTATTTACCCCTGTTCTGCTTGAGAAAAACACATTAGAATAATGTACACACAAATTTTTGAAAGCACAATCGGCAATCAAAATATGTAATTTCTTGAAAAGTGGTAGCCTGACACTGATTTTATTTCTGGTGGTCCTCATGCTACTTGCTAAATGTTGAGCATTGTATAAGGGTATGTTTAAAATACATTGACAGCCTCACCTGAAAACATAGAAGTCAATTTGTGAACACTTGTAATTCAATAGGAAACTGATATCATTTCTTTCATATCTATTCTTCGTTTTTCATATTCGCATGGCTTGGGACATTTCAAATTCTAGTGATGCCACATCAAGTCATATTCACTTAAAACATACTTACAGTCATCTAGGAGAACGAGAACAATTGAGATTCAGTTATAAATCATGCGAGATCACCATGAAATGAATGCGAGAGAACATTGTTTAAGATGTAAAATGATTACCCAGAAACTCTGTGATTCTATAATACTAAACACAAAAGCACTTGTAGATGTTGTAGATGTAAAGTGATCATATTACCAGAAACTATGATATTATGATAACACAACAGCTCTTGAACATTCACCATCAGAAGTGAAATGTTTTTATTGAAAATTAATCATTTTGTCTTTAATGTGTGCTCACTTATGTATGTCTCAACAGATCACTCTCATTTTCACACAGTAGTTAGTCAATAAAGGTTGAAATGGCTCTGCCAAATTATACCGCTAAAAACTTTATAATTCACAAGTTGCACCACTTTGATTATGGAGGTTAATTTTTTAATTGTGTGTAGTACAAAATACTGGGTATGTACTAGTGTATCGAGATCGGCATCTATAGTCACTACGATTCGTCAATAGAGGGCGAGAGACCGGTATCATACGATGCACATATTGACTATAAATATTATTCAGTGTCAATATGCCAAACTTTCCGTTTCTCTCTCTACTCTCTCTCTCCTTCTTTCTCTCTCTCTCTCTCCTTCTCTCTCTCTCTCTCTCTTTCTCTCTCTCCCTTCTCCCTCTTCCCCTCCTTCTTTCTCCTTCTCTCTTCCCTTCTCTTGCTTTCTCCCTCCCTCTCTCTGTCACAGACATACAAACACACACACATACAGATTTTTGAATGACGTGGCAGCTCGTGGTTCAGACTTTCAATAACATGCCCTTAAATGAAATCCACCCACCGACACTCGTTATTTGGTGGTTGTTATCATAAAACTCTCTTGAAATAGACTGTGCCGTACGACTATTTTTCAAATCATCTGTTGTTGTTGTTGTTGTTTTAATCGATGTTATAGATTCAAGAAATCTCTGTCTACAACGGCTCTGTAATGCTCATCATGAATGATTATTGCACAATATTGGTTACAGATGAATAGATAAGCAGGTGTATGTTCATAGACAGAATAATGTTTAAACTAATGATGATATCAAAATTATGGTATACTAATGTTGATTTTAACAATGATGATATTAGCAGTAAAAGTAAAAATATTGAGTATGACAATAACGCAAATAATAATGCTAGTAATGATAATAATGGCAATCATCATTAATTCAATTCCCTGATTCTATTCATTTTAATCGTCCAATAAAAAACATTGCGCATCTACAATATTATTTTTACACATAAATGACGAAGCATGAAAATACAATATATACAAAGAGAGAGAGAGAGAGAGCAACAGGAAATAGTATACACATGATAGATAAATAACCGAACATGTGTGCAAAGTTAAACTGAAAAGAACAATCGTATAAAAAACGTGGCAAAAAACCGACTCCATTAGCATGATGCCCAGTCTCACCCCCCCCCCCCCCCCCCCCCATGTCAGCCCGCGATAAACTGCATGAAACAACTCACACTAACTCATCACATTATCATCACAGGGCCGGCGCCGCTTTTTGGAAAGTGATCGGGCCCAGTTTATATTATTTATGGTGCCATTTCCACTTTACCATAGTACTTTTAGCTGCCTTTTCTAAGTTCTGGAACAGCTTCGCAGATTAATCGGCTTGGGAAAAAACAACTACTACAACTTATTGTTCTCTAAAACGAGGCATTTTAATTTCGCCACTTTCGCGCCAGCTGAGTTTCGCGAAATTAAAATGCACGCTAAAGATCTTGTAGGATGCACTATATACATTGAATGTTAGAGGCAACTCAAGAAATTCACTGCTGCGAATAAGGCCGTCGGCTCCCATTTGCGAAAATTTCATGCGGCGAAAATATCGTGTTTGATTTTCATTTTCTGTACCACTTCCAGGGGAAAAAGTGTGTACGTGTAGGGGGAGGGCAAAGTGGTTAGACCCTATAAATTTCTTTGTATTGTGCTAAAACGAGGAATGTTCGCGTGCATTTTAATTTCGCGAATTTCGGTTGCGTCGGTACTGCATCATAGCGGTAATAAAATTAGTAGGAAAAATACTGTCATGGAAATGAAATGTTGGTGGTTATAAGAGCAAGTGTCTAGCAAGGGCTCAAGGGTTCGAGTTACCCTAATTATTGAACAATGGCGAGCAAGGGAACAGCTCAACGTTACCCTGTTTTTGCTTGAGTAATCTGTTCATCCACGGAAAAACAATAGAAAACAAAAATAAAAACAAACAAAAAAGTATGAAGTAAGCCTAATTAAACTTAAGACATGGGCTTCTAATCTCAAATATATGCTATCAGATTTGTGATGTAAACAATGTATAAATAATTTAACACGAATCTCACATTTTTATCGATATAAACAAAGCAGCAACAACGCTGATGCTTTGTTAACGCTAAAGTGAGCTTTACGGCTGCCGATGATTCGGCCTTGTATTTAAAAAGGTCTAATCATTTTATTATATGCTTTTTGTTTTAAACCCATGATACGCTTACTTTATCCAAGTGTATAATTCATTAGATGAAAGTACGTTGTGCTGGTCTGTCATGGAGTTTTATGTGTATACCGAAATCGATGTAACTCTTGATATGACTTGATTTGATTTGATTTGATTTGATTTGATTTGATTTTCGATGGAAAATTAGTTGCAGGCGGCTGTGAACAGATAAAAACCAAAAAATGGTATAAAGCGTTAATTTGACAATATTGGTGGCGCTGTCCTGCAATAATATTCTGCACTGTGCGTTTTTACCCTCGTTTTCGCTTTTTTTTTTGGGGGGGGGGGGTTGAGGCAGAAGAAGAAGAGAAAACATAAGAAAATAAATCTGTTTTAAGTCTTGGTACCATCAAATACGAATTAAACGTGCGGGCGAAAGGGGATGGATTTCCCAACCTCTGTTACAAGAATAAAAGTCACGCCGATTTTCGTGCTTGTCTACAGAGCTCTGTATGTCCTTGCCTAATACCATGGACCTAATACACATGGACATTCATCGTATCGTTAATTAATTCATGCACCCGTACATCTCAAAAGCCCCACAAAGACATTTTTAGCATGCTTCACTGCTTTGATGGTGCCAGGTAAAAATGTCAGAGGTAAAAATGTCAGAGGTAATAATGTCAGAGGTAAAAAAAGTAAAAATATCAGAGGTAAAAATGTCAGACGTAAAAATGTCAGAAGTAAAAATGTCAAAGGTAAAAATGTCAGAGGTAAAAATGTCAGAGGTAATAATGTCAGAGGTAAAAAAGTAAAAATATCAGAGGTAAAAATGTCAGAGGTAAAAATGTCAGAGGTAAAAATGTCAGAAGTAAAAATGTCAGAGGTAATAATGTCAGAGGTAAAAAAAGTAAAAATATCAGAGGTAAAAATGTCAGACGTAAAAATGTCAGAAGTAAAAATGTCAAAGGTAAAAATGTCAGAGGTAAAAATGTCAGAGGTAATAATGTCAGAGGTAAAAAAGTAAAAATATCAGAGGTAAAAATGTCAGAGGTAAAAATGTCAGAGGTAAAAATGTCAGAAGTAAAAATGTCAGAGGTAAAAATATCAGAGGTAAAAATGTCAGAGGTAATAATGTCAGAGGTAAAAGAAGTAAAAATATCAGAGGTAAAAATGTCAGAGGTAAAAATGTCAGAAGTAAAAATGTCAGAGGTAAAAATGTCAGAGGTAAAAATGTCAGAGGTAAAAATGTCAGAGGTAAAAATGTCAGAGGTAAAAATGTCAGAGCAAAAATGTCAGAGGTGAAAATGTCAGAAGTAAAAATGTCAGAGGTAAAAATGTCAGAGTAAAAATGACAGAGGTAAAAATGTCAGAGGTAAAGTTGTCAGTGGTCGAAATGTCAGTGGTTAAAATGCCAGAGATGAAAATGTCATTGGTAAAAATTTAGACGTAGCAATGTATTAAAGAGGACGAGGTATAAAAAAGTGCCAGAGATGTTTTCTTCATATTTCTGACACCCTTCTCGCAACACGCGCTTTCCGTGCCTTCTCCTGAAAAGCATAGGGGATACCGGGGAGAAATGGGACATGGGGAGAAATGGGACATGGGGAGAAATATGGGACACTATTGTAACTTGAAAAATGCTCGGCCAATCAACAATTCAATTATATCAGTAAAAAGAGGAGCCTCGGTGCACCTCAAAATAGACATATTAGCCACTATACAGCTTTACGAGTAAGTTGGAAAAAAAAACACCCAAACCAAATTGTTTTTATAACCTCTTTTTGTTCTGTACTTTGTCATTGTTTCTTACTTGTCAGTAAAATATCAAACATACTCCATCTGGTAGGTCCTATACTATATTAATTGGAACTTAGTAAGTGTGCAAACTTCTTCAAATAAAATTACTTGATAACAGACACGCAGGTATCAAAAATTGGCAGGGATTTTGTATTGTTTCTGTTACCACTGGTAGAACTTTAATAGAACAGTGTTACATTTCTCCCCGCGGCACATGTAAATCCTACTTGTGTAATAAAAATGTTATTGCTGTGAATTTTATAGAAAACCTTAGAAAATCCTTATATTGGGCACTTGTGTCTCCTGCATGCTTAATATACTCGGAGTTGGCCTAATTTTTGTCCCAAATATCAGTTTACAAACAAACCTACCATTTGCATACCATTTTTTGTCATAAATAATATACAGATATCTGCAACAATTTATTATTTCATCCCAATACGTCTCTTATAAAAACAAAAACAACAACTTCTGTTGACAAATCATTCCCTTTATGTCTTATATCTTAATTAAAAGGTGTTTGTTTTATCACCAGTCTATACTTTGTGATAATTTTACGGATTATTTTGTGCATGGTTGTCCCATTTCTCCAAGGGGTGTCCCATCCCCCCCCCCCCAAATTAAGCACTACTCACACGAAAGTGTCTAATATATAAAGGTATCACTTAATACCCTACCAGAAACTTTATAATCTATAGTACGTAATTGTGATCATGACCTAGCTTAACAAAATATTTTAAAAGTTACAAGGAATCTTTCATGATGATGCAAAAATGCCCCATTTCTCCCCGGTCTCCCCTACACTTTCCTGCATTTTTCCCCCCTCGCAGATACCCAAACCTCCCACCCACCCTCCCCCCCCCCCCCAACATCTTTAAACTACATTGTATCGCAAATGGAGCATGTACAAAAATTGTCCAATGACGAACCGTGTGCTCATCATCATCATCACTATGCATTATTAGTGTCATCTCACCATTCACGTCATTTTTTTTTATTATGATAAAATGGGGCCATTTCTTTGCTATCGTTGATGAAAATATAAACTTTACAAGTATTACATGTATACCTTGCGCTCTATTCTATGTTTATAAGTGATGCATATATACAATGTATGTACGGTATGTATATAATGTTTTTTTTTCTTTTTCTTTTTGGCTCTGACGTTATCAAGCTCTGCTTACGATCATGGAGAGGGGGAGGTTGGAGTAGGGAGGGCGCTTCTTCTCATGAATCTAACAACTATTAACAAAAGTAATTAATGTTCTTATTCTATAAAAACGGTGCTAAGCATCACAAAAACCTTTAATTTGCTGCATCAAAACAGCAATGAAACAGGACAGTTTCAGAATTAAGTGCACACTTTTTTTTTGTTTTTCAATGTTTTCAATGTTTTTCAACGCCAACGCACACGCACACACACACACACACCAAAACATCGCCAATGGACTTCTTTTGCACGTTGGAACATTTGCTTTTGTATTATTATAGCCTTAGATAAAAGGCATATGGTTGTAACCAACCTTTCATCACCCGTCAAGTTTGCTAAATGCAGAAGGCTTGTTACTGGAAACAGCATAACAACAATGAAAGTATACACTGACATTTTCACTTTTGACATTTTTACCTCTGATATTTTTACCTCTAACATTTTTACTTCTTTTACCTCTGACATTATTACCTCTGACATTTTTATTTCTGACATTTTTACCTTTGACCTTTTTTCCTCTGACATTTTTACCTCTGACCACCGAACCGCTTTGATCCCATGATCGTCACCGACAGCAAGCCGGGAGAAGAACAAGACGGAAATTCGAAAAATCTAAAACTATATGCGCAGAACGACTGATCTCACAAAAAATCAAGTAAAGTGAATGTGCAGTTGCGGTGTATGTTAGGAAATCATAACTCAAAGAATTTCGCTTGGGAGAAGCAGGCAGTTTTTAAAAGAAAGCTAACATTTTGGCAGAATGATTGTCATCTGTGATCTCAATATTTCACTTTCTCCAGCTTATTCCAGAGCAAAACGGGACGGTAATGGTAGAGGACAGGTATATCTTGCCATTAGGCAAGGTCTTATGCGTGTGCGAAAATGTGCGAATCAGCAATTGCCCATCTTTTGATACAAAATTTGTCATGATCTCAGGTTTGCTGCTCCTCATCATCTTTATTTATTCAAAGAATATTACCCTAGCGTTGCCAGATATCCATTTATACACCTGGGTCGAGAGGGACATAGTGGGTAAAAACATCTTGTCCAAGGACGTAAGCACTGAGCGGGATTCGAACTCGGGTCCTCCGATCGGGAGTCGGGCGTCTTGAAGACTCCCGACTCCCGATCGGAGAATCAGTCTTATCCACTACGCCACAGCGCCCCCACATTCTTTTGTTAGTGACGATACATGATCACACAATCGTTATTGTCCAAACACCTTAATTTACTCATTATAAGATGCACATAATCAGGTGTCGGCGACGATCATTACATCAAAGAAAGACTGCAGTCAACAGTCCATGTATATTAGGTCCATGCTATAATCCAATGGCAACCTTTAAAACGACCTGTCACCATAAACCATTACTACCACCCATAGAATGTTGGCATGTTTGACAAAAATGACGACTTTATGACGACATTTTTTCAAATAGTGCTATACATGTATTTCGACGTCAGAGACTTGTGATGAACAAACCCTGGCCTTATGAATGTGAGTGTTTTCATGGGCAAGCGGGATGTCATCAATTTCCCATCACTTTCTCGGTGCCATATGGCCTATTAAATACTGATTCCCTTCTTTTGTATTTGTATCCAAACTATAAAAACAAATATGCTCTGCCAAAAACGAGTTTCTGGTTAAAACTATAGGCCTAGGCCTATGGGCCAATGTGTCCCCAAAAGTATAGGTCTACTAACTTAGTATTAATTTCGTGGTCACATGGTTAAAAACAAACAAACAAACAAACATTTTTTTTTTAGTCAGTTCTGCCCATAGTTTTAGACAAAACTCTTAAGTCAAACAAACAATTATTTGTGCATTATGTAATAAGACTAGGAATACTAAGCTAATGTAATTAGTAGGCCTATTGGAAAAATACAATCTTATTATTAAGATGTTAACGTCCTCTACAAATGGACGCTAGGATTAATTGTAACCCATAGAATAGAAATCTACTGTTACAAGTCCATTCTTCAGATACTAATTGTAACATCTGCAATTGCTGTCCTTCTTTCATCACCCAGAATGTTTAATTTACCATAATTTTATAGCTGTCGTCACATTATTGAGGAATTTGATGAAAGCAATTTTTATCCCAATGACGTAATCCAATAGAGTCCCGACTCGACACGTCAGTTACACGTATAACTAAACACGCACCAGCATGTTACTAGTACTCATTACTATAGTGTGTGTCTGTGTGGGTATTTTGCGAGCGAGAATTACACGTACCGAATTTACACGGCGGGGGCGCGCCACGGTACGGTTCTTAGGTATGAGAGCATTGAGGATAATACAGATGAATGGACCGAGGGCATTTTCTCAGTTCACCACAATAATAAAACCTTATCTATTCGATCCATGACGGTGTTTGCATTCAGATAAAGGACCCGAACAAAGTGCCCTTTGATATACCAAGGAAGTTGAACATTTCAGTTGAATAAACTTTTGCTCTACCGGCTCTCTGCCCTCACAGTAGCAGAGTTTCGCTTTGCTTCGTGCACAAGACCGGCCACAATAGGCTTAGTGTAAGGCATGAGTTCCGTAGTCCAACATATAGAAAACCGACGCAGGGATTCCCACCAGGAGTTGTTGCTGCCTGTTGGTCCGGAATTTAGCGCTAAAAACAGCAGCGAAAGTAGTGGAAAGCTTGTTGACTTAGACCTTAATGAAGGATATGTTCCAAACGTAACAGTTCATGTTGAAAATAAGGTGGAGTCTCCACAGCTTCAAGGTCTTCCGGACGTTATATTTGCGCCTAACGTTGCCACTCTGGATAACTCCGTGCCCAGCTCGCCGACCCGTGCCGGTACCCGGGAGAGCGAGCCGCTCCTACAGCCGGTGCGGAGTAGAAGTCGTAATTCTTCATCTCTAGACGATTTCAACACATTTTCGGACGACCCAGAATTCACTGGAATCATTCATGAAGCAGAGCATGCAATTCTCCAAGGGATTTATCCAGAAAGAATCTCACAAGGTTCCAGCGGAAGTTATTTTGTAAAAGATGTTTCAGGGGTAAGTTTTATTATTCCCTGAAATAGTCAAAATGCATGCGTGCTCAGAGTATAGAGACCCGTATGCGATTTTTTTGCAGCCTGACGATTGTCTTGATGTAGTTATGGCACATAAACCTAATGATAAAGTCATGTATGTGTTTGATGAAATGGAAAGTTGTAGTACTTGTACAGTGAAGTGTGATGGCAAAGTAGTAAAAGTACCAAATCTTTCCATGTTTGTCACAGACACAGAACCATGTGGTACTTTTGAAATCAACTGTGCCCATGAACTTGGACATGTCTCAATGCAGTCAGAGAGTGCTGTGTTAGGTACAAGTCACAAATCGAGTGATACTGATAGCCACGTCATGGCCAAAGAAACCCAGAATAAACCTGATGATTATGAGTACGTTGATATGAAAACTGATTTTAAACCAGCAAAATATGTCCAGAGATGGAATGTTGCCGAAAGCATCTGTGCAGAAAACCATCCCTATTCGTATGACGTGAAAGACAAAATGATTGCATCAGTTTATCACCTTGCTAAAATGTTAATTCAGCATCCAGTTTGCATGGCAATGAGCTACCTCAACTGTTTCTGGGGATTTAATATGACTTGATTACAAGTTGAGTAATGCCTGTTAGACATTGCTTTCATGCAGAAATTGTAATCTGATTCATCATAGTGCCTTCACTCAGAGATGACAGCAAGATGTGGTAATGGAAAGCATGTGTCTATTCTGCAGAGTAGAAACTTTAAACAACAGCAGCACAGTTAAAGTAAAGATCACAGGTGTTCTTTCTGTGGAGTTATCATCTTGATGCAAGGAGAACAGTTTTGGAGAAAGAAAAACAAAAGCATACTTTTTCATCCTTGACAATACTTTACAGAAGCTACAACAATTGTACTTGCATTTTTAGAGACAATACAGGTGTTTGTATGTACAATGTACACTGTATGGTTTCCTTCAAAATTGAAATTCACGATAGATAAACATGTAACATGTATTTTTAATCATTCACTAGTGAAGTGATTTAACAGTTTAATAGTTACTGTATGTGAGCCTTCTTTGAACAAAACTATCAAGTGTCCTTTTAAATGCCTGGATTGTATTATACGACAGCACTGAGCAAGGCATATTATAATATCAATGTCCTTGTGAGAAAGCATGATTTTGATCTCATCATATTTTCATTGTTGCTGTGATATTGCAGAAGGTGATAGGAGTTTTCAAGCCAAAGAGTGAGGAGCCATACGGGCAGCTCAACCCCAAATGGACCAAGTGGTTGCAGAAGACGTGTTTCCCGTGCTGCTTCGGGCGGGGCTGTCTCCTTCCCAACCAGGGTTACCTCTCGGAGGCAGGTGCCTACCTGGTCGACCGGAAGTTGGGTCTGAACGTCGTCCCAAAGACCAGGGTACCAAGCTTTAACTTTGTCTTTGATTCTTTCTTCTATCTCTTTGATCTTTGTCTAGATGCAGAGCTAAGTCAAACTAACCCATGTTCACTGTATTTTCATTGTTGTACCTGACTGAATGTGAAAATTATTGTAATACCTAACTTAAATGTTTGTCACCAGACCAGTACTACTTCCGTAATCTTACTCAGGCAGTTAATGAATTATGGTATGTAAAAAAAAAAAAAAAAAAAAAAAAAACAGGAAAGAAGTAGAAGAAAGAGGAAATGTATCTTGGATTTAAAGTACCGGTATTTGTTATATTTATACTATACATCAAGTCAATTTTCTGACTTACTACTATGTATGTTGTCATATTCTGCAGTCTCTGTTATATTTAGAACAACACTGAGAGATGTTTTACATGTTGACAAGGTCTCAAGTACTGTAAAAGGCAATTTGCCAACATCAGTGACATGCATTGCTGTACATGTATTTGGAAATATGATCATACAGTATACTGTATATAATGTACATCATTTAAAGTTTTGATGACCGCTATTTGTGGGGTCTCAGATCTCGGGCAAGACCATACACTGTACAGCAAAATGCTTGGTAGAATGGTGCTCTGAGGTTTAGTGTTCTGGTGGTGTATTCTCCTTTGAGAACAATTTTTGGTAGAGAAATGCCAAAAGATATTGATTGACATTCCAGAGAGCATCTAACTTTTTCCCCTAGTCTTTGTCAGCGTAATGTGGAATATTATCTGCAGAGATACAACATCCCTCACTCAATGATGAATTCTTGCCTATCTAAGAGGATTGCTTTGATTACCGACTGTTGTTAACTTTAAATAAGCGTCATATCTGTCAAGGATTGTACAGTCTTTAGAATCACATGATCTGCAAACTTCCGACATCCACAGTAATACAGTTCGCAGATCATCAATACTTATACTACAATGTATAATCGATTGCTTTTTGCTATTCATTATCTTGGTACTCAGTCACTTGCATGAATAGACATACATTGTACTGGTGATGTTCCTTCATGTACTTGGACCATGCTGTACACCTTTTGTACTGTCAGCATTGTTTACTATCCTAATATGATTTTTATCAATTTATGTATGATATGAAATTAATTTATTCTGTCTCTCTGCCCATGTCTGCTCTACAATTCCTTAGGTTGTAAAATTAGCTAGTGAAACATTCAACTATTCACCGATCGACAGAGCCAAAGCCAAGACCAAAAAGTTCACCCTGGAGAAGTTTGAAGCAATCGGGCGGAGATTCAACAGAATAGGCCTTCCACCCAAGGTAAGGTTTCCTAGCTGCAGTGAACCACCTCTCATTCTATGATGCATGCTTTCAATGTGGAGTTGGCATGGCCAATTGCAACGCTGTGAATAATGCTGGCACTGGTCCGATGGTCCCAGACCAGTGAAAATCAGTGTCAGACCAGTGACTTCTCATGCCAATGTTATTGTCCGACGTGACTGATTAAAAAAAATAATAAAAATAAAAATAAATAAATAACTTTGTTGGGGCCAGTTGGAAACAAGAAAAGGACTGGTCAGTAAAGTTGATGTAGGTTCAGACCAGTAAAAAATGTTAAAAAAAAAAAAAGAAAAAAGAAAAAAAGTATCTACTGGTCTGACAGGGACAGGTTAGACCAGTAGAGGAAATGGGTTTGTGTGCAGCTCTGCCAACTTCAAAGGACATAAAAATGGGAGAGTGGGTGTCAAATCTAATAAAACTGTGATCTTACCAATGACTTAATGGCCTATCTCACTGGAGGAGACTTTGTGGACAAAATTAGACATCGCGGAGACGTCTCCGAGACCAGCTGGAGACTGGAAAAAGTCTCCGAAAAAGTTGAACATGTTTGATTTTTTTGCAACTCTGTGGCGACCAGGCTAGTCTCCAGGAGACGTTGCGGAGATGTCTCTGCGACCACTATGCAACCAGAGAGACTCAAGTCACCACCAGATCATTACTTAGTCTCCGAGCCAGTGAGATAACCACTTTACATCAGGAAGTTTGAGGAACATTAAAAGATCAACACAAACAGGAGATCATGGGATCTCTCAAAGCCAAATTTATAGAATTTGACTTTGAACCTTGAAAATTTCTCCACGTCCAAAGTCTATGTGTGGTCTTTCATGCAGCTTTTAGTATTCTATGTACATATGTATACCAGTGTAAGTGTTTGGTTGCTGGCAGTCAAGATTTACATTTAAATTGCAAATCATATTCCATCTACTTTGGGTGGCTGGATTGTTAGATTATACATGTATGTGACAACTACAGTGCACATGTGGTAGAGAACTACAATGTGTAATGCTATTAGTAAAGCTGAAGTTTTTTATTAAACCTTTTGTATGTCCCAAATTATGTAAAGACGTAAAACAGCAGTGAATTAATTGAAGACATTGTTATGACTGTGATGGGTCTTTACTAAGAAGAATAACCAGTTATGAATAATTACAGTGGTCATGACTGTACCATAGGGCATTTCCATGATCATGAATTACTTATGGTTAAAAAACAGTCCAAGAATTTAACAATTTTGTGGCCGATCCACTCAAACATGTAGTTGTGTGGATTATACAACTGTATGCCGTAGACGCGACATCAGTGAAGACTTGACCAATGAGGCTACAACTGACCAGCTGATCATTGGTCACATCCTTGAGGAGTGGTCATTCAAGACCAAACCCTTTCCGACTGTCAATATTTGGACGTTTGTCAACCTTCGCAAAAGATGAAAATACCAGTGAAAATCCACTGCTAAATGTATTTCGGCATTGACTCAGCATCATCTTGCAGCCACCTTAGTACATCATCTCCACAAGATTGGACCACACTGTACAAAGACATCAGGGCGTATATTGTGACTATGCCGAGGCATCATTTTTCTGGGTCTCATTGCAAACAATCCTAGTCGGGAAGCCAACATGGAACTGAAACCTTCAGCACTGTATGGAGAGACAACAGTTTCGATAATCCTGCAGACATGTAAAACTTTAGAGTCAAGTGGTCTCAACGCATAACTCCTTGTTTTGTAAACCTGCTCATGCACTTGATAAGAATGTCGTAGTGCCAACAAAATGCGACCAGAACAAACATTAAACAACCGTGGACAAACCAGTACAGTTTTTAAAGCGGAGAACCAATTGTGGAGAGCGAACAATTGGATTTAGCGGTCATCAGAAAGTCAGCGAATCATTGAAGTCTGGAATTGCAGAAGTTTGTGCTCACAGTGTTGGATGCATCCGCCAAGTTACTTCTTTCTATGCATTGGAATGGACATCTGCATTTCGAGGAGGCTGCCATTCACATGCATGTAGAAAGTGACAGTTTTAAATGAGATTCAGTGAATATGAGACTACAAACTACATGTATTTTATTAATATGGAGCCCATAGTGTGTAATGTTTGTAGTTATATTTTGTATTTTGAATTTGATTCAAGTTTTCTGCCCTGCCTCAATGTGCTTAGAAATGCCCTCATCAAATGCTAAATTTTATTCATTTTTATTATTATTATTATTTTGAAGCTAACATTCTCAAAATATTGCATCAGATTCAACCTTTGTATTAGCTTGTGTACATTGTACTCATTAACTCATTGAGGACAAGTTGATTTTGCTATAACACACATCCTTTCATAGACACTCACCCAAGTATTGACCGATTCTGTGACGCGCTATGTGTATTTCTGGCATGGGCAGCGCCATTACGCGGTGTCTCAGCCGACCCCCCCCCCCCCCCCCCCCTTCCCACTCCCCACCCCTCTCCCTACATTAGCACGCACGCAGAATGAAAAACTGATGCATGGTTGCTTTAGCCAATGGGCGTCTTGCACTGAGTGCGCGAATGCTTGCTTAGTGCGCGAACCTTTGTTACAAGTGCGCGATAAACATGTTGCCCGGGGGGAGGGGGAGAGCAGGGGGGGTCGGCTGAGACACCGCAATTTGAGCTCATGGCTGCGCCCAGTGCCATAAAATGTCTGCTGCCCTCAACGAACCCGAATCGGTCAATACTTGGGACTAGTCTTCAGCGGGTTAAGGGAAAATGAAGAACTCTAAATTATTCCAACTCAATGTGTGTCTTCCACAGTGTATATATGGACAACACATTAAACTTTGTGTTATATGCAGATCATTGACAGATAGTTGACAAAATTTGGCCATGGCCACAGTTCATTATTTAAGGCATCAGATGTAGCATTGTAACATGTTGTAATGTATAACATTCTTCAACCATGTAATGACTTACAGGAACATCTGATTTGTTTTCCCTATAGTACCTGAAAGACTGGAATTGTTATGAAGTATCAATGTGAACAATACTCAGCAATAAGAAATTTTGTACATTTGCTATGACATTGGAACCATATACCAGTACTTGTATTCATGAGAAAGAAATTGAAATTACTACATGTATATTTGTATAGAGAAGAATATTTGTTATGAATATATTTCCTTGTTGCACATGGAATTAAAGAATATTTGATGTAAATTGTACACTATACTTCTGTCTATATGGCTACCTTTTTTTTTTTTGTTACTGTAAATTTTTCCTTTTTGAAAAAAATTATCAAAGCTAGACCAATTTATATCTGTTGACATGTAAATGTATGTTTGGATGAGGGATTACTCCTCCAGGGTCCCATTTCATAAAAGATGTTAGGATAGCAACTCTTGCTGGAATAGCAACTTCCCATAGCAACAGCCAATCAGGAAGCTGGATTCTTGTCATTGCCATGACAATTGCCATTGCCATGACAATTGCCATTCCAGCAAGAGTTGCTATCATATCAACTTTTTATGGAATGGGGTCCAGGACCCGTGTGCTGATGTGTCCTTTTCTTTTGTTTTGTTTTGTTTTTACATGTACATTTGTACCTGGTTTTGAGTGCATGTATGTGAATGGCATTCTTGTGCATATGTTCATAGTGTGTCTTGAGTGTGTAATTGTTTGTAATTATTCAACTGTTTCTGCTAGAGTTTATGTTTGATGTTTGTGTGTGTGTGTGTGTGTGTGTGTCTGTCTGTCTGTCTGTACATGTGTCTGAAAGTTAGTTCACCCAATATTACCAGTGAATTCAAATATAGTCATGTTGATGTGGCAAATACAACTATGATAATAAAAATGAAATATCTCACCATATCATACACACATACTATCATGCATTGTGTACTTAGTGATTACATACAGTACACATCAGTTAACTCTGTTCTTACCACAAATGCAAACTCCATGCACACAGTGTCTGTGGAAATTTTGGATTGTGATACTGAAAGGGTTAAATTACACACTGCTGACACCATGCTATTCCCTTGAATACAGTAGGAGAATCTCATTATAAAAAAAGACCTAACAACCATGACAGTGGAACCTTGTTACACCAAGTGTCTCACTACATTTGTATATATCAGGATGCAAATATAAAGATATACAAATAGTTGGGACCTGCAAAATTGCCTTGTCCAGGGATCTCGCCAGCGTATATCACCCTTGTCGGCCCCGACAAGCGTGCGGTTTGAAGAAGCAATTGCCGACAAGGGTAAAACTTGCCGACAAGGGTAACACCACGCGTGAACTTGCCGACAAGGGTAACTTGCTTGACGAGCTAAGTTCGGACCAATTTCTCGCCGTTTTCAGTCTTTATTATCTGGCTAGAAAAGAAGCTAGATGATGAAAGCAGCAGCAGTTTACATACTTATACAAGCGCAAAAATTTACCCACGCAGTCACCGCACCGATCACAACAACGCAGCTCAACAGAGCGACGTACTAGCTGGTACCGGGGAGGTCTCACCTACCTGCTGATACGTACACAGTACCACATCACACACTTGCTCACTCACATGCGCTCTGATTTGGGATCCACACTAACACACCTCATGCACAAGCACCCAGTCGGCCACTGAATAGCCGCCTGCGTGCACAACGGTACAGTGTATTGTGAGAGGGAGAGAGAGGACGGAAAGAGAGGATCGGAGGCCGAAGGAGGCTGAGGAAGGTTGACACGTGCTCGCTTGTTGTCACGCTTGTTGTCGGGTTACGCAAAAACAAACGATATGAAATGCATGCCCCCCTCCGCCAAAGGTTGTACATGTATTTTTTTTTTTTTTGGCTGCTTTGGTTTGTTTGTTAGTTCGTCTGCCTGTCTGTCTCTCTATTCGCAAAATAAGTCAAAATTTGGGAACAGATTAGGATGAAATTTTCAGGAACAGTTGGTTGGTAAAATGGCGCAAGGAACAGATGATTAAATTTTGATAGTGAGCAGGATTTATAATACCACCGAAATTCACCGCCAGGATCCAGGATCTTTAGACTTTGTTTCGTATATTTGAAAGGATTCGTATCAATTCTTTAGGAAGCTGGCTATCGGCAATGACGCAAAATTAGATGCGTTCAAAGCATTGCCGCAGAGAGAAAATTAACTCCATTTTTCGTTAAAAAAAGAAAAGAAAAAAGAACGTGCGGTGGAGTAAGCAAATGCAAATTGTTATTTAGGTTTTGGTAGTTTCAGTGGGTTATTTTTTTTTTTTAATCTAAAAAGCCATGCGTTCCATTTTAGCCTTTTCAATTTCTATGGATTTGTAAACGTCATTCGTGAATATTCCATTTTCCTTCTCCGGGCCGAAATTTATAGTAATTCTGTCATGATGGTCTTTCAAGTTCAACTTTTACGTAATGCTCCACGTGCTTCTGGCTTGGTTTGTTAAAAGGTGGGTTAGGGGGCCTTCACGGGCAGAAAATAAATGATAATCATTCATCAATGTTCCCAGTTGGTTTACATGCTATGTACACGCTGTTTACGACCACTGAAGCAAGGTAGCAGTACGCGCGACATTCTTTATCTGACACCTGGCTTTCGTGGAAATTTCATGGAAATAGACCAGTTCGTAATTCCACTTTGCGCATGAGCAGAGAAAGGTCATTTGTACCAACAGGAATTTTGGTTTATTATTTCACTGAAATGAGCATCTGTGATGTGATGATTATTCATGTGATCCTTATCTGATTAGTGCTTGCCAGCACATCCACCTGATAGCAAGCCTGGCATTTGCAATATGAAAAGAAAAAGGTTGTCATTGCATTCCATACGAAACAATAAATTAGATGCCTGCTAAAATGTGAACTGACGGACTATTCTGGTCACCTGGTCTAAGCACGAGCTCATTCTTTGTTTGAACATGAATTCCACAAATTGTTATGTCGGGCAAGCTTATGCATTACACCGCTTTGAAAACGAGTGAAGTGTCTAACCAACTGAGAAAAAAGAAAGGTCATTTGTACCAAGGTGTACATGAGCTAATTACGAACTGGCTTATTTCCACAAGCCATGATATCAAGTTTCCCCACTGCTTGAGGTCGTGCTTTTTTTTTATTCTTCATTACGAACATCAATTTGTTCAACTTGAAAAGTGTAGATAATTTGCTTTGAGGACGTGTTTCTTTCTTCTTTTTTTTTCATTGCAGCATCGGTAACATTTTGTTTTGTTCATCGTCCCTGCATGGCAGGGGTTCATGGGAGGAGAACGATAGCATAGGAATGACGGGGGAGAAAATAAACTGAAAGAAGGAAGCATCTTTTGAGCGAGCTGTCTTTGTTTTTCTCTACACCAGCATCAGTTATCGCCACCAAGATTTAGTTCTTTTTTTTTCGTTACTCCGACAGATTAATGATAAAATGATGCTAGATTCTTTATTCTGAAGGTTCGTTAATCCAAAAATGATTAAGAAAAAATGTCCGTTCATTTCACGACGAAATCAGTTTTGTTATTTCGAACGTGCAGTGCCAGTGAAATTTCGGAATAATGTACTCTGTAAGGGTCTGTTATTCCGACAGAAGTAGTAATGATGAAATAATAAATTGTAGATTCTTTATTCTGAAGGTTCGTTAACCGAAAATTGAATAAAGAAAAATGTCCGTAAATTTTATAACGAAATCAATGCGTCATTTCAAACGTTTTGCCAGTGAAATTTTGGAATAAAACGACTGCCCCAAAACAGTTGCAGTTTTCTTACTCTGAGGGTTCGTTACTCCGACAGATTAATGATAAAATGATGCTAGATTCCCTATTCTGAAGGTTCGTTAATCCAAAAAATGATTAAGAAAAAATGTCCGTTCATTTCACAACGAAATCAGTTTTGTTATTTCGAACGTTTCTGTCAGTGAAATTTCGGAATAAAACGACGGCACAAAAACAGCGTGTTTTCGTACTCTATAAGGGTCTGTTATTCCGACAGAAGTATATATAGTAATGATGAAATAATGATAGATTTTTTATTCTGAAGGTTCGTTAACCGGAAATTGAATAAAGAAAAATGTCCGTAAATTTCAAAACGAAATCAGTGCGTCATTTCGAACGTTTTGCCAGTGAAATTTGGAATAAAACTGCCCAAAAAAACAGTTGCACTTTTCTTACTCGTAGGGTTCGTTACTCCGACAGACTAATGAAAAAAAAAATAATGCTATATTCCTTATTCTGAAGGTTCGTTAATCCAAAAATGATTTTAAAAAAATGTCCGTTCATTTCACAACGAAATCAGTTTTGTTATTTCGAACGTTTCCGTCAGTGAAATTTCAGAATAAAACGACGGCCCCAAAACGGTTACCGTGAGTTTTCTTTTACTCTGAAGGTTCGTTACTGTGAAAGAATAACGATCGTTAATCGGAAAACGATAAAAAAGAAATGAAAACGGTTACAGTTTTCTTACCCTCAGGGTTCGTTACTCCGAAAGAATAATGGCAATATAATACTCTACATTCTTAATTCTGAATGATCGTTAATAGAAAAATTATAAAGGAGAAAATATTCGTTTATATCCAAACGAAATCAGTTTTGTTATTTCGAATGTTCTGCCAGTATAATTTCGGAATACAACAACGGCCCAAAAAAGGGTGTTTTCTTATTCTGAAGGTTTGTTATTTTGAAGCAATAACGATAGATGATAGATTCCTTTCTGAAGGTTCGTTGATCGGAAAATAATAAAGAAAAAATGCTTGTTAATCTTCGAACGAAATCAGTTTTATTTTGAACATTCATCTGTAGTACCGACCTTTGGTGTTGTTGTTGTCGATTACAAACCTTCGAAGTACTCAGTAATGAATCGTTTCATTTTATGATTAAACAAACCTTCGGAATAATGACCATCTTATCATTACATTTTTGTATGATATCTCTTTGATGTCACAGCCAAACTACCGCAGTATACCCAGAAAGGAAAGTGCAACGATGTCCCGAAAGTTCTCGATCGCTTCTCGCGCATCTGCATGCAATAGGCCTACCACGTGGTCGAGCAGACGGCGAGAAAGCAACACGGCGCGCGTTGTTGCGATGCAGAGGCGGCTAATTATTGCAACAGTGAAACAGGAAAGGCCTAAAAGAAATCGGAACCTCTACCATCGGCACCTATTTCTCTTTCATTTATTATTTAGGAACTGCCGCTAACAAAAGGTATAGAGTTTCTGCATTGTTTCTGTGAGAATATGCGTCTCACAACGTTCATTACATCTCCGTGAAAATTTCGCATTTAGTGGCATTTTAGCGGCGATTTATCTGTGTTGTATTGAGCATTAGCGAAGGCTTCCGCGCTACCCACCCCCAGAACAGCGCGCATACATGCCGACAAGCGTGAAGAAATTCCTGGCGAGAACCCTGTTGTCATAAGAGGGTTTTGTTAAAGCTGACTTCCTTTTAACTCAGTTCCTCTATCTCATGTTAACACACAAGACAACCAAGTGTATTGAATGCAAGGAGAGTGCGCATACTAATTCATGCATTGACATATACAGCTGTATCTGCCAAATCAATCATTGTCCTGATTTCATAGGAGACTCGCTGAAAAAATTAACCACCTCTTCATGTCCTCAGGGGGGAGGGATTTTAATGTGTCCCTGATTGGGAAATTATCATCACATACTTTGATGTGTATAACAAGTGTCTTCCTGATTGCCTTTTGGAATCTGTCTTAATTTGATGAGTAATTGAAATCTTTAAAAGGTTTCCATGGCTGTAGAAGGTTGAGTGGTAGAAGGCTTAACGGTGCACCATGTAATCTTTCTTGGGTATGTACTGATGTGTGTATGTTGCCCTTAAAATGATGAATAAATTTGATGAGTGAAATGTTGGCATCCCTGCATTTAATTGCATATAACTGTAACCCGAACTTTTAATAGAATACATGAACCTATACAAAATATAATCTGATTTGCATGCATTGATTCAGAGCAATTTGCTATGTTTTTTTTTTTTTTTCATTACAGTATTGTACACATGGCAAGAGCAAGTACATCTGTAGCACCAAAATCAATACGAGTCACATGGCAATGTACAGAATATTAATATATCACATGAGACACTGTGATCATTCAAAGCTGGCAGTCAACAAACACAGGAAAATTACAAGTCAAATAAAGTGTGAAATTAAAAGCTACCTGAGGAAGATGTATAGATTTACTCGATAGTGTATCATGCCACTGTAATAAACACTAAAGGGTACTGTTAGTGTACATTTCACTTCACTTGGAACAGACAGATTCTCTTTTTTAAAAGTTGAGACTTTGACCAAGTTTTGTGATTATTGATTATTCCAGACTCTAGGGTGCCTACAGGACTTGGCTCTATGAGATGGGCCTACTGTCTGCCACTACCAGACAGACTGTCCCTTTATGGGATTATCCTGTATGTTTGCCACAGTGGCGTATCTAGGGAAAACGGCGCCCGGGGCAAGCACGAAAATTGCGCCCCTAATTTCTGAAAAAAGTGTTCAACCCCTACCCCATCCCGGTAGGGACTTTAAACAAAGTCCACATGATGCTTTTTCAAGCACTTAAAAGGGATCTTTTTTGAGGGTGATTTAAATGTAATGAATTTTGATAGATTTTGGTGAGCGAGCGCAGCGAGCGAGCCAAAAATTTTTGTATTTCAGCTTACAAAACATGGAATTTTTGCCTTTTTTTGCTTACCAAATCTTACAATTCTAATCAAGATATAGTGACAGCCTTATAGATATCGATTTATACCAAAAAAACTGAGGACTTTAAAAAATACTCTAAATTAGTGCGCGCGAGTGTGCTGAAATTTGTAAATGTCCTCGTCATCATCACGTATTGTTCTTATATTTTTTTAATATAAATTTTGGCGAGCGAGCGGAGCGAGCGAGCCGAAAAATTTCCGGGCGAGCTTCAGAACGAATGAAATTGCAGTCGCTGCTCCGTGTAACATTTTTCCTGCTAAATATAAAATGACATGAGTGAACACAATAGGCATTATCATTTTGTCCGCGTCATCGTCACGTTTTGTTCTTATCTTTTTCTCTTTTTTATACAAATTTTGGCGAGCGAGCGCAGCGAGCGAGCCGAAAATTTTTGTATTTCAGCTTACAAATCATGAAACTCTTGTCATTTTTTGCTTATTAAATCTTACAATTCTAATCAAAATATAGTGACGGCCTTATAGATAACGATTTATACCAACAAACTGAGGACTTGAAAAAATACTCTAAACTAGTACGAGCGAGTGAGCCGAAATTTGTATATTTCCGCGTCATCATTACGTTTTGTTCTTATCTTGTTTGATTTGTTATTGTTTTTTGCGCCCCCCCCGTATGTTCGAAACCGCTGACGCCCTCTTTTGATCCAATGGGCGATCGCTTCAGAATGAATGAAATTGCAGCCGCTGCTCCGTGAAACATTTTGCCTGCTAAATATAAAATGACATGTGTGAACACAATATTTTGTCATCATCACGTTTTGTTCTTACCTTCTTTTTTATACAAATTTTGGCGAGCGAGCGCAGCGAGCGAGCCGAAAATTTTTGTATTTCAGCTCACAGAACATAGAATTTTTGTGTGAACACAATAAACATTGTCATTTTGTCCGCGTCATCATCATGTTTTGTTTTTATCTTGTTTGATTTGGTCTTCTGCCCCCCCCCCCCCCCCCCCCCACCATTCTCCCTCCCCCCTTCCGGGCGAGTTTTTTTTTTTTTTCTTCTTCTTCTTCTTCTTCTTCTTCTTCTTTTTCTTCTTCTTTTCTTTTTTTCTTCTTCTTCGTTTTTTTTTTTTCGTTTTTTTGCGCCCCCAAGGAGTGGCGCCCGGGACACGTGCCCCCCTTGCCCCCCCCCCCCCCCCCGATACTCCACTGTGTAAAAGGAATTGGGAATTAGTATAAGACGATTATATAATGCAAGAGTTACATACTTTAAGGATCCTAATCCAAGGTCAAAATTTAAATGGACTTATTGCACTTTAAAGGTATAGCACAGTTTCCATATATGCCTGCAGAAACTGCCAATTTTTGCTCTAAAATGGACATATAGATGCATACGAAATGTGTCAAATAATAGTTTGATAACACAATTCCTGTTGGGTATTAACAGAAATGTGAAATATTTGCCGAAAATTTACACCAAGAGTATTGCAGTCTGAGAACATATCCGATCATGGTTGCTGTATAATGTTCTATAATCGATTGGCAATAATCGACAAATCAGGTCTTAGCAATATCCATTGATCTTCTGTTTGAGAGTGAATTGCATTAATTGATGAAATTGATTGATAAAATATGATTGCTAGGGCACGACCGATTTTATCACGTCGTGTTCTGCTGCTCACTAGTGAACGGGAGGGCTCTTCAAGAATAAAAGCCATAGGCATATGATCAAAATTATTTTCCTCTTGATCTCAAATAATCCCAAACAACTCATTATCCTGGCAAATTGCATTTGATCAGTCAGACGTGTTTCTTCACTTGGTAGACTGTTTTGTTGTATTGCAAGCAATTTCCATATATGGTATGGTGAGAGATGAAATTTGAGCCCTTCTGAAAACTGTTTTGCCCTTCTGAAAACTGTTTTGCTCTGAAACTGTTTTGTATTTTACAGGGAATATACCATGGGATATAAACTGGAAGGGAACTGGTACAGCAGGCTTTGTACGGTGTTACAATGCATCACTTTCCTGTTTTTCTATTGATTCATATTTTTAGCGTATTAAAATATCAACCTGCAAATGCTCACTTTCACTTGAATTCTGGCCAACCTCTGAATATTCACAGTCAATCATAAATTGTAGTGATTGCCAAGTCATTCCAATCACTCAGTTTATACTCCAATAAAATGTAATTGTGGTAACCATACATTACAGATTCTTGAATGTCTGAAGAGGGGCTATCTATAAGTATTTAGGGATTTGGCTCAGTGACAGTGTCCAAACTGTAGAGTGTTTTTAAATCAAAAGTGGATTTACAAGTAAAAGCTCCTTTCAAAACCAAATCCATAACAAGATTAATCAAAATGTGTTATGATGGGTCTTAAGTCTCCAACTAAAACACTTTTATTGCATTTTAACATTAATAGCCTTTTTGCTTGGCATTGTATCAGAAGTTTGAAGTCAGGGTCATTCTATGGAATTTTAAGGAGACAATAGATATTTCAATTTGCAGTAAGTCTTTGAAACTTTATGAGCAAATGAAATAAATAATAATCTTTTCATTCAGGATTTTCCATTTAGTAGTTTGTGTGAAGAGAATTTCTTCAGGGGCTGAGCTTAAAGTAGAGCAGTCAGCATCTAAGTTAAAACCACTAATGATGTGATGAAACTTTAATTGTTTTATATATTTCAAGGACAATTCAAAAATTCGGTCAGGAGACCAACATCAACTGCGTACAGTGTACTTCCATTATAATGAACATGGTTGTAACAAAACTGTCTTCACAACAAATTGGAGATTCAGTTCTCAAAATTATCATCTATAAAATCTTTATATACTCTGTTGTTCAGTTATAACAAAATTTTATAACAAAAGAAAACTGCCAGTCCCGAGGACTTCATTGTAACAGGAGTCCACTGTACTGTACAGTTGTACATGTGTTACATGTGCTTCACCCTAAGCTGCTGTACAAAAAGAAGTTCCTTGGATTGTGGGTTTTTTTGGGGGTGTTTTTTTTTTTTTGTGTGTGTTTTTTTTTTTGTTTTGTTTCGTTTTTGTCCAATATGTCAAGCTATAGGGTGAAAAGCTGTATGAGTCTGCTGTGTGGACACAGTTGCCTCATTAGTGTTATTGCCTGCACAGGCCATGCTGACGAATGACAAAGTGTGTGCATACTGCACAATCAGACTTTATTCATCGCCCTGGCTGAGTCACACAGTCTATGCCCCCCCCCCCCCCCACACACACACACACACCTCCCCCACCCCCCAGGGGAAGGGAGAAAGACCTTGATATCAATTGTAACTGACATGACCATGGGTAGGGATATCTGTAGCGGCTAAAGCGTGCATATGTATAGTACAGCATTGTAGTTTAATGACAAGAGCAAATAGCGGTAGCAGTACCACATGGTTAGGATTATCACTTGGGTCATTTTTAGATACACTGAGTGGTTATTGGTATAGCACTGCAAGTTTTAAAGTATATTGTACTGACTAAATACCATGTATTATCCAAAGATAATTATTGTAGGAAATAGGACATGTGCATGAGTTTGCTTTTTGTTTCTTTTCAAATGGATTTGGTCAATATTGCTGTGTCAGGCCAGCCTTTCTTGAAATATTCAGTATTGAAGAACTATTGCATTCCTTATGTTTGATTTACAATATGATGATGTTACGTTATATTCTTATAGTTGCAGTGCATGTTGATATGACAATTCTCATTTGATTTGTCTTGTTCTTCATTTTATTAATTCAATGTTTTGTTATTATCATTATCAAAGCTGCAAATACTGTTACCATTATTATTATTGTGATGCAATAATGAAAAATAAAATTTTTCATGATTTTCTGAGAAGATAATGTTATATTTCCATATAAGGGAGTCAATTCATTGATGTAAGGGTTGCCTTTATTCTATCACATAGAAATTAGCCAGGTGGTTTGTTGACATGACATAGCTTCTCTTGATTGTATTTTTGGGGCTGAGGAAATCTATTTGGTATTTGTCACGAGACAGCCAGAGAAGGGAGCGAAGTTCGAGAAGATTTTGATTTAGATGAGATCATTTCGGGTAGGGTCTAATGAAAACACTCCTGTATTAACTGATGACATACTGTCTGAAGTATTATCAAACCAATTATGCCGTCACCTCTCATTTATTCATAATGGCTCTGTTATTTTAAGAAAAGTCAGTGAGCGTTGCATGTAATTGCCAGGGGAGGTATATTTTGATCAGACTTTTCAAATTTCAGATGAATTAAAAGTGAGGAATAATCAGAAAAGGCTCCAATTCAAGGTGCAATGTGTGAATGCTGTGAATGTTTAGAGGTCTTTTTTGTGTCATGGATTGTGAAAATATCTGCCAACTTTGCACACACAGAACTTATGAAAATTGTGATCATGCTTCAAAGAAGGGAAATGTTTTGTGTCTACACTATAAGAAGACTCTGTGTATTTATGTTGTTTGTTCGTTCTTTTTTTAAATTTATATACAAGCTCTTTATGCACTTCATTACCTTTGTGACATTATCAATATAACCTATCAAAATGAAATCAATTAACTTTGTCTACGTCAAAATGGTGTATCAGGTAGTTACAATGTATATCCTGTGCCAGAACATTATGGCTCTGTAATGATGTGTGCTGGTATCAGTTGTCACCTACTGATACATAATGCAGTGCACCTGTAGTCTTGTGTCAGACAGAGTGGTTCTTGGCCAGCGAAGAAGCTGCCGTGTAGTACTAATACCATTTGACATGATTATTTCAAGGAGATGATAACTTCCTTTTTTCAATGAGTTTCAATGAGTTTTGATGTGTGTTTGCTGGCCTTGGGTTGACTGACATGCATAGTCAGGGTGCTACATAAGCACTTGCCCGATTGCCTGGGGCAAGTGAAAATCAAATTGGGCAAGTATTTTTAAACATTGAGAACAGAAACTAGCCTGAATTGGGCAAGCACAAAGTTTTTAAGCCATCTTTTTTCACTTATTCCCCCCAACAAACCCAGTAAATCATTCATAGTCATACAGAAGCCCAAAGATAGTGACTGTTTAGTGATGCAACACACTTCATATTTCATTTCAGCAACTTTCCAACACTTACAATGTATGTGAAGAAGCCCCAATGCAATGCAAAGACAACACTTGATCAGACCAAATTTGTTACTCCACTGTGTGTAAGCCTGCCAATCATTGTGTGTTGTTTATTCAAATGAGTTTGTTTTATCAAACTTTTGACTTACGCATGATTTTCTATATTATTTGCTTACATTTAGGACTATCTTTTTTCGAGCACGTAAAATTGATATTCGGGCAAGTGTCTCGCAGCAAATTTGAAAATCTGCTTGCCTGACTGGGTAAGTGGTAAAATGAAGTTGTATAGCACCCTGATAGTGTTATACTTTCACCATGTTGCAGCCACACATCTAACCTAGGTCTTTGGTCCATGATGAATTCTGCCTATAATTAGGTCTTCACATCACAAATTCCAGAATTATTTGATAATGATGTTTTTTTTTTTTTCATTTTGGTTGACTTTCAGGTTGGATCATTCCAGCTCTTTGTCAGTGGCTACAAAGATGCTGACTTCTGGTTGCGGAGGTTTGACACAGAGGACTTACCCGAATCAACATCCAAGCAGTTCCAGGAACAGTTTGAGAGGCTGGTCATCTTAGACTACATCATCAGAAACACAGGTATATTGGAGTGTCTACATTATACACATTATTTTTGTTATAATAATAATAATAATAATAATGATTATTATTATTATTGTTATTATTATTATTATCATTATTATTGATATTATTGATATTATTATTGTTATTATTATTATTGTTATCACTATTATTATTATTAGTAATAATAATAATAATATTATTATTATTATTATTATTATTATTATTATTATCATTATTATTATCATTATTATTATTATTATCATTATTATTATTATTATTATTATTATTATCATTATTATTATTATTATTATTATTATTATTATTATTATTATTATTATTATTATTATTATTATTATTATTATCATTATTATTATTATTATTATTGACTATCAATTCTTTCAAAATATGCTAGTCTTCCAGGGCAGCAAAAAGTCATCTTAGTGACTGTGATCCATTAGGCCTCATCACCAGAGTATAATCGGCCAGTTTTATGTTGCTCAATTACATTACTCGGATTTCTCTGTACTCTTAATATGAGAAGTGAAGTGGGTTCTTTCATGCATCATGTATGAATCTACCTACTGGACCATTGGCTTTAATTCTCCTCTGGAAGACATGACAATGAGGATGAAATGCATTATAACCTGTTAGGATGAGTCCTGAGTATACTCGGGCAGGTGTCTATTGAAAATTATGCATGTTACAGCAAAATCAGCTCATCCTCAACGGGTTAATACCAAAAGGCACTACTGCTTTGCTGGGACTTGAACCTCATGCATGCATGGAATCCTATAGTCTTATCCGTATGGTTTGAACCTTTCAGCCATGATGGCTCCTAGTAAATGGAGATGCTGAAGCACTCCATGCCAAGAATATACAGTGTTTATACTCTTCTCTTATGTGTGAAAAAAACCCCCACCAAATCTTGCATATCGGTTCCATATTTCTATCAGTCTTAACTCAGTAGTAGCATAAAACAAGTTTTTTTATTTTTATTTTAATTGCATGCTTATCAAAGCAATCCTCACTGATTATGAGATAATCAGGTGTCATTGTTTGTTTTTTACTCGGATCGTTTTCTTCTAGTCATTTGGAATTATACCGTATGTGGATTCATTAATGCATACCATGCAGTAATTTTCCAGAGAATATATGTAAAATAGACTTGAATAGCAGCCAATCATTTAGTCCTCTTTCTACCCTCACATTATCACTTGTCAGATAGCGTGGGATTATTACTTTCATCACGCCATATTGATGGCAATATTATACGTTAATGGTTCCAAGTTTGCATGTTATGGCCTGAGACGGGACGATACATTTCTCCTCCCTAAGTGCATTCGCATTGACAGTGAAATACTGTGTACGCCAAATATTTCGCAAGGTTTTTTATTTTCATGAATTTCACAAGTCAGATGCTATTCACGAATTTAAAGACACACAAAATTATTGACTCTGATCCCGACATGAATGTAGCGGACATTATATGCATACATTTTTCCATTCCGTATTGTACTCGACAATTGCAAATTTAACCACTCACGAAATCGCCAGGAAGTCCCGATTTGCGAAAAATTGGACTCACTATGATTACAAGTGTATGTAGTATACAGTACCGCCGTGTTTCATGTAGTATTTCATAATGTGAATGCAAATACACTGCAGAATATTGTGTGAAATAGCTGTGATATTTAAGGTGTTACCGGTAATTCAAACTTCAAACAAGAAATACACAAGCAAGATTTGAGTGTGAATTGTGTCATTGTACCTAGAGTTGAAACTACTGGCTATTCTGCACACAAGGTCATATAAAAATTGAGGCCAGCTTAGCAAGGGGTATTTTTTTTTCTTTCTTTCTTTTTCTCAAAACCGAAACTGCTGTTTGTGGAAACCAGATATGCTCAACCACACACCATACTTTTTTTGTTATATCTTCTTTTTTGTCCTCCTCCACCAGCATGTTTGTGAGTGGTACAAAATACTCAAAGCCATTTTATGAGATTTTGCACTCGACTGAAGCTTCCACTGATGCAGCTGAATTATAATGCCTTGTGGTGTGACATTTTATTGCTTCACAGACCTCTAGTTAACATAAAAGCATTCCTCGTGACATGACTATAGAGTCAAGAAATTCAAAGCACCTGGTTCAGTGAGCCACATCGTTTGCTGATATGGAACACTTTGTTGGAATAATGTTAACATAGCAAAAACAACAGCACAACAACAACAGAACTCACAATACAATATGTTGATGTTCAGAAGCATAATGGAAGTTTAATTGCCATGATCATATTCTGGCATGGAATCAAGACATTTTTCTTTGCCATTTTTTTTTTTTTTTTTTTTTTTTGTATTTGATATCTCATAATTTTGTAATCTCAAGGAAGTGTAGCTGGTTTATGATATACGTACATAATACCCAGTCTGTCAATTAATATTGACATTCTATTGAGACTGTTGCCCAGGGACAGAATTATATGAATAAAACATGGCCTGTACATTGTAAGTCCTAATACTCTGAAGTCATTTTGAGTAGGATCTTCATGAGGTTTTACATACAGTGTAGTGTACATGTATGTACAGTACGCACTAGCAAATGTGTGGTATATTTTGTACAAGGTTGTACATGCACTTGCACAATTTGTGACAAACTTCACACCTAGTTGCACAGTATTTTCCAAGCATGCAGGGTTGAGTTCACACAGCGCAAGGAGCATGCAGTGTTTGTAGTGAGTGGTATGGTGCATGTACCCCAGTGTTGTCATATCCCTTCATGGTATAGTAACTGTATGGCATGTAGCAGCTTGGTATTATTAGTTACTCCCTGCTTGTTTTCACATAATACAGGAAATACAGTCTGGTACCATAAGGCCGATGGCAAAACGGAATGTGACACCAGAGTGTATACCAGTATTCCGTGACAACAAGCAAGGGCAACGATTTTATCATTTAATGTGAAAACTAGACACTCCAGATCTAGATCTAGATCCTGGATGAATTGTATACATTGGTCAATTTTTGCAGAATTTTCAATGTTCAAATTGCCAGATTTGTTGAGCCATGTTTGGTGTCTGCACGAGATTGATCAGCCACATGTATGTTTGTGCACAATATGAATGTGAATTGCAAAACACAAAATGCAATGGGGCCCTGAGAATGCCCACAGTCATGTAATACAGGATATAATGCATTGTTGATTGACCAATCAGATTACATAATTCACCATCACCCAAAGGTCATATCCATCCAAAGTACCTACAAGTAGTACTGTATGGCATAATAGCCTTGTGTATATACATACAGTGTAGTCGTGCCCCTTCAAAGTAGTGACTATCTTTCATGTCCTGTCCCAGTATGTCCTGTACTTTTTGCCACCAGATAACATAAGGTCTGAAATGAACACTAAAGGAAGCACATCAGCTGTTGAAACATGTATCACATTTCACCCCTTGTGATGTCACGCTTTATGTCTGAAGTTAAACCATCACATCATTATTAGCTGACTTGATAGCCATTTCAGGAAGTGAAAGGAGATTTTAGATACAGAGTCACTTTCAATTGATAACTTAAAGGACAACTTACATCAAATTTGCAAAGTTCAAAAAAGGGTTGTGAGCACTTGTCATTTAGAGTTATGCTGACATCAAGTAAAATACATAAAATGGGTAGACGGGCAATTTTTTTAACACTAGATTTTGTAGCATTGCTTGGCAAATTATGTCAGAGTTTTGCAGCTATAGCATGTATACATGTAAGGGCATTAGACAGAAGTTTAGGTGGGGAAATGTGTGTAGGAGATCTATTATCTAGGAAATATGTACAGTGTACATAAAAGATGTGTCAGTAGCACAGTGAGGAACACTGATTTCTGGTTGCTTGTTTTTATGATTTTTTTTTTTTTTCAGGCTACTTCTTCAAGAATTGCCTTTGCATTGTGTGACTCACATAGCAAGGAATAAAAGTTTGTCAAAATTTCAGTTTAGTACAGTTTGAATTTGCGACAATTTCCTGACATATGGATTACAGACGTGGACAAAGAAAATATCTTATTTGCCGAGTATTTCATTGATTATTGAAATATGTGGAAAAATCTGCCAAATTGATATTTTCCTGATGATTATATTGGGAATGTTGATAGTAAAAGTAATGTATGGTGATGAAAGTCATCATATTCGTAAAATGATTGTAATTGTTGAGAGTGACATTGTTAGTATTACCCACTTCAGCAATCTGGGATCTTAACCCGTTGAAAAATAGTCCCAAGGACACTCAAGGCAGGTGGCTATGGGAAGCATGTGTTGTATGAAAATAAGATGGTCCGCAGTGGGTTAAAAGAGAAAGTTTGATGTATGTTTGTTTTTTTTTCCCCAATAGACAGGGGCAATGACAACTGGCTGATCAAGTACGACAAGTCATCATTGGAGGAGGATGCCCAGAGTGGTGGGGAGCTGGGAGACTGGGGCATGGTTCGACCACCAAACATCAACGTCGCTGCCATCGACAACGGCCTGGCCTTCCCTTTCAAACACCCTGATGAGTGGAGGACGTGTGAGTAACATTCGGCATATGATCATTTTCCAGAAAACAGTTACACATCACTATATTGCATATCATCGCTGGGGCAACAGGACCGTATATCTACAAAATGTCAAATGTTCAGGAGAACAAACATCATGGCAGCCAAAGCACTATATCAAATGGGAAAGCCTTTCCTTTGACATGCTATGGTAGCTTCATTTTGGGGGAAAGACAGCTAGGATTTGGACAGGACATCACTTATCCAAAAAAGTCATTTTCACCAAAATTTGAGATACAAGGTCTTGTCATCCCAGGGACAATGTATGAAGGAATTGATCAATCTATTCTGCATGAATCAATTACCTAGATTACAGGTCATGTCCTAGATGCGTACCATAGTATACATTTTTTTTAAAATAGTTTTGGTGACACATCGTGACATATTAATTTGTTCACTCAAGAGATTGTGAAATTCCTGAAGACTTTGGCAGGACTAACCAGGTTACCATATATGCAGAGGGTTAATTTGTGATACTTCAGAAATGGACTCATAATGACTAAAGTCAGAGGTATTATTATTTGCCCGTCTCGTCACAGCAGTGAAGAAGGAGATGACGTTATGTGATCTAATAGACAGTCATCTACCAACGATGATACCAACATAATATTGAAAAGTGAGATATTCTGAGACCTTTAATGTTGAACCTTTTAACCCCAAAATACCTATGTTATGCAGGAATAATGAAAGTTTTAAGGAGCCTCTTGGGGTATTTCACTTCTTTCTCACCATTAACCCTTTCTGTGCTTTGAATGCCAATTGGTAATGAAAACCCCATAGAGTTGTACACACTGTAATAAGTCTCTATCACAGAGAGGATTAAAGGGCCTGTACTAGCATCAATCTGCTTTGCCCCAGTGGGGTCAACTACTTGAATAATGCCTTTGGTTGAGGTTTTAGCAACCCAAATCTTGTTCTAAAGCTAGTTCCGCAAGGTTTACAAGTTATTAGGACTTATTCTATATTGTTCAACTCCACTTTCACTGGTTTAACCTAAGGATAGCCCTTTATCCTTGCATTCATTTGATTGTTTGAGTTTGGGTTTTTTTCCGAAGTTTATGCGCACCCTGAGAACAAAAGATTTAGGCATTTCCACAGTAAAAGGGTACTTTTCAGGGATGTCTCCTTATCTTCTATTTCCAGTGTGCAGTACCCCCCGATACAATGTGATTTTGATGAGAGTGGTGAACATGGACAGACCAAAATGTGACAAGATGGTCTGTCCATGTTACACACGTTCTTCACTAAGTGTAGAAATGGTATAAAACACAAAGTTCAAGAGAATTTTAGAGCTGTTATTATTTTCTCTCATCAAAATTAAGCCATTCTGTTGAAAAACAAAGTTTCAGTGAGCATTCATAATTGAACCTCCGTATGTTAGTACATAGATTTCTGTCCTGCGTTACATGCATTCACCCAAAATTTTTCATTTTGGAATATATTATAATAGATTGCTTGTTTGAAGCAGTTTTGATGCGAAGTTATCTCTCATTAAAGTGTTCTAGCAGATCATATTGTATTGGGGATACTGCACATCGTACACAGAAAATTTGGAGAATCCGTGAAAAGTACCCTTTTACTGTGGAAGTGCCCACTTCCTTCAGCAAGCAGGATTTATTTCACACTGCATTCTACGTAGCGACAGTGAATGTGTGGAAATTAGATTTAAAGGAATTGAAAATCCTTCAAAGCAGGTTTTGAAACTCTGTTATTGCTGTGGCCTGTAGGTTTTTGCTCGAGGAATGTCTTACCAGTTGATGTCATAAAACAACCAACCATGATACGTTACCATGCCAGATCACATAGATTTTAGTGTAATCATGCCTGCAACAAGTTTAACTTGTTTTGGGATGACATGGGGTAGAAGTAGACTTGAAATTAAGCTTTTATTTTAGGTACTGCAAATTTGATTTTGGTCAGTTATGAAATAGTTTATCGTTTGCTTAACCATTATTGCCAAGCTTAAATGGCAACTCATATGGATGGTTGGTCAGCTCTTTACTCAGTTTGATATAAAAAAAAAATGATATCCGGTCCCACAAATAAGACCAGATTAATATCTTCTGTGTAGAATTGATAGAATTTCAGATATTTTGTCCATTGTCAGGGTTCAATGAATTATCTCAATGTGTTTTGTAGGTCAGAACTTGCAAGTGAGAGAAGCTACTGTATGTTCCCACAGAAGTTTGTGATGGCATGGTTCCAATAATGATACAAAGTCTACTTGTGAATGTACTTTTGCTTTGCTGTAGGAAAATCATTCGACCGGTTTATTTTCACAATGGTAAACTCGTGGCAGATATAGCAAAGTCACATGCTATATAAAGATAGAGTCCCGTGTCTGAGAACTGTCCTGATATAGGAGACCTTTACACTGCAGTTTGTCTGTTTGCTTTTCATTTTCCATCTGTACAAGATATTAATGGCTGGATAAAAGTTATCAGAGTGCTGCTGGTCTTCCAAGGGGACAAGTTGTATGAATTGAGTGTACTTTGGCCGAACCACTTCACTGGGTTTAATTAGCACCCTGCTCTTTGCGATGAATGAACGAAGCGGGATATTTTACATATGTGGGATTGTGACTTTCTGACACACGGGACCGCCATGTTAGGTCCTATCTGAGGGACAGAGTATTTTGCCTCTACCAGAGTGGGCAACATGATAGCACACAACATTGCTCAGTAAGACACACTGGGCTTTGAACCCAAGCCCAAACCTTAACCATTTGATTGAAAGGCAGATACGTTACCAACTGACTAATCTCATAGTCCCATAGGTTTGGTTTGTTCACCGTGTATCCCCCTTTCCCCGTTTCTTCTGCTGTCATATGTTTATAATTGAAACAAGCAGGGCTTGCGTGATCCCAGAAATCACTGTTATCTTACCAAAAGGATTTTGTTTGTTTTTTTAAGAAGAAGAAAACAATCACTTCATTCCAAATTCTCTCACAACTGCCTACTGGGCTTCTGCAGTGAAAATGTGTAATAGGCATCATGTTTGATGATACATAGCTTTTCAAAGGAATTCTTGAGATAGACCTGAGCAACACAAGAGGGTCAATTCCAGATTATTTACAACGCATATGGAATTTGCACAAAGTTTGCAGTACCGATATATTGTGTCCCTTCCTGATCACAAACATCATGGTTGTGGCACTATTTTCTCTCCTAGTTGAGATAGTTGGCTCATAAAAGAGAATGTTTTGATGCCACAAACTGTCCCCTTTCTTCTGCCCTGTTCCTTCCTATAGCGTAAGGTTGATATGTGTATTATGATATTAATGCGCTTTGTGAAGATGATTCATTATTATTCTTTCTACTGCTACATCTTGGTCTTTAACCCGTCCTCAAAGGGTTAATAGAGGCTAGCGTTTGAGAAAATTTGGACCAGGGCGTTATTAGGAAGTAGAGTAAAGCATAAGCTGTTTGGAATAAAAGTGAAAGTTGATTATGTCTTTCCCACCCCTACCAGCCCTACACCACCAAAACAGATAATTTATACAATAGAAGCCATGTCTATACTCATTAGGTTTTACAACAAAAGGTCTAGTCCCTGGACACATCATGTGATGATAGGAGCATTATTGTGGTGGATGACAATAGTTTCTATTTGATTTCTGCAGTGATTTATGGTATTTCTATACCAAATTATGTTTTTCACTCGATGAGAAATTCCTAATGGTACTCACGAGGTTGTGAATCTGGGTGGCCATGCTGGAGTGAATTCTGTATGTGAAACTACAGTCGTACCTTGTGCTAGTGAAGTTGACTCTTCATTTTGAAGTTTTAATCTGGTGTAACAATGTGAATGAATGCTACTAGATTGAAGTCATGTCACTGACATCTGTACTCAACTCCAGTACAAACAACCCTTGGGTAGAGGTACATACTGTTGTGAGGAAGCTGCCAACAATTTCCTCGCCACAAATTTTCCTTTCATGTGTGAACATAAAAAATAATAAATAAAAAAATAGGGTGCTATCGCAGGCTTCAAATAGAAGGGGCTTTGTATCAGAGGGAGAATGGTGAAGTTTAGAAGAGTACTGAAAATAATTGAAATGACAATAATGATTATGATTGTGATGAGAGTGAGGGTGTTAATACCACCTTTGATCATATCAATATTGCTAACAGTGATTATGACAATGTGAATGAGAATATTTCTTCTTTGTCTTCTACTACTACAACTACGACTACTACTACTCTACTACTACTACTACTACTACTACCACTACTACCACTACTACTACTATTACTACTACTACTACTACTACTACTACGACCACTACTACTACTACTACTACTACTACTACTACGACCACTACTACTACTACTACTACTACTACTACTACTACTACTACTACTACTACTACTACTACTACTACTACTACTACTACTACTACTACTACTATTACTACTCCTACTATCAATGATAATATAATGATGATAACAGTGATACTGATAATGATAAAGAGTACACAAAATCAAAAGTAAGAACAATATTGAAGATAACAATACTAGTATCAACAGCAGTTGAGTCGGGTCCATATCGATTCCTCCCTAGTGGAGCCATTCCATCCCCGCTTAATAAAACTATTTTTGATGTCGTCTTTTCTGTGGACAGATCCCTACCATTGGGCGTGGTTACCTCAGGCCAAGCAGCAGTTCTCCCAGGACACCATCGACCAAGTACTACCCAAGATTAGCAACATGAACTTCATTGAAGAGCTTTGCCAGGAGCTGTACAACCTCTTTAGTGTGAGTACAGTGTCTTTAAGGTGGGCATGAAGATCATCACTACTTGGTGATTGCACCAAGAAGTGATGGTGATGGTAATGGTAATGATGGCAATGGTGATGGTGATGGTGGTAATGGTGGTGGTGATGATGATTGTGATGATGGTGGTGGTGATGGTGATGGTGATGGTGATGGCAGTGGTGGTGATGATGGTTGTGATGGTGATGGTGATGGTGGTGATGGGGATGATGGTGGTGGTGGGGATGATGGTAATGGCAGTGGTGATGATGGTAATGGTAGTGGTGATGATGGTGATGGTGATAGTGGTGGTGATGGTGACATTGCTTAAAGTTGGTGCCAGTGCCTAAAGCGGTCATATGATATGCTGGTAATCATAAAGCAAACACCTTGATTCTTGGTGAGTTACAGTAGAGTGAGATTTCAGTAGTCCAAAGGTGCAAGTGTCAAAGTTCTTTTGTGAATCAAACATATTGTTTGGGTGCTGATAGTGCTTTATTCATTTTCCTTTGAAGGTGATATAGTGAAAATAATTTGTCCAGGAGTAATTTTGCTAGAGACTTCAATTTGATATGAAGTATTTGCAATAGAGATATGGTACTTGTAACATCAATGTGCACATTAATTTTGAATTATCGCATTATCTTTGTTTTGGGTTTGTTTTTTTTTTCCTCAGGAGGACAAAGGTTTTGACAAGCAGATGTATGAGAAGCAGATGGCAGTAATGCGAGGACAGGTATGAATAACATCCTCCAAATGAATTATGATCTTGTGACAGTAAAAGCCTCCTTCAGACCCGAAATTGATTACTCAGTGCAATGGAATACCGAAAGATGTATAATACAAAGACATGGCAATTTGCAGTCAGAGCAGAAATATATTGTGCTGATTAAACCATGATTTTTTTTTCTCTCTCTCATACATTTCTCTGGAGTGCACAAGAGATTTAATGATCAGGAAAGAATTGAAAATATCACATATGAGTCTTGTGAAACATATCATATCTCTTGTGATGGGAATGGTACTCCACTATATGAATTTATTTTAATTCTGATAGAAAACTAACCAAGTCCTGATTACTGTGCAATGATATGTATTAATCTTCTGTGATTAGAAAAAACCCAAAACAAAAAATATGTCTTGTTCTTTCTTATCAACCTTTGTGTAGCATCCGCCTTAATATCAGATTAAATTTGAGAAAAGATACCATATTGTCTTTGTTCTCCATCCACTCCATCCTACAACCTTCCCTCCGACCACACCCATTATCCTCCAACCCCGCCCGTTATCCTCCAACCCAGGTGCTGAACCTGAGCCAGGCCATGAGGGACAACAAGTCGCCCGTCCAGCTGGTTCAGATGCCCCTCATCACCGTGGAGAAAAACAAGACGGACCCCAGTGGCGGTCCGGGCCGGATCCGGCATCACAGCGACTCCTTCACCCAGAGCTTCCACCAAAAGATGCCCTTCTTCAGCTGCTGCTGATGCTTGTTGCCAAGGTGGTTGCCATGGTGGTTGCCATAGTGACAGCAGGAGAAAAAAAAAAACCATGGTCCCTTCCTGTATTCTGACCTTCAAATATGACTATTCCACTGTCTGTATCTCTTCGTACTGCAAAATAGTAAATGGCTGGGTGCAGTATGGCAGATGGTGTACTGGAAGATTCCCGCTGAAGGTGGAGAGAGGAATATTTGTTGGATTACAGGGAAAGGTGTGGTCAAAGTATGGTGTCTAGTCAGACCTGCTAGGGGCTAATGGTGATGGGAAGGGGCGTGACAGTGGTTTTAGAAGACACTGCGCTGGGAGTCTATCTCACATACTGGCTATAGATGCCAAAGTTGATGTGAGAGTCAAGACACTGCCCCGTGGGAGAAGGAGGAGGAGCCCTGCTGATATCTTGCAATGCATGCTACCTTAAAACTAAACAGTAAATCTCTTGTTTCCCCCTTTAAATCCTGCCAGATATATGATTTGAGCATGAAGCACAAAGGAACCGTGCTATTATTGGAACCATGCCTTACAAAATGATAAGTGTGAACCTGCCTTAAAGAAGTAATAACTCCCAATCAGACTGATTGACCTTAGGTGTTGGTTGTTTGTCGTTTCTTATGAGAACTTGCAGTAGGTTTTTAAGGAACTTGTTTAGTTAATCTGCAGTGGTGGTGATTGTAGTTACTTTTTTCTTTTCCAGCTGTGTTGATTTCTTTGTGAACTCTAAATTTCCCTGTTTTCATTCAACCAGATAATAGATTACATTGTAAACGTTTTCAGGAAATATTTTCCACTTTTTTCTTTCTTTTTGCCTGTTCTGAAATCCTGTGTCTTCTGGAGGAGCCGTAATCATTCACATTTTTAGTTATTTCAAGTTTGAAGAGTTATAGCAGAGAATTGAATTAATCAGACAATAGAAATAGAAAGAAAGCTATTTGATGTTACAAAGCTGTGATGTCCTGTTTTCCTGGACAAGCCAGTAATTTTACATAATGTGGAAATAATTTGCATGACAATTCTAGAAGAATAGGGTCATGTTCTTATTTAAAGCCACAAATTCATCAGTTGTATGAGGATATATGTTTAAACTGTGGTCAAAACAATGACTGTTTGCTCAAATTAGGGAGCTGTGGGCATCTTCATCCCAAATATTATCCCTTTGTGTAGTGTGCATGAGTTTCCACTGTGGCAACTATTATATCCTTTTATAAGTTAGATCCATTGCAGTGAGTCTTGGTCACAGTAGTAAACAAAATATGCATGACTTGCATTAATGACTTTATAGTCCTAGTATTTGATGTGCCAGAGAGAAATGCATTTGCACTGTATGATGACTGGCAGATAGTCTCTAGTCTCAGAGAAAAAAAAATGGCAGCTCAAGGAAACCTTTTGCATTTTGTCTTCAAATTTTGATGCTTTCCATCAGATGAGGCACAGGTCAAGGGTCACAGAACTCCTTTACACGCAAATTTGCAAAGGAGAGAGGTGATGGTGAAGGTTTCATTGATCATGGCATACTTTAATTTCAACTTTTCGATGGCCATGGGGCATTATTTGTTTTATTATAGTGAAAGGAGAAAGAGAAGAAAGGTGCTTGGGTTACTGTGATACCTAGATGTGCTGCATATGAATCACGTCTTAACTGATAACCATAGATACCCAGCTTGCATATAGTATGAATAATATCTTGTGACAGTTGTTAAGAGGGGTTCATGAGTTTATCAGACCAACCACTAAAGATCTCTTGAACAGCGAGTGTATTCTCTTACTAAAGTAAGTTAACGACAACGTGCGTTTATACATAACATCAAAAAAAAATTGATGCTTGTGCAGGAATTTAATCTTTCTTTTGATACTGCATCATAGAAAAGTGACTATTTTGATGTGATATGTGCATAATCCGGCCTTACTGTCAGCCCTCGAGACACAGTGGGCAGATTTTGAGCCAGATGAATGTGATCAAAGAGAGTTATTGTGAGAAGAGGTAATATGATACAGTCACAGGGTGAGAGAAAATTTATTCACAAAGTTCATCAGGAGATGAACTGATGGCCAGTTTTAACCGCCGTATAATATCACAGTAAGATACGTTTGGATGAGGTCAGAAGCAGTGGCTCTAGACATAAAGCAAAAATACATGATTATGACTTCAAATTTAATATTGTGTTTGAAGTTAGTGTATTTTTGGGTTATAATTAAAAAACAGCAGAGAAAGAAACCAGTCAAACATATAAAAAGGAAGAGAACAAAATGTAGACTTAGATCTTGGACTCCACTGAAGATAACAGAAGGGACTTGTGTTTCTGTGAGAGCCTTTGGTTACCATGGTATCCAATAAAAATGGAGAACATATATAAAGTAATGATAAGAAGTGTATGAGAAAACAGTAATAGTGACCAAGTGAATATAGAATGTATGAATCAACAAACAACTCTGTATTAGACAGTAGCGAGAAAAGACAATGACAGAAAGTATGAAATTCAGGATTTATAGAAGAGTTGATTTTTGGCATTTTGTTTGTGTACATTCAAGTATTTATCTGATCTCCCATTTGCAAGCAAACAATTAATTTGAATGATCTATATGTCCAGAGATCACATTTTAATAATGAAAATCACATATTGATAAAGAAATAACATTCCATTGCATCCTTCCAGCAAAGCTATGGAACTCTTCAAATTCACTTGGCAAAATGCTGTAGAACCAGAAATATTTGTCTGCATGAAATGTGATAAATTTTTTTGAGGAGCCAAGATCCACAAAGGTAGAATGCACCCCAGAGTGTTTGTCTGCATAATGCATTGAATGCCAGTGGCGATTCACTAAAGCTTCATGCCGTGAAAAAGGCCATTGGCTCCAATATGTGAAAATTTTCATACAGAGAATGTTTCTGGCGTACAGTATATTTGTCGCTGAGAGAATGGTAGATGATGTGCTTTGGCAGAAAGAGCATATGTGTATTCATTAATGCAAATGTGACGAATGGAGCCTATATGAGCTTTGTGTTAATACATAGTATGTATGGATATCATAGAGAGTGTGTTACTGAGCTCTACCAAACTTGAAGATTCCTACACTGTGATAGGTGTAAGCCAAAAGAGTCCCTTTGAAATTTGACATAAATTGCTTATTTCCTTTATTTCTTGTGATCATTATTCAACTTTCTAGAAATCCAGGAATTTTGTCATTTTTATTTTGTGACACAATGTCCAGGTATAGACTTCAAAAACTGATGTCAAATGGAAGTCATGGGATTTTCATTGGAAAACTTAAGTGCAAAGACTGCATTCACATGTATGATTTAGTCACAAAGTGGAAAATGTTTATTTTGGTATCTGAAGTGACCATGTTAATGTGATGGACAGTTCTCGAGTGTTGAAACAAGATTAAAATTTGACTCTTTTAATTTGATTGACGCTCAGGATTAACGAAAGGTATGCTCTGAACAATTCTTCTTACCAAGTGCAATATATACACAGGATCTGGGAGATGAAAATTGTTAAAACTGTAACATTTACACAGAATACTAGGTCGTAAGCATCTGACTAAGTATATAAAGGACCAATGTGAATTTAAGGAATCCATCACTAGGAAGAATCAAATACAATCCTCTAGTACATCACTTTCAGTATGTTCACAAACTTCATAATTTTCAACAAGATTTAAGTAATCATTTCCAAGATTTATTTTCATAAATTTCACTAACTTCTGCATATATTTCAAGAATATATTTATTGCTCTACTTTTGAGCCAAACAAGCTGGAGCCTATGTACCCCAGTATGCAATCTCGTAAAGAGATGTGCGACCGAAAGAAGTGCATGTATAGCTCATTCTGTGTATATTGAACAAATTTGTACACAGTGTTGGTGAATTTAGGAAAGTCGGCATGTTTTTGCTTGTATATCTGGGTTTAGTGAAGATAGAAGATATTTAACACAGTGTATCTAATTATGTTTGCTTCCTTCTTTGTCTTGATGAGATGCAATCAATAAGGCAATACTTTTGTGTTTGTTTGCTATGAACATATTGTTCTGAGGTACTAGTGTTTGTGGTATTAGAGAACACTGCTGCCCGTATGATGAAAATGTGTCACCCTATCCATGTATTACATAAATAGTACTGTAAAAGTGGAAATTTTCGTGCAACCAGAAACTAGCGCGAAAATAAAAACACGCGAATATTTTTGCTTGCCATACGTTCCTGTGCGTGATGTCTTGATTCCGCGGAATTAAAAACACGCGAAACTCTTCTGACCCGGCCTAGCGCGAAAAATTAGTAGCGCGAAAATATCCACTTTTACAGTACATGATCTTGAGTGCATTATACTAAAATTGCAAGCGTATATGTACAACAAATGCATGTAATTTGCCAAATTCATCTCTTTTCACCAATCCTGAAGGCATAGGTGAGATAGAATTGCACAAGGGCTAATTATGCATTTGGAGTGTACATTGCCTAGGATAGTGCGTGAAAGAGCATGTACTATATGATAAAGTAAATGAGGTGCATTTATAACATTGATTTGTGTAGACTAGGGGGATTTCCCATGCAAAAGTTTTATATAATCTAGTTCACAGCCATGAACTAAAATGAAATCAGTGAATGTCAATTGGTATCCAATTCAACCAATCACAAATGATGTTATAAATACACATATGTACACTATTCACTCTATATGTATTTCTTTTGTTTTTATTTTTGTTTTTGTTTTGTTTTACTGGTGAAAGATTAGACACAGTGGACAAAGTTATCTGGCATAAAGTGATAAAAAGACACCAGTTGTGGTGGCCAGAGAAGTCTTGATAGCTATACTTTGGAGTAATTTAGTGATTTTATGTATATTTTTCAAAGCTTTCAAAATTACTTCAAATGTTAGGAAATTTGATAGACTGTTCATTTAGATATAAAAAAAAGCATTCAGAAGTATAATCAAATTAGACAATGGTGACAAGGAATTGATATTTCAAGGATTTTACACATAATATCATTTCAAGCAAATTTGGTGCATTTGAAATTGCATAAAAGTACAATGATGGGAAAAAAAGATACAACATGTATTTGACTGATTGTGTTAATTTGTTTTTAAGATCCAACATGTGTTGCCATGTGCCTTATTTCATGTTGTGTTTTGTGCATGAATATTCTTCTATAATGCCTAATCAAACCTGTCCTTTTATATAATTTCCTATCCAAATTTTCATCTACAAAGCATGTTTCTTGCAAAACTTTTTTTATGTGACAGTAGGCAAATGGTCTCAGACTAGTGTTTTGTGTTGAAACATTCTTGCAAAGTACTGAACGATTTTCAAACAAAGCTGTTTATATCACCCAACACCAGTGTGATATGTAGTCATTTTATAGAGTATAGTTGAAATTGTTCTTTCTGCTGAATAATGATCTTGCAGCATTTAAGAATTTCACTTTATCATTATTCAGCAGAAAATTCAACTGAAATTCAACTGAAATGCAATATAAAACGTGCATGTTTCCACCAGGATGTTCGTAAGCTTGGACTGTTCACATGTTTATAGATTGCTATTAGATGATTCAAAAGTTTTCCCAAGAATTGTGTGACTAATAAGTAAATTTTGCTAAAGACTTCTTTTGTTTATGTAACACCAGAGTGAATGTGTTGGATATCAGAGTGGCTATTCAGGGTATACATGTACACAGAAATGCTAGGAATGTGACATCGGACATTAAAACAGTTTCTAGCTTCATGAGTTAGTAAATGAGAGCAATGGGATATTAGTGTGACCTCATTATTATTATACATTTGTAATTTTTTTTTTTAAAATCTAGGAAGAGAAACCTAGCAAATATACAGTGGCTGACCCTATTTACACTTGATTGTACCCGAGCTTGAATATAATTCTATGTGCAGGGAATATTCCTCAACTTTGCAGTCATCATCTGGTTGATTCTTGCTCTTTCTAACATTCTATCCAGGGTTCTCAGTATGGAAATCCTAAGATGGTGCACACATAAGTTTGCTGGTTCATCCTATCTTGAGATATAAATGATCCACTGCTGCTATGCTATATTCCTTTCACTATCTTCTTTCTTGGCTGGCTTATCACAGTAATTCTTCATGACAAAGAAGGGGCTAGGGGTGGTATTCTGAAAGTTTTCCTAAGTTTCTTCTCAACTCAGAAAGTTAGGAAGTGCCTAGGAAAGACGGAATCGGTATTCTGAAATTTCTTCAAAGGAACTTCTTAATGCAAATTAGGTCATCCTTATCCCCATCCACATCCTTTCTTTAGCCAATGTAAAATGCCATATCATAAGGAACCATCCAATGACAATGGCATATAGGGTTAAAATCACATGTGCAGCATGTCCACGTTCTCATGCCCATTTCTCGCATCAAAGTCAAGGGTGGGGCTTTCCTAAATATCTTCCTAAAATTCTTTCCTAAGTGCATTCTAGAATACCAACTTCTTCCTACAGTGTGTATGTCAGAAATTTGCATATCTCATCCCCATTTGCATATCTCCCTAAGTTTCTTCCTAAATTTAGGGAAAAAAGTTATGGAAGACACTTAGGAAGAAACTTAGGAAGATTTTCAGAATACCACTTAGGAGAAAATCCTGACTTAGGAAGAAATTTCTTCCTAGGAAGGATTTTAGAATACCACCCCTGGTCTATAGTAAAATCTCAGGAAGGTCCCACAGGAAGGTACAGTGGACTCCCGTTACAACGAAGTCCTCGGGACCAGCAATTTTCTTTCATTATATCAAAATCTCGTTATAACCAAACAAATAAACAATAAAAAAGCATAGAGAGAATAATGTTACAGCCTGAATTTTTATTTTGTTGTTACCGGAATTTCATCATGACCGTGTTCGTTATAACGGGAGTGCACTGTATATGGCCATAGAAAGGTGAGATCATATACTGAAGTTTTGTCATTTATGGACTAAACTAAAGAGGTTTCTGTTTTTACATTTTATCATCCCAACTGTCAATCAGAGGACAAGGATTCATGGTATTGTGTGTCAATGTAATGGAGTTACTGAATTAATTCCTGGGTCAAATACAGTGTAGTATGGGGAGATAATGTGGTACAAAATATATTTTGATGTTGGATGTTGGGAGGCCTTTAATTTTTATCTTGTTTTGAGTGGAGCAAGATATGCTCACACATGAAACTTGTTGATGATGTTATGGTGCAGATCTGTATAATGCAGCTTTCTTTAACTTGCCTTTTCGAAGGGGCAAACTTTATATGGCACAATGAACTCCTAGAAATAGGCAAATGAATAGCTGAGCAAGTAGCTGCTGGAATGAGGGGCTTGAGTAGAGTGAGAATTATAGGAAATTTTCATTGGTAATGCATGGGAAATGTAGCGGACATTTAAATTGATGATTGAATGATTTATTGACTTTGTGATGTTTTGTGTGAAACTGAGTTATATCAAAACTGTTAAATTGTTGAAAAGCATAAAACAATTAAATTGTGACATGCAAAAATTTTGTGTGCATGTGAAATAAAAGGCTGTGGAAATGTTGAGATTAAATGCTATATATTTCTGGCAGGAAATTAAAAACAACAAAGCAAACTTACTGACTTGCTCTTTGTCAACCAAAGCATGAAATATGAGTTCAAAGTTTTATCATAACTGTGTGTCCAGTGTCACGACGCAAAGCAAGACATTTTGCCCTTCTTTGTGTATCATGTTGTCATATTATGTATTTTCTGTTTTGCTTTCAAACAGAGATTGACATTAAAATGAAACATATCTATGTAATTACCAAGTGTATGTCTTATGTATAAGTTGTCAGTAGTGTGTATTCTTGTAAATCACATGAGTGTAATCATTTTTTAACACCATGGCAACAATAGACATCTTGATGTAAAAGGCATGTAAAGTCGCTGGAAGCAAGGCAAATGCCTCAGAGTTTATCTTTCATTTTTCTGAAATAATTTACAGGAGAAATATGATATGTAAGATGATGTTAAAGGTGAAACATAGTTCTGGTACGCCTTCAAAATTGTCAAATTTTGCTATCGGTGTGAAATAACGCTTTAAATTAAGATACTCATTGGGTAACGACAAAAATGCTAAATATTAACCAAAAATATTTACATCTCAGAACTTACATGATTGGGGTCAAGCCAACTCGGACTCGGAGACAACTCGGCCTCACTTTGATGGCGGGGCCGAGTTGCTGTACGTCGTACTATGGGAGTGCTTCACGTTCTGGCTGGTCGCAGTTATGGGCCGAGTTGATACAACATGCGCATCAAAGAACCTCTTTGGCGTGCCTACAAAATGAATGTGTGCCTATGTGTAGAATAGGGCGTTCACAAACTGTGTATAAATTGTCTGAAATAGGATTGGGTTGTCCCTGAGACCGAGTTACCCGGGATCCTTCTGGAATAAAAGTTGGTGTACTGGCTTTTATTTCTTATCTCAAAAAACTCCGAAACAACTCATCATCCTGCTAAATCGCATCAGCCAGGTAAGTTTCTTGGCAGACTCTTTCCATATATTGCAAGCAAATATGAAATGGTGCAAGACGGGTTCTCAAACCCTACCTAGAACTATGTTTTCACTTTAAAGACAGACAAGATATGAAAGGTATACTTGGAGCTGTCTTCAGACTTGCCCAGCCTCCATCAAATTTTATCCACAGATAGTGAGTGACATGAAACTTGTCAGCCCTGACACGTTGTCAGTTTCTGACAATTACCATCGTAACAGTCAGTGACCAGAGCATCTCAGCCTATCAAAACCAAAGATTTCAATGAAATTGTCAGAAACTGATAATTTTCATGAAATGGTGCCCTGAACCAACCTGTGGCGAGACTTTCTTGCATTGTGTAACTTGCATATTTGTGTGTGTGTGTGTGTGTGTTTGTGTGTGTGTGTGTGTGTGTGTGTGTGTTTGTTTGTTTTTGTGTTTGGGTTTGTGTGATTATTCTGTCTGTACAGCAGCATCAGCTGATGATAAGTTGCACTGATTTGAATGTCAGTAAAAAAAGATTATTGAAAAAAAGTACATACCAACTTAGGCATATATCTTAATACTGTTAATTATGGATTTGGATGAAACTTACAGGAAAGGTTGAGAATGACACAAGGAACAGATTATCAAAGTTTGGTAGTGATCCAGGAAATTTTTATGGATTTTATGAAGGATTTTTGATATTTTGGCAGGTACATGTAGGGTCAATGAATTTGGGAGTTCAAGCTGCTCATTTTTTGAGGTTTGCGTTCATGCACTATTAAAGTGGGTGCTGTAGATTTTACTAGGGCGAGGCGCACCGCACAGCTGGAAGTTCATGACGTAACAAAAGGCTTCTTTATTGGGAAATCAGGTGACTTTCAGCATGCATATGTATCGGTGAAAATCACTGATCTCCATGGAAGAACAAATCAAATGTGGAAATGAGCTACTCTGTGGAGGTCTGTGCTCTCAGAGTGCTTCTCCAGTTGTTTTTATTGTCTATATTATGACTGTGCTTGCCGTGCCTGTGAGGTGATGCATATACATGTACAGTCAAACCTGTCTATAGCGGCCACCCAAGGGATACAGGAAAAGTGGCCGTTATAGACAGGTGGCCGCTATAGGCAGGTAACATGTATCGTCGTTGTATACATCTATATATACTTACATGTACATGTATGTGTGTACGTATGCACATGTGTGTATCATGCATAGAACAATGCCGGTGTTCATGAAATTGTTGCACAGTAGGCCTACATGTAGCATGTGCACAGTCATGAAGAAAGCTTAACACTAGTGCATCATTGTGACTGAATAAGTGATGAATGCAACGGTGGCGATCACTGAACGTTGCCCAGGAATGACTGGCACGGCTAACAAGCAGAAAAACACGCTGAATTATCGGCTCGGCTACGGCTCCACCGGGTTTATGGTCGCTATAGACAGGTTAAAATCTACCACGGGAAACAAAATTTGTGGCCGCTGGCCGCGTTAGACAGGTGGCCGCTATACACAGGGTCTTTAACATTGCTTTTCTCTCGGGGGGATTTTTCAGTGGCCGCTATAGACAGGTGGCCGCTATAGAGAGGTGGCCGCTAAGGCAGGTTTGACTGTATGTGGTTTACACATATGTGTGGAAAGAATGACAGGTTGAGGGAGGGATAACTCACATAAGGAGGAAGAATCAAGATTTATGGAATTGAATACCTAGTGTACATGGGGGAAGAGTAAGGTGGAGTGCTTCAAATTAGGTTTTAATTCCAAACATTTCACTTACACTGTTACAGAGTACAGATAATATGTCAACTTACTCATTTATTAGTAATATACATGTACCCAAGAATGCACAATAAGTGCATTATTTTTTCATCAAAGAACGTGTAGAATTGCACATGTACCTTATAGATTGTGTCAATTATGTTATAGTTTATATAAGTTTCAAGTATCATTTGACAGTATGAAGAAAAAGAAGGCATAATCGTGATATAGTCCCCACCTCGGGTGTAACGTCACCGGTGGGGACTAATAGAATCCCCCTTGCACACAACTAGCTGTACATGTTACATGTATAAAATCTCCCTGTGTTAGTATGTTGCGCTTGTCTGCTCTCGTCTTGATTGGTCACCTCAACGCGCACGGGAGTAAGTTCTGTCGAGAAGCTCACGCAGTCTTTGGTCTTCACACTCTATTATCTCCGTGTATCTCCGTCTATTATGGTCGTGATATAGTCCCCATTCTATGGGAAACTGTGTGCGAATTACACGGCGATGGGGACGATTTCACGACCATAGAGTAGCTCCTCCCTCTGTTATGCTCGTGATATAGTCCCCACACAACGATAAACTGTGCGTGTTTCGAATGGAGATGGGGATTATTCTAACAGTATTATACTCGTGATATAGTCCCCCCTCCACAGGGAACCCGTTGCGTTATATATGGCAGTGGGGACAATTTCCACAAGGTTTATCTTGCTTGGATTTATCGGACAAATGATTGCTTTGTTGTTGTTGTTGTTGTTGTTGTTGTTGTTGTTGTTGTTGTTGTTTTTGTGTGACTTTCTCGAAGTTCGAATTGCCTCTCGTCAATAATTTTTCTTGTCATTTTCCTTTTCTATGTTCTACCGATGTTTGTGTACATAATATTGTGACTTCATTTTTTTTCTTCTTTACACGTACACACCGGATTCCTCTTTGAGTGGAAGAATGAGAGAGAGAGAGAGAGGGAGAAAAAACAAAAACAAAAACAAACCCTGACTCAATTACTGCCAGAATCCATTTACTACACTGAACAATGTGATGAAAACAAGTAGCCTACAATATATTTTTAGCAGAACAAAAGGAAAGAAAATGTTTCAATTACCCTATAACAATTAAGAATTCAGTGGGCCCGTCCGAGGCATGCAAGCGCAAGTTGGGTGCGTGCGTCGTGGTATTTATATTGATTTGTGATGATGATAATGATGATGATGATGATCATGCAATGTCAATGTTATTGCTGTAGTATTATGTCAGTTAAATAATGCATTTTCCGTATTTTCCCTTTACTCTGATGCAATTTTTATAGTTAATTTTTTTTTTATAAATGTTATTACATTTTTGAATAAACGGAAAACTACTTTGAATTCTAAAGCATTGATGTGGGTCGATTCAGCTGTTCTATTTCTTTATTCATTTCTTATTCATTTATTATCTCATTTATTTAGTCATAATTTTCGCTGCAGTTTGTGCACAAAACAGATTTTGTGTTATGCAGTATTGTGTTCTACGAGTGTTCCGTACCTATAGTTAAAAAGAAAAAAATGTAGCAATTAAGGCATAATGTTGAGAGGTCTTTGTCCAAAGCAAACGATGTTCTTATTGATAACGGTCTCCCCCACTTGCATACTTCACGCCCTATTATTTCACATGATTATATATTTGTCATGTGAAATTTTGTTTGCGTTTTCATGATTTCACTAGAAAATTAATTAAAATTCAACTATGTAATTAAATGCAGATCCCAAATCAAATGCAGGTGTATGAAATCACAACTCATTTGCCTTTAAAGACAACTTTAGAAATAAAAAATAAAAAAAAAATCGCTGCATTCAAACGCAAGAGCGTTGCAGAGATGTACGGTTTTCATAATTATACGAAACTATAGAAACTGCGTTTAAAACCATCCCTGAACATATACGGAAGTGCGTTATTGTTGAAAAGACTTGCATTGTTTTTTTAAAATCAAAATAAATGCAAGTCCATCAAATCACACGAAACGCTGTACTAGTATTTCAACGGAAGAGTACAGCCGCCAGAGAAGACTTGCGATTTTGAACAAAACTATAAGAAACTGCGTTTAAACGCATCTCTAAACATCAACGGAAGTGCGTTATTGTTGAAAAAAAACTTGTATTAATTGTTTTTTTTTTTATTTCGTACGCAAAATTAAAAATCAAGATCCATTCTGAAAATCAAATGCAAGTCCATCAAATCACACGGAACGCCAGGCTTGCGTTTGATAATCATATACGAAACTATAAAATTGTAGGAAACTCAGTTAAACTCAATTGCGTTCAAACGCAACTGTCCATATTATGCAAGTCCATCAAACCACACGCAACGCTGTATTTAAAACGCAAAAGCGTTGCAGAATCTCGGACTTGCAGTTTTTGTACAAAACTAATAAAAGTCTATACGGAAGTGTGTTATACATTGTTGAAAAGACTTGCATTATTATTATTTTTTTTTTCGTAATGGCTACAGGAACTTTCGCCGTGACCGAACTTAATCTGCACTAGCACGGGAAAGAAATCGCAACATTTACACATTTCAAACTACCGAAACGCATGCTGCTTCATGAAATGTCAATGAAGAAAAGGTAGCAAGTTATTGTTACAGTTCGCTATGCCGAAGGTTTAAATCTCAGTCCAAAGTTATTAGTCCGACAATGGAAAGATGTTTGTTTTTACGAACTAGTAATCCGAAAGTTGTCGTTTTCAGATTAACAAACTTGACTTTTTTTTCTTTTTCTTTTTCTTTTTTTTTAAATTTCAGACGGGCCTGCACCGTACAGCGCGGTTAAATGTTGCGAATCGGAGCGCGAGAACAATTCATTTTCCGAGTATGGCAATAGAAATTTATAAGCAAAACAAATATGGCGAGAAGGAAAATCACACATATTATTTCAACTCAGTCGGCACTGAAAAATTATCTCGACAGAATCATACGAATTCACACGTGGCATATCTTTGCAGCAACGCACAATGAATATAAATCGCAATGGTACTTGCAATTTGGGGAATTTGCGTTTGATTTTTCAAATCAAGTTTAAAACGTAAAGTGTCTAGAAACGGGCACAGGTTTCCGATCCCGGTCTCTCAAAATCTCTCTAGAGATTTTGGAATTGTACGTTGTCGTCACTAATCCACGCGAGATTTTTGCATGAACTAAAACATTATTGTTGCTAATGTCGGTAAAGGCATGTTTTGGCGGCAAAAGGAAGGAGAGAGATTTGAGATAGCGATCCGCATGAGGCATCGTGGAAATTGTCCCCACTGACATACATAACGCAGCCGGTTCGCCGTGGAGGGGGGACCATATCACGAGTATAATACTGTTGGAATAATCCCCACCTCCATTCAAAACACGCACAGTTCGTCGTTGTGTGGGGACTATATCACGAGCATAACAGAGGGGAGTGGCTACTCTATGGTCGTGAAATTGTCCCCACCACGTGTAATTCGCACGCAGTTTCCCATAGAGTGGGGACTATATCACGACCATATAGAGGGAGATACACGGAGATACGCAAGGCTGTATGAAGAGTGTGTGTCACTTTAGTGTGTGTTGTCTCACGGCTATTGACCAATCATACGTCAGTTGCGTCAAAATCCGCAAAGAAGTATGGTACAGCTGTACCCACTACGCAATACGTGCTACACTCTCAACTAGGTAGGTACCATAGAGCTGTAGGTACTAGGTGGGATTCTAATAGTCCCCAACGGAGAGGTGGGGACTATATCACGATTATGCCAAAAAGAAAATACAAGGTGTATGGGGGTTACAGTTGTGTGTAACCTTGGCGTCATTTTATCAGTTCGGGCGTCATTCGCATACGGTGCATACGCCCGTTTGCGCGCTTTTTGCATCGTAGCAGACGACGCACAGTGAGGATGTAGAGGGCGTGTTCTATCAAAACAAACCAAGATGGCTGAACCAGCGGTAAGGCAACGTGTACAAAATGCAGACGATACGGAAGAATCTACCGGGAAACCCCCAGCAGATGCGACAGGAAATCCTGATGAATCCCACAAAGCAACATCAGAGGATCCAGACTGTGAATCCAGAGACCAGAACTCCGCTGCTGAAACTCTGGAAGATGTTATGAAATCTCAAGAAAGTGAGTTCCTTACGTCGTTTTGGTCTGTGCGGATATGCGCGAACAAGTGCAGGCTCACCAGGCCAGGCAGGCAGGCCAGGCGGAGTATCAGGGCAGGCTGGTAGCTAGCTGAGCTGGGCCAGGGCAGGCAGGGGGTCATGCACAGGGCCTCAAGGGAGGTGGAGTTTGAGGTGGAATGCCTTCCTGGCGCTGGCTGGATATCATATGACTTCTCTCAAGACTCTGGTGGATTCTTACAATAAGTTACAGGTGTAGCTGCGTTACTCAGCTCAATTACTTGAACCATATGATGTGTTAATCTAGATACTAGTCTACTTAGACCTGTGAAGTGGTTATTTGTTGGTTTTCTGATATGGGGATGGGGCATAAATTCTTCACTTTACTCAGGTAAAACCCCCCAGTGTTTGGTCATTTAAGCTTTTCTGCAATATTTTTCAAACTAAAATAATAGGTCTACACATCAGCAATGTATGTGAAATATATCAAATTTCTTTAATCTCAACTTTCATTTTGTTAAATATCACACAGAATTTCACAAAATCCCAAAATATAACACCATGACTGAGGCATGATCTTGAATATTCCCCAGAATACGGTCACCGCGACCAGTATTCGGTCAGACGATATGCGCGTTCAAAGTCAATTAGTGTTCAAGGCAGCTGAAAAACGTGCCACGCACTAACAACGTTTGCGCACAATTGCATTGGCGACATTGCGGCAACCTGTGTACATTGAGACACTGCATCGGCACGTACGGAACTTAGGTTTTTCTTTTGCATTTTTTAGGATACCATCACACTCCAAGCATGCGATAAGCAAAAAATCCCGCAAGAGAACGGCATATTTCTCGATTTTTAGCGCTTTTTCAGCGTCCCGTACTCTTAAAATTGGGCTCAATCCTTGCGCGTTTTCGGAAAGTCGCGCTGATTCTGCACTTTTGACGGTGAAATTTGGGTTTTTGATGGATTTTTCAAGGGGGCTAACTAAGGGAGTTTCCTGTCATGAATGAGTGTGCAAGTATGTGAATTGATGTGATATGCGTGTGTTGGGACAGTAGAACTTACTGGCAGGTGATAAAGAGACCGAATACCGATAGGTGACCGAATACTGGTACTCTTACACTAATTCAGCTATAATCAGGACAGGAGGCATACTTGACCACTGAACGCTGCTGTTGTCCGAGTGTTGACCTCGAGCAACAGCCTGCGCTGTGGTGTTTACTCAAGTCAGTGCATTACTGCTACTAGCCCTGTCATTACTCGGGTGCCACATGCACTGACGTACTCAACAAACAGTGCATGATTGCCCAACAAAGATGTAGATGAGTCTTCAACTCAAGACCAAGCTGACCATCTTGTAATTTACTTTCAGGTCCCTTAACTCAGATTGGCAGAAGGACCTTGTTGTGTCATCATGGTCATTTACTATGTATAATTTTTGTTCTTTGCAATCACATTAATATGTTGCTGTAAATAGCGTATTACTGTTTTATTGATTATAATCCCTTTGTAAGGGAGAGATTTATAATCTTTTGACATCAGTCAACATCTAGTACGGTACAGTGATAATGGATGTTGTGTTTGTTGATTACATGCATCATTTGGTCTTTTCACACAAATGAATTGTGAAAGATTTATTCATCTAACCTTCACAACTTGTACAAAAGTAATGTGTCCAATTGCAATACAATTCATGCCTTGCATGTACAAGATTTCACATAATTTTATCTTCCTACGGTTGAACTTGAACTTTAATACTGATTCTATAGCTAAGTTTCATTGATTCTACATATATTTCTAAGTCATTGAACTTTCCATTCTGGCACAAAAGAAAGATGAAAAAAAAATATTGCTATAATATTTTTGACCCAAATCTGTTTATACAATAACCTTAAACATTTATTGAATTGTAACTGTATCAATGCCACTGCAGAGATTCCAGCCCCAAGCATCTCCTAAACTGAAGATTCTCCCACCTGGCCTCTAGCAAACTAGAGACTCTGATTGTGCAAACTTATGCATGATAGTTATTGGGTGTAGCGCACATCATGCGCTTGAACAATGATGTCCCTTGCGGCCAGGACCCTGGTAACTTGAGGGTTATAGATACTCTCTGGTGTTATCGTAGCCTTGTTTTTAAACACATGTCAAAACTGAAGTTGGGTGACAGAAAGTTAAATTTTATCTAAAATATTGGAGAAAATACATCTTAAGTTGGAGACATACTGCTAGAGCAGTAAATTCACTCAAGCAAGATAGCAGGAGATTTTGAAAAAAAAAAAGATAGCCTCAAAGTGGGAGAGTTGGAATCAACTCATCTCCATGTCTACACATTATGTATGCATATAACATACAATGTACAAAATATATTGCAGTTGTCACAACATTCAATATTAAAGTACATTTGAACACTGGTTGAATCATTACCATCCGAACAATGATGTCTTTGCAAAATAACTTTTTCCAATCCAGATCTCTCCTTTTGGAGTTACCTCAGCACTGAGCTCACCAGAGGATATGTTTTGGAGAATGACGAAGCGAGGTACATGCAGAAGAGAGAGAGGGTTTACACATTCATCCGTGTTCCAAAGGAGTTGGAAAAGGTTTGTGAGAATGTGTCATTCAGTGTTGTTTAAATTAAGCTCTCAAATGATTCAAAAGCAAAGAAATGTTAACTTTGAACCGAGTAATATTCACAGAAAGAAGTGACCTTGAAATATCAATTTACACTTGTGCATGTGTGCAATTTGTGTGTACATATATACTCAAGTAATACACATGGATGTAGAAATCCCAATTGAGTGGAAATTCAGTTTAGCACAGAATGTGCTGCTATTAAAAGAGATAACTACTAAAGCTGCCAAGTGTGGATTGGTCATATAGCTTCTGTCAAGATTACCTTTGATTTTACAAATTTTTTTATGCAATCACCTGGAATATTGATTTCTAGAATTTCTACAGAAGTCTTAGCAGATAAAGTCGTAAAGTACAATACAATGAGATAGCTTTTTTCAGTTTGATGAGATGGTATTCGTGCATTTATCCTCATGTATCTTTCAAGGTATTGACTTGCTTTATATATCAAAGATCTGAATGTTATGAAATTATAAAAGTGCTGTTCATAGTCATTGTCTGCTGGATCAGGCAAGCCTGAAACACAACTTGTGCAAGCTTTTATAATGTAATATTTGGCATTCTTCAGGATTAAGCATTAGAATTTTACAAGATGATTTATAATAATGAAGTCATTTCAATTCAGTTCAATTCATTTCTCATTATTGATATTCATAAAACTGGATATAGAAGTTCAAAATGTGGTGGGGATTTTATACAGAAAGCCGAAGTCTTGAGTTCTTATGTGATCTCCTTGTTCTTAAGTAGTTCTCTTCAATCTCTTCCTAAAGATGATGACGTATGGATTCTTCCTCTGCATGGATGCCTTTCTCTTCATTTTTACCTTCCTCCCACTGAGAGCCGTCATTGCTCTACTCAGATGTGTCACAATACCATGCTCAGTTACGAGGTAAGAACTCATCAAATCAGTATTTAAGAAGCCCTTGAAGAATGATTAGGTGATGGTGATAATACAACTATTAATATTGTAATTCTTAGTTGACTGAATTCCATGTGTTTTGATGCTGAGGATGAGTTGTTATCATTTATTCACAAAGCACTTGGGAGAAAGAAGGGAAAAAGATGGAAAAAGATTTCATAATGCTGCATGGTCAATTTAGTGTTCTTTCAGTTTGGTTTTAAGAGTATTTACATTCAAAATGCTTTAAAGTGTGTCTTTTGTTTCCCATTATGAGAAAACAACCTATGTTTTTTGTTCCTTTGCAGCACCTTTGTAAACCTTTGTATAATAAAAAGAATGCATAGATGTGATAAGATGCCATGTGATCTAAAAATGATACATTCATACCCATAAAATGTGAGTAATAAAGGCAAACAAGACAGCAACACACTTCATTATGATAAATGAGGGACACACTGTAACTAATTGTGTTTGTGAGAAATTGGTTCACTAGGTTGATCTTGTGTGAGTCTACACCTATAGCAGTAAGTGCAAGCATTTTTTGATAAAGTCTGTGCTGATAGCCTAGAATAAGTCAGCTTGAGTGATATGAAATATAGAAAGTTTTAAAACTTTTACTGACATTAAAATCATTGTTATTAGAGATATCACATGGTGATTATGACATAGTTTTAAAGGTTGACTCATTATTCATGTCTATATACCCCAAAGGTGTTAACATCATTGTCAGTAAGTGTCTGTGCCAAATTACAGTCCTGCCTGTTATATCTGGTAATTGTTTCCACATTATCATCATTGTATGTTGCTAAATTCACGCTTCACTGACAAACTAAAGTACATGTAGATACAGGAGTACTTCATGAGATACGTACAAATACACCTTTATTTCAAGATCATTAAAATGATATCATTGTTTAAATCTAAATCTGTTTAGGAGATCAAGATTGAAGGCAGCTGAGATCTGTGACTTGCTAAAAGTCATCATTCTTGTGGTGTGCACATATCTGTTGGATAAGCTAGACATATCCATGCTGTATCACATCGTGAGAGGCCAAGCGGTCATCAAGCTCTACATTATCTACAACATGCTGGAGGTAAGGCTAGCACCAAGAAGTGTTCATGGTTATGATTTGATATCTTCATTTCTCCAATTCATGTCTGATTTAATGCTACACTTAGGTTATTAGGATTTTATTGCAGTCACAAAAGATCAATCAAAGTGCTTTTATGTATTGCTTGTTTCAAGTCACAAAAGATCAATCAAAGTGCTTTTATGTATTGCATGTTTATCATGCAGAATTTGGAGTTAAGTGTGTCAGTGGGTGTTTTGAAGAATTGTTCTTGGTATTTTTAGCAGAAGTCATCAGGTTTTCAGTGTAGTGAATTTTGACAAAGGGGTCATCAGACTTTTACCAAATTTACAAGATGAAAAAACAAACAATATTTCAGGTATCAATTTCATGTGGTATGGAGTTTGACATATTATATTGAGTTCCTTTTTCCCTGCCTGTATGCTTTTGTTTCTCTTTCCTGTCTGTCTATCTATCTATCTGTCTGTCTGTCTATCTATATCTATCAATCTATTTGTCTGTCTGTCTATCTATATCTATCAATCTATTTGTCTGTCTGTCCATCTGTTAATCTGTCTGTCTGTCAATCTACATGTTTATCTGTCCATAACTGTCTGTCTATCGATATGACTGTCTGTCTGTCTGTTTGTCTTTGTAGGTGGCAGACAAGCTGTTTTCTTCAGTTGGACAGGACATCCTGGATGCCCTCTTCTGGACAGCGACCGAGGAGCGAGACAAGAAGCGGGATCATCTAGGGATTGTCCCTCACCTACTCATGGCCATCATCTATGTCAGTATCCTTTCATGCAGCAAGGAGGACCAATGTGCATTCAATTTAAATTTTGAGCTTAAAATCACTTGTTTTTTAGCCTTTTTTAAGTTCTAACAAGTTTACTGTCTTATTTAAATCACATGGCCAATATCTATATCAGAATTCTCTTCATGCAGTAATGGGTGCAACTTACTAGGTTTTCAGAAGGAAAAGTGCTATTCTCATGTTCGACTGTGTTCATCAGTTCTTTGAGATGTAGAGTGGCCACAATCAAGAAAATCCTTGGAAAAGAGCACTTTTAAGAGCAATGCTAAAATCAGGGAGTGTGGTTCTGTACTTTTAATAGTTTTTCCGTGATATGTTAGAATAGGTGAGAGTTCATTGTGCGCTATTATTAATCGATTCAGAGATAGTCAGCATACATCAGTACACAGTCGCTGGATTTCACTCTTTGATTTCATTAGCAGCCAAATGATGAACAAGGCTGTACTTAGTTGTGAATATTTTGCTTCCATCTCAAAAGGTGGCAGGCTGTTGTCTCTAGGTATTGAATTTGATGTTGGAAGTGTGTAATGAATTACAGGCAGTCTACATAACTGTTGATGAGTGTGTGATTCATGTTTAAGGTTCTCATCTCAAGGCCATTGTTAAAGCTCTGCTATCAAAATATGTTTAGATTTTTAAAATTTCACTATCCTACATGTTGCACACAAGTTGACTTCTTTGTGATATGGAAATCTTTTAGAAGCCTTACAGATTGTGAGACCCTTAACCCCACCACCACTGTCCACTTTAAGTTATTCACACTGTCCTAGTTCTCGTTCAAGCCACTACTCTCATCGTTGCTTTCAACTCGCAGCAGAACGTTCTAACATACCTCATGGTCAACAATAATGTAAGTGGGCGCAGCGAAAAAAAAAAAGGGAAAAAAAATCCAGGCATTTATTCATGCTGTCGATTTTGGACTTGCCTTGTGCATTTGTGTTGGTGTGAGTGTTGCAGTTCGGGCTGATAGATTTGAAGGCAAATAAAGCATCACTTCATATCATGAAACCCTACAGGTTGTGTTCTGTCTTGAAATGAGTGCTGGATGATATTTTACCCCACACACTGTTTATCACAAATGATCATCTTTATCACAGCAAATGCTTGCATTTCATTAAATCTCACCAGTCAATGCATCAAGCACATTATAAATCAAACACATTATAAATCAAACCAAAATAAGTGTGTGTCATCTTCACGATGTGGTTATCAAATTTTCCTGTGCACTAGGAACTCCCTATTTTTTCCTCACCTCTCCTGATGTTTAAACATTCTTTCTCCTTTTTGTGTCTTATCATAGATTGGGAGAGAATTATAGGATTTAGTTTAGCACTTGCATTGACAAGATTGACTTTGTGACAGAGCTAAACCATTGAGCCTACTTGGTTGCTGTTAATTTTGTTTGTGAATAAAATTTTAACTCATTGAATGGTAAGTGATGGAGGTTTTCATGACAGCTTTAATATGCAGTGTAACCTCTTATATTTCAATGATAACCTCTTCTACATGTATATACCTGGAGACTGTAGTGTTTGTGTGAAAAGGAGTAGCATAATTTTGATTTTAATGTTGTTAAAAGTTTAATAGCATGTTATTTATGAGATGTGTTTTAAAGGTTTCCAATAGGCTTGTATTTATTAAGCTCCAAAGAATGCTGTGAACTTTACTTTTTGGTGGAAAGTTTTACACACAAATACTTGATTATGGCCTCTATAATGGATATACTTGATCATTTTCTGAATACTCTGTTAAACTCTTGAGGCATGGAGGTAATATTTACTTAACTCTTGACACTTTTGACTCCGTGGTCATTCCATAACACAATTTTGTGCAGTTCTTCACACCATTCTAGTCTTGTTTCAAGGCACTTGCATTATAGTAGCTTTCAACTCTCACAACCGGGCCTTGCTCACCATTCTCCTGTCTAACAATGTAAGTTGCTGCTCTGATTGGAAGCATGAGAAGCTCGTCTGTTGTGCAGTAGTTGTTATTGCTGTGCATTATTTCCTCTTTACCCATTTCCATTTTCCATGTTTGTAGGTGTATAGGTGTATTTTTGATCAGTTATTGACTTTTATGGCAGAGAATAGTTTAAAATCAGTCACAAGTAAGACTTGGGTGCATCAGAAAATGACATTATATCATGCTGTAAAGCTAAACATACGTGCATGCTAGATGGTCTTCCAAAATTGATATTCTGTTCAGGCATATAATCTGAAATGTAAAAAAAAACAAAAAACAAAAAAAAAACAAAAACAAAAACACCAAAAAACAACACTCACATGTACTACAGACAACAGCATGTCTAAAACATGGCCATCCAACTACATGTTGCTTAAAATGATAAATAAATGATAGCTTTCACTCCATAAAGGGATCTGTTAACATTCAAACATATAATCTCTTTGCTTTAAACTTTTAAGGGTAACACCCCCCCCCCCCCCCAAAAAAAAAAAAGGACTTGTTGTTTGACAAAAACACTGCCCATAAACATAGATCACAACTATTTTCCTGTGGTCTCCACATAAGAATAGATTTGCAATCATTTTTTTGGGTGATGCTCCATACCAATGTTTTGATCAATGTGATTAGCGTTAAGAACATCGAGTTTCATATTGCTACATGTACACCTGTGAATGCACATATTTAAGTGCCTGTAATTAAAGCCGTGTTGTGAACAATGGAGAAAAAAATAATGATAGCCAAGTAATAGCTATTATAGTTGCATGTGTTTTTTTATGCGAAAGCAGATAGAATCTTTATTAGCCCAATTGTTCCCCTTAAGTGTGTGATGAGTTATACTCCCCCATTCCTCACCCCATTCCGTGTACCTAGCTCTATCCAAACTGTGATGCTTGATATTAGTTTCTGCTTCTGAGTGGTTTTCATAAGATCCTGTAGGTCAGTAATCTGGTTTGAGCTGGTAGCTTGTGCAGTTTGAAGTTTGAACCTTGCTTATTGCAAAAGACCTGAGTACTGTTATTGAATTTATGTAGTTGTTTGGTAATGAATGGGTATGAGCATGTTTCGTGTGGTCAAATACTTATCATTTTTACATGGCTATCTTTTATATTATTTGGGTTTTTTTTTTCTCTCTCTCTCCTTTTCTAATCAACCACTCCTTGGATGTTGCCCTCTATGTAGAAGTCTGTTAGTGTTGTGGATAATTGACATGAAAATTTGAACAAGCTTGAGGCATATCTGGTTGTGTTAAAAAGCTTGAGATTATGCATTCCCATTTTATTTGATCAAAATCCTTATATTCAGTTGCAATGTATCTTCTTTTAGGAGCTCATCAACAGGCTTCAATGAAAGCCAGCAGTTGTACACATTTAGGTCTGAAAAGATTGACCAAGAACAGATTCATTTTGGATGGTCACTCTGTATCAGTGTAGAATAGTAAGACTTTTTGTAGATATTTTCTTCTATCAGAGTTCTCTTAATATTGTGTGTACGGAACACATACCAATGATCAGTTTATTACAATGGTGAATTATTGTAACATGTTGATAATTTCACATGTAAAATGGATTCTTCACATTGTCCTTCCTGAATATTTTGACCTACTTCAGGATATCACTTTCTGTCCTATAGTATGCACTATCCCATTGACAATATCACACTTTTTCATAAATGCCATGGATGTTTGACAAAAGTTTCAGACACTATTTTGATGAATGAAAGGTTGTACAGCCATTTTGTAAAACAAATAGTGCCCACATTTGTTACCAATTAATATATTTGATTCTTGTCATGATGGAAGTGTTGTTCATCAACCTACCCATTGTATTCAAAGCTTGCTTGGTATATATACCATCAACCTGCCCCAAGTGGACACATTTGCTCATTTTCATGATACTCAAATGCAAAAGACAGTCATGAAGTCGACCATTTCCACTGCATTCATTTCAAGTAAAATCTCATTTCAAAGATTTTATGACAAAAGCAGAGCAGGCCAATGTGTATTTTGATGGCATGACAGTGTTTGGAAAGGTTTATTTTTTCGACGAATGTCATCTACAAGTTAACAGTAATGAGGTGTGTGAGTTTATGTCCGAGCCCAGCGTAATTTCATAGAAAGCATAATGCCGTGGAGAAAGCAGGAATGTGCCTACAAACCATGTCAGTTTGTCAAAGTTTGGTGTGAATTTTAGTTGTAGTCGTCCTCTCATGCTCCAATTTCTGTGTTATTGCTGTGAAGGGGTCATTGGTTGATAATTTCATAATTTTCTTTTACTTATTATGCTTTAATATTTTCAGTTTGATGTGTGCACAGCTGTGTGTCAACAATGTTTTCAGTCATAAAAATCCTGCAGTGACAGATGATATTGTGCATAAAGAACATCTATATGTTGGCCCTGTTACTAGAAAAGACTTGCTCTATTACAGTAACTTGCTAAAATAGTAACTTTCAAAGCAACGTGCTGTAATCATGGGAATTGAGTAACTGTTGCCGTGGTAGCTGCTGTTAATGTAACTCACTGTTATAGCGAGTCTTCCTCATAACATGGTCCTAATGTATAATATTTAATGACTCATGCTGGACAGGAAAATGTTGTAGATTAGATTGCATGCTTGTGTCTTGTGAATGATAGTTTGTGTTTGGATGACATACTTGAATATTATTTGTTCATTGGGGAGAGTCAAGCTGGGCAGGAAATATGGATTCAACTACACCGAACCAAAACTGAAATTGATTAAAAAAACGTTTCCGTAGACCTTGTGGATTATCAGGGAAAGAAATGAGAAAACTTATAAAATGGTCCTCCAAAAATAATTTGATTGTAGCTTTTTCATCGAGCTTTTGTGATCACTTCCTTAACGTGATATCAAAATTCACTGTCTGAAATTTCCGCATCAACCTTTAATCGCATACTCTCCAGCACTCCATGCTATTTTAGCCATTTTCCAAGCCACCACATTGAGTGTGGCATTCAACTCCTTCAGCACAGCTCTTCTTACCATCATGATGTCTAATAATGTGAGTACAATCCGACCTTTTTTTTTTAACGATTTGACCTCTGTCTGATGCTTGGCAACGTGCAAACAGTAACGTTTCATCGCTTGGACCATTTTGTCACATCAGCTCTCCAAAGATAGAATATCATCACAAACTTATTAATAGTTATATTAAAAAAAAAAAAAAATTACTTTTTCTTTGCATTTGACAAAGGTGCAAAGACCCAATAGATAATACAATCAGTCTTATTTGTTTTTGTTATTTTTGTTTTGTGAATATTTGAGGAGTGCATAAATTTCACAGCATTTTGGTTGAATTCGGTCATTGATACAAGATAAGTTGCCATGCTGCATAAGATGACAGTGGTGTTTTTTCAGACTTGTCTGGAGGAAGCTAGCACAGACAGAAGTATCAAATTTAAACGTGTTTTCCTGAAAGTTGAGTTTGAAATATGCTAAATCTTCAAATAGTTGTATGATTCAAAAGTGACCAGAATATTAATTGCATTCTATTAAATGAATTTATCACAGTTGAGCAGGATTTACAAATAAGTCCCTCCCTTTAAATGAGAGTACAATGAACTGAAGGATAGGTGCAACAACATAACATGTGCAGCTTTGTATTGGTTGGGTGGGGAACATTTTTGGTTTGATTGCATGGTGCTAATACCTAATGGTTTATGATTTCATAATGTTCCCATGCCTTTTGAGTTGCATCAAATTATGAGTGATTTCATTTATGCCTACTTGCACGACGGATGAATGTGTGTCATGCTTTGGCATTTTGCTCTTTTTTTTCATTTGATGCAATTTTGAATTCACATACTGTATTTGTTGCTATGTATTGAGAAAGGAACTGTCTATTTGCCATCAACGTAGACATGTGCTCTGAGCAAAAATGTTGACATCATTACTGTAATAGATAGTATAGTGTGGTATAGAAAATTATGTATACATACAAATGGGTGTGTGGGGGATGGTTCTGTTCCAGAAAAAAAAAATAATTGTGTTATGCCTTTGTCACACTGATCACTGTCAACTTTTATTGAATGTCCTGTTTAAAGGGATGGTATAGTTTTGGTTGAGTTAGAGATTCAGGTTTTAACTTTTTAAGAGATAATAAGAAACTTCTTATATGAGATATCAAAGAGCATATGATTCTAAGGGGAATTCAAAGTTTATTTCATAAAAATCGGTTTTGAAGTGGAAGAGATATAAAAAAAACCAAGTAAAACGAAGTGGTCCTAATAAAAGGTGGGACCAACCTTTCATTAGGACCACTTTGTTTCTAGATATCTCAGCTATTTTAAAACTGACTTTTGATGAATAGGAAAGCAGGAAATGCAACAGGAAAAAAATCTTTAAAAAAAAATGGGGTCTGTTTATGTGTGGTAATTGTTGTCAAATTTGACAATTATGTTGCAGACAGGCCTGACTCTCATGATGTTCTTTTGCACAAACCAATTGGAGATAAGATAATATGGAGCAGACATTAATGTGGTGCTTGTCACAGACAAGTATTGTGAGTGGTAATATTCAACAGTAGTTTGCTGGTTTGTACACATCTCATGATTTTGTGCAGTGTTTGGTTTGGGACCAAGTTTTCCTTGTTATGTCTGCACAAATTTTTCTTTGGTAGTTTTTTTTTTCTCATTTTTGGCCTGAAATTTATCTTGCATTGAAAGAAACTTTGAATTTCTATACATGTAAAGGTTAGTTAGGTCATGACAATTTGCCTCAGTAAATGCAGATTCTTGTATCTGACCTTACTATAATGGCACTTGCCCTGTATCTCTTTCATTGCTGGCCAATTTTGTTCAAAACTTTTATGTACATCTTTGTCTCTCTTCACTTCACAGTTTGTAGAATTGAAGGGAAGTGTGTTCAAGAAATTTGACAAATTCAACCTCTATCAAATATCATGTTCAGGTGAGTGCACGTTGTGTTCATAAGGGTCACATTCACTTGATTGCCTAATGTTTTGTTTGCTTTCTGTAATTCAGATATTAACATTGGTAAAGCATGTTGATTTAAATCTTTGATCAATGAATTAATACAAAGCAGTTAACATTATACTGTACTGTCCAAATTTGTGAGGAAACATTTTTGTGGAATATAGTCAACAATACTAATAGAAAGAAAAGTGAATGCTAGACCATAACATACTGAAATTTTAATGCATTATTTCGATCAGTGTTATGTGGTGCTTTCTATTGTGAGACACATGTTTTTGTTATGTATTGCACCTTGTCACGTACTTTCGAGGTAATGACATCGAAGTATTGTTTAAATCTGTGTAGAGATATATACATTTATGCAACCAACAAAGAACATTTTTTTTTTATCACACAGAAGAAAACATTAGTGCTTCTATTAGATTGTAAACAAAGTTAACACTGTATTCACCATAGTTTTGTTATGTTGAGTATTTTATTCTCCATGTGCAATATACTGAGCTTCATTTTCTTCCTCATATTTTTCTCTCTCTGCCCCCATTGATAGATGTAAGAGAAAGATATCACTACATGGTGCTTCTTTTCTTTGTGGTGCTACGTAACATGGCTGCATTTTCATGGAGTCTGGGTGAGTTTGTCCTTACCATTAAAGGACAAGTACACCTTCTTTAACGTAAGGTTTGAGAGAATGTAGCAATATTAGTAGAACACATCATTGAAAATTTGAGGAAAATCAGACAATCCGTTCAAAAGTTATGAATTTTTGAAGTTTTTGTGCAGTCACCGCTGGATGAGAAGACTACTGCAGTGTGTGATGTCACATGCGTACAATGATATAAGGAAAAGATAAAGAGAATTTCACAAAATTTCATCTTTTGAAAAAAGTACACATTCCCTTGACTAGTTACTGACATATTATGTTATGGGTAATATTATTCCCATTGCCTTTAGAAAGAGGCAAGTCAGGTGCTCTTTTATTATGCGAAAAAAGTGAAAATATGTTGAATTTTCTTTACATTTTCTTTATACTGTTGTACTCATATGACATCACAAGCCTTAGTAGTCTCCTCATCCAGCGGTTCCAACACAAAAATTTTAAAAATTCATAACTTTTGCATCGATTGTCCAATTTTCCTCAAACTTTCACTAATGTGTTCTACTAATATTGCTGCATTCTCTCAATCCTTACGTTAATGTAGGTGAACTTGTCCTTTAACTGTCCCAGAACAGGATATTGTAGGTATGAACTTGAATTCATACCAGAAAACATTGTTATGGCTATGTAACTCAGCCCTTTTAAAGTTGATTACGATATATTCTGGTAAAATGTTGACTTTGATATTCAGAAGCTCCTCAATGCAATGCATTGGCATTATTTTGGGCAAGTGTTGTTTTTTTGTTTTTTTTTTCTGTTAGGCAAGTAACATTTTGAAATTGGGGCAAGTAAAGGAAAAATTTCATGTTGGCCCTGCATCAAATACAAAATATGTTTATGCTAACATCATTTTGCCAAGCATAAGAATTTGCCAAGCAGACGAATACCTGTGAGTTCATTATCTAAAGTGTCTAATGTACATACTGTTGCAGCAAAGTTGTATTATTTGTATGGTTGTGTTTGAGAACTTACATCTCTCAAATCAAGCTGTGCTTTACTGACAGATAAATTTAGATGTTTTGATGACTCAAAGAAACTTTGGTAGTGCTATAGCAATGTCTCATGTCAATCACTTCATTTTATTGTGAATTTCCTTGTTGCTGTCATCCTCTCTTAGATCATTTTTGGAAGATGCTCCCTGATGTGCTGATGGTGCTTTGTGCTGAAGTCTTGATTGACTGGGTGAAGCATGCTTTTATCAGCAAGTTCAACGCCCTTTCGGCATCAGTGAGTTGGATTGCTGGTTCAGATATTGAAATTACAGACGTCATCACATTCCACTAGAATTTTAATGGGACAAATTATGGAAGTTCTTCCTTCATTGATTAAGCAAATGGATGGAATTAATGCCTCTGACTCCTAATTTTTCTCCATGGAAGCTATGACGAGTTACAAAATAGAATTAAAAGAGTACAAAACCCATTACAAAATAAGATGTTATCTTGCTATGGATGAATTTACTACAAATATTCCCTTCTGGCGCTTCATCATGAGTTGATTATGTAATGAAATTTGAGTTCTTTGGTTGTCTTTGTGACAGTATGTTGCTATTTTGATTGTTTGATTCCTCAACAAGATGTAGCCAGTAGTCACAATGGAGTGTATCAGCCAATATGTATTCAACACATACTTTTATTTCCGTCTTTTGACTTGTAATTGAAATTTTGTTTCTCTTTCCCACAGAATTACACAGAATTCCGTGCAAGTCTAGCTTATGACATGGTTATCAGCAGGAAGAAAAATGTGAGTTTGTGTTTTTGTACCAGCTAGACAAGATCTGTTCAGATTGATGTGAAGAAAAAAAAAAAATAAAACACACCCAACATGCACACACACACACATACACACACACACTCAAAGAATCATCACCTAATGCTTTTGAATACTTTTGTGTTTCTCATCAAATGGATCATGCAGAAATTGCAAATTGACAAGGAAAAATAGATATTAAGGTGGTAATGTAGCGTGTCATATTTCTTTGATATTACCTCTCAAAAAGGAGAGTACAAAGATATATTCTAACACTATTTATGTTAATACTAATCTTGAGAAAAGTTTTGAGTGTAATATATCTGTTCACCGACAGGTTTACATTTCTTCATTGTAATGTAAAGCTTTTGTTTCCAAGCTTCATAATCAGACAATATGAGAGATTTTAGTAGCATATGATACCATGCAGCTCAGAGTTTTCAAACTGAAAGCATTGTTAAACAGCGTCTGTAGGTGGTCCTCACGTATCTTTTCTCCTACAAACCTTATCTCGCCAGGCCTTTTCAGACCACTCTGACCTGGTGGCCAGACGAATGGGTTTTATTCCTCTACCCCTTGGCTGTGTTGTGAGTAGTCCAACAAATTGTCATTTCAGTCTTCAGATCGCAATATTGTGTGTACGTAGTGAAAAGTGAAGGTTGCAATGAAAAATGGTATATAGTTTCATGAATTATAGAAACAAAAGAAAGAGTAGTAGTCCATTATTACCGTATCCTTTCTAAAGTCACCCCACAAAGACAGCAGATGTCAACAGGAACAAATTATTTGTGCAATGCTGTTGTAACTTATGATGCAATTATGTGCTATAAATCTGCTGATTGTGAAATTTTGTGTGATACATGTATATGTAAATCATCAGAAGCAGGCCTTATGTGCATGTAGGAGGTATTAAAACATAGAATGATACATTTGTTGTCACCTATAATGCCCACCATCATGAATGTTTGTAACTTTAATAGGCTTTACTCACATTCTAGATTTGGTGCAATTCCTGTTCTGCTTCAGTTTTATATGGTTTGATAGTATGATAATATGCTTTATCAGGGTTATCGTCTTTCAGTGAAATTAAACCTCAACGTAAAATCACAAACATGCTTTTGACCTCAAAGAGAGAATGTTAGAGTAGCTTGTGAATCATGAGCAAATTTAGTGTCAAGATGTTTAACTACAAGAAGAGTACAGTTACTGATTGAATCTGTTTAATAGTAGTATGTTATCCCTCAATATGTATCAAATGTATGGAGGGAGTGGAATTTGATGCCTGTGATCTTTTGTTGCTGCAGGTCATCAGAATTATCAGGCAGACAGTGAAACTAAATTGGAACACTGCTGTGGTGCTCATTTCATTTCTATATGTGTGGTAAGTGTGATAATTAGGACCAGTCTAGTCTAGGTGCTGGATACAAGCTATCTGAAAGAGTTATGCCATTATTCAGAAACCTGGTCACTTAGATTTGCAACAATTTAAAGATTGGAATTCTATAGAATTATTCTCCGATTAATTATTGGATTTGCAAACTTTTATCAGTGACTCCTCACTCCTGTAATATTTACAGTTGTACAATGTACCTGTTGTAAGAAACTTTTAATATGTGCAAAGATGTCAGGATATTGCCTTAGAAGTTAAAAGAATGGCTTGTTGTAGTTGCAACCTTGTAGCATAAGATTCAGGAATTACACTTCCTGCTTTTGCTGTGATATAAGAAATAGACTAATTGATATAAACTCTTTTTACTGTAAAGACTTGCTTTATGAATTTGAGGTTTATTAAAAGTCAGTAAATCCTGAAGAAGTACACAAGACGTAGTTACTTGGCTGTGTCCCGTTGGGCAACAGACAAGGAAGGTTGGCATCAGATCATTCATGTCACAGGAGCGCATATTTCTGCCATTTGAAATGATTAATGATGATGAGAAAATCGTGTATGAATTCAGAAAACAAAAGCAACTACAGTGAAACCCCGTTATAACGAGTTCGGTTATAACGAGGAACTGCTTATAACGAGGTGATCGCGTCGGTCCCGTTTTCCTTTGCGTGTAAACCTATGGCAAAACGAATCGGTTACAACAAGTTCGGTTATAACGAGATTCCGGTTATAACGAGGACATTTTCGGTGCATCATGATAAAGAAAAACATAAGAAATTTGATCGGATATAACGAGGTACCATTTTTTGACTTGCCGCTTTTCAAACACGCGACAAACGAAACATTGAAAATCGAATTCACGCTATCCATGTCTTTTTCCCGTTTTGTAGAGAACAGTTCCTTCCATGTTTTCTTCTAAACCATGCAATAAGACACATTAATACCATCAGATGTTCCTACTAAATATTATCAAACATAATCATTCGATTTTCTTTTTCGCGAGATCACACGCGTGCGTAATGTTATAGGTCAGACCAGCGTGATAGCGCAACAAGGGAAAAAAGATAACGCACTCAAAAACTTTTCATGTAGCGACACTCGTGGCAAATACAGAAATTGGAATGCGTGTGCAACTCATATCCTTTCCATTTTGTAGTCCCGACTTCCAGTTCTTTCGCTGGTGCTGGTTAGCAAATATGAGTGTATGATTATAGCCGAAATAATTAATGAAATCACGATCTCACCGGGTGACAGTAGCGTAAAAATAAAACGCGAAGGGATATTCGGAAGAAGATAAAGAACGCATCTTTAATCCCTTCGGGCGCAACGATAATACATTGTATGATATTACAGCCGAAATGATTCATAAAATCATCGCATTCCCGCTGGGCACCAACATCGTAAAATAACCTCGCAAGTTACGATAAACGACGCACGTATAAAGTCTGAAATCATCGCGATCTCGCCGGATATGACAGTAGCGTAAAAATAGTTGAATAACGCATGTTAAGCTACTTTAATCGGTGTTCAGAAGAAAAAACAAACGCATTTAAAAATTTGAATAGATCTGGGTTTGTTCATTATCACAATCTTAACAACGCATTTCACAATGAAGATTTTTCTTTCTTTAAGAATGGTCTACGAGGAACAGCTAGATTTGCGTAAAAAGGATCACAACTTGACCTTCTAACTTCAATCCTGTCGCATATTTTTTAAGGACGGATGTACAAAACGCGAAGAAGAAAATGAACTACGCATCTTCAATTCCTTCGGGGGCAACGAACATACATTGTATAAGATTACAGCCAAAATGATTCATGAAATCATCGCATTCCCGCTGGGCATGAACAGCGTAAAAATACCCCGCAAGTTACGGTAAACGACGCATGTATGTTATTCTGAAATCATCGCGATCTCGCCGGTTGACAGTAGCGTAAAAATCGTTAAATAACGCATGTTAAGCTACTTAATCGGTGTTCAAAAAAAAAAGAAACAAACGCATTTAACAATTTGAATAAATCTGGGTTTGTTCATCATCACAATTTTAACAACGCATTTCAAAATGAAGATTTCTTTCTTTGAGAATGGTCTATGAGGAACAGATCTGCGTAAAAAGGATCACAACCTTCTAAATTCAATCCTGTCACTTATTTTTCAAGAACGGATGTACAAAACGCGAAGAGATTTTCGGAAGAAAAAAAAAATAACGCATTTTAGTCCTTTCGGGCGCAACAATCATGCATTGTATAAGATTACAGCCGAAATGATTCATGAAATTATCGCATTCCCGCTTGACACCAACAGCGTAAAAATATCTCGCAAGTTACGGTAAACAACGCATTTATGTTACTTTATTTGCGCTGACGTTTAGAAAAATGTAACGAACGCATTTTATACAATCTGATTTTAATATAATATAGAAATAAAAATAATATAGATATGGAATAATTTCCCTTTATTCTTTCGATAATAATGAGCCATAATTGTGTAATAAAACGCAAAGGATGTTCTTAACTTTCGTTAATGGGTATATTATAACGTCATCCTTATGTTTTTCTTTGTTTTTGATGCGTACGGTTATAACGAGTTACCGGTTATAACGAGGTAATATCGCCGGTCCCACGGACCTCGTTATAACGGGGTTTCACTGTAGTAAATCAACCAAACACAAGTTGATAGTGAATACAGTCCTCACGACAGTGAAACTTCTGGTTGCATCAGGGTATTGTTGATTTATGATTTCATCTGCACTGCTTGTTGTAATTGAGGTAGATGTTCAACATTCCATTGTGATATGAAGTTTAGAATTGGTGTTTTCTCCTTATGTCCTTAGCCTGGTAGCAGTGAAAATCTTGCTGAGCATCGTATTGTTGGGGAAAGCATGTCAGTATGTGCGAGAAGCCGGTTTGATGGAGGAACTCCTGAAGAAGAAATCTCCAACTCACGGACCATCTGCTTCCTCCACCACCTCCGCCTCCTCCACCCCTTCCTCATCCTCCGCCCCTTCCTCATCCTCCGCCCCTTCTTCATCCTCCCAACCCCAACCAACGAAACGCCCTCCTCCAAAGCTGGTCGACCTGAGATCGTCCGACCCCAACTTGACGTCACTGCAGTCGCCCACCATCCCACTGTCGCCCACGACGCTACACTCCGTGAGCTCCCTCAACGTGCCGATATCGGAGACCAGCATCGGCGTGCTGTCCAGCCACGTGGAGGCGGGCGAGGCTGTGCGGAGACCAAAGGGAGTGGTGCCACCAAAACAGCCGCCAAGAGATATCAAGGACATTGACAGATACATGTTGTGTGGAAATAGGATTGTCTAGCGAGTGGCTTTGTGATTTCATCACCGCTGTCATGTATTTATTTATGGTATTCCTGTCAACAATTAGTTGATTTTGAGAAGAGGAAGGGAGAGAGAGAAAAAAAAATATGAGAAAATGTGTCTTAGTGTGTGTGAGAGTGTGTGTTTCATTCCACAAGAGTATCAATGATTATTGTAATCTCTGCTGTTAACTCTTACAGAGAGAAAGATCACCTTTCAATTTATAACAGATTTATGATTTCATGCCACCATAATAACTCTCTTATCATTTATCTATTATCATTTTTTTTTTTCCTGTTTAAAAACCATTTTCCTCTGTTCTTCCAAGCACCCCCTGTCTCATATTCAAAGTTGTTCAGTGTTTTTTTACCAGTCATCAAAAGTCTGGTGTCTTGCATCAATAGTTGCAAGAATAATGCAAAGAATATCCTCTAGTGATGCCAAAGAAACAGGGAAAAGTGTTTTTATTTCTGAAATAGTATGATATATTAAAACCATATCGTAATTTGGCATATTGCATGTGGATCAGTTACAATGCCTAGAAAGTCCTGCAGCAGAACGCATTCATTTTCTGAGAGCTGATTATAGTTAAATCCTTTAGTGAACTTTTTTGTTAATTACTCACATTGTAAATCACACACTCGTATCAGTGAAATTTGGAGCATTGCACACTTTCAATTCTGTGTTTTGTGGCATTCTTCTGGTAGTGGTGGTCTATACAGATGAAGCTTACAGCGACTTAGGTATAAAAGTTTCAAATCCATTTATGCATCATACAAAGTGACAGTGTGAAATGCTGCCATATCTGTTGTATAGGTCTAGCAGAAACCATCAAAAGGAATTACATTGCATGAGAAACAAGTATGAACAGTATATCTTTATTAGTTTGTCTTAGATGTAAACAATCATGTTTTAAGGGTTATTTCAACTGGAAGGTTGCTTTAGTATCCATGAGATGATGTGAAAGATATTTCACTCAATCAAATAGTTTGTATAAAATGATGATATGGATTCTAATCAAATGATTGAATGAGATCTATCACATGACCAATATGTTATTTTGCCTGAATGCCCAACTTTACTTTTTACCAGTTGTTAGTGTACCAAACTGCTTGTCTATGCAAAGCTGCATTGCCTGCATTTGGAGCTGGTGCTTGCCTGGAGTCTTGGAGAAAATAGCTGCTGCAGAATTTAAATCATGTCTTTGTTTTTAAAAACAAATAATGCATATTACTTGGTTGGGCATTATCAAAATTTTCCACCCTCCATCAGTTTTGCACAGTTCAAAACGCACACATGGCTTCACCTTGTGCTTCACATTTCTGGCTATTCCAAAGTTACTATCGGGTGGATAATTGCCACTGATACCCTCTTGTAATGTGCATTGTTTGTAAACTAGTACAAAAAAGAAACAAAATAAAAGACAATGATAACTATTCCACAACAGTTTAGGAGGGGAAGATTTGTGAAGGTCTTGGGTCACATGTTAAAATGGAAGGGCATGACATAGTTTGTAGTCAATCAAACTGAAGAGGAGAAAATATTACACATTCATGAGACATATGGGTCCGAATTCACGAAGGTGGTACAAATGAAACCATGGTTTAAACCATGGACAAAAACCATGGAGTGCCAAGTGTCGCACAGAATATTTCGTTACAAAATCAGTCATTTCGTTGATGAAATGATTATTTTGTAACGAAATGGCAACATTCTGTAACTAAATGATAATTTCGTTAACGAAACGGTCATTTTGTCAACGAAATGACTGATTTCGTAACAAAATATTCCGTGCGACACTTGGCGCTTCATGTTTTTTGTCCATGGTTTAAACCATGGTTTCATATGTACCACCTTCATGAATTTGGGCCATTGTGTCATTGGAGAGATTTTTTTTTAATAGATAATTCATAACTTGTTTTCCAAAGAATTGTATAAATTCTATGTAGTGTCTCTTTTCTCTCTGTATTAGTGAATAATGCCAAATAGTGGTGATTCTTTCCTCTTTTTTTAATACTTTTTTTTAGTGTGAGGGTATAGCAAAGACTATGGTCTCCACACTTGTCATTTATAGTAGGTATAGTTTTTTTTCTTTCTTTACTGTTACTGACTTTAACTTCTGCAGGGAGGCAACTTTATTTGTATTTCTGTTCTTGATTTTGTGAAATCCCAAAGTACAGTCTGAAGTGCAATATTATTTCTATTTCCAGCATTTGACACAATTGTCAAATCCTTTTAAGGTCTTAAACTCTCAAATCAGATTTAGAGTTTCGATGTAGTTGTATTATCAAAATTTATTTGTCATATGATTCTGTGTTTGTTTTTGATGTCTTGTTCTGATATGTTCTCATTTCTGAGTGTATCAGTGATTATGAAGATGCACCAACCTTAACTAATAGTTATAAAGCAAAGATAGGAGATGGAATCAGTTTGTGTTAATTCTATTCAGTTGGCTTTGCTCATCAAATTTGTGATGCAGATGATAAGAGCTCAGTGTAAAGGAATTAATAACCATATTTAAGTCAACTCATATTTCTCTTTTAAATTGTTTTTACTTCATTTTATGATTAACCCTTTGTGTGCTTTGAGTGCAAATTGGCACAGATAAAATCCATAGCCTTGTACACATTGTCAAAAAATCCCTGGTACAGAAAGGGGTAAAGTGAGAGAAAATCAGTGTCCATCAAGTGTTACAGCAAGCTTTGACCTTGTGTACAAGGCAAGATTCACCACATTCTGCTACACACAATATCAGCAACAATTGTAGGGAAAATCCACCCGTAGAAGAAATATGTGGTGATTGCAATCTATGTGATGCGCCATTGATTGCCACAAATCCATGGAAATTCATTTGACAGGGAAACAAATTTATCAGTTGAACAAAAGATATTCTCTGATTAGTGTTTTGTCCCTGTAGATTAAAACAGCTAAAAAAAGTTACCTGCTGCAAGAAAGAACATGCTGCTCAGTACTTACAGAATATTTATGCAGTACGCTGTCAAAACTGATTTAATCTTACTGTAGACATTGCCATGTGATGCAAGCAATTTGCTTCTTGTTTTTTGATACTGTCACATAAAATGCGATACAGAAAGAGATCATGGAATTCTCGGACTGTAATCATTTGCCTAATTGTAACGGTAACATGTTTTCGAAGAATGAAATGAATTGGTTATGCAATGTTCAACATTATAACAGCATGACCTGACATTTTGATGATGGATTAATATGCTCTTGTGTCAGGGGCGGATCCAGGAATTCCGTAAAGAGGGGGCACCTTTACAAAATTAAAGGGGGAGGGGCGCATGCACCCCTCCTCCATTTTTCGTTTTATTTCTTTTGTTTTAACAAAAAAAAATAAAATAAGGGGGCGCGCGCCCGGTGCACTCCCCCCTGGATCCGCCACTGGACAAAGTCAGTTGTCTCATTAAGACAAAAGATGGATAATATAGGAATGGAATGTTGCCTAGTTGTGTGAATCGGTATTTGACCAAATTAAAGCCTTGATAATCAACCATACAATATCTTTTGAATGATGCCTTGTGATTTGACCTGATGTGATTACAACAATCCTGAGAGATGTGGTGGAAAAAGAAATTTAATGGATGGAATAGAGAGGATATAAGAAGAGAAATTGCTTCAGAGAGAGAAGAATCAGTGAATAGAGTAGCAAAATGAGAGATTTGTAAAAATGAGCCATTAGATTGCACAAAATAGACAGATTTTCAAATCTAAGTGTTGATAAATTATCAACCATTATGCCCTGTGGTCATCTGAAATACTGTACTATAAACACTCTGGGGTGGTCATTGTCATATCAGATGAGGAACTCCTCATTTATGTGGTTACATATGACTTCAATGGAAACTTACCCAACTAAAACAATTTTCTGAGTGAAGCTTTTTTTTTTCTCTCTCTCTCTCTCTCTCATCTCAGACGTCAAATCGTTGCGATGTTCATTCATTTCCCCAGGGAGTGCAATCTTTGCTTAGTTCTTTTTCAGGCATTCAAAAAGATGAATTTTACTTTTGCTGAGGACAGTAATGCATCTGATTGTATGTTTGTTTGTGTCTGGATTTTTCTTTTTCATTATTGTCTTTCGTAGGATGTTAAACGATGTACACAATTTTATTGCATTACACATTCGAGTACATACATGTAAGTATAAACACACTTCTATGTTAATTTTGTTTTAATTCAGACAGACGAACCTGAGTGACCCTGATACTCCCATCTGTAAATGTGATAAAACAGTCGTTTCGAAGGGAGTACGAATATTAAATTTTGTTAAAAGATCATGAATTGGAACTAATTCAAACTAATTCTCACTATACTGTGAAAGTAAATACTGTAACTCTTTACACTGCCCCACTCATTCCCTTTTGGTGCCAATTATTAAGACAAACGGAACTCTTTTTATTCTTTAGTGCGTGCTCCCAGGTTCGTCTTGTTTACTTTTTTCTTCGTCCTAGTTTGTATCGATCCAATTCCATTGACTCGGGGACAATTGTCCGTAACTCGACAATACAAAGGTGAAAAGAATGGAAAAAAGAATGCTTGTATTCTTCATTGAGGCTTTGAACTCTTCCCACCCCTCTTTTCCATGTCTTAACCGAACATTTATTGTGCCATAAATTATGCTCATTACAGGGCTAGGAAAGTCTATGTATGATAATGTATACATATGTACCATGAATATTTTGTTATGTCCGCACGCGTTTGATTCAGTGCGTGCTGTTTGTAAAGCAAGCTGAGGGGACTCTACATTCGAGTTGAAATTAGGTCAGATATTGTGCGAGTATATCTTCCAACATAGAATAACAAGACGGCAAATCGATGAAATTCAGCTCCGTGTCGTCATCATTGAGGGGGTAGGAGAGAAAGTTTTGCTCTCCCCCAGCCATATAGGGGAAGTAAGTCGCAGGATGGGCAGTTCTGAGAGGTTGAAGAGGTTCCGGAATTGCATCGCCATGAAATTTTGGCGCCGTTTATAAAACGGAAATCGACTATGTGAGAAAGCTTCCCATTATTGGTCTGTTTCTTCTTGGTGTGGCAAGTAAAGCCAGGGAGGTGTGGTAAGTAAAGCCCGGGAGGTGGCCGTTTTGGTAAAGCAGTCGTGGGTTTGCTAAACTGATTTTTAAAAAAATCGTAAATGCATAGGCGTATACATTGTACCTCCAATGTGGTAGACTTGTCAGCACGTTATTGAGTCGTGTGATTTGAACAGGTACGATCAAGCGACTTACAAATGTATACTTGCAAAGTGGGAGGGAAAAATGTCAGCTTTTCGCGTATTCACCTTGTCTTGAATTAAATCATCCATCATGACCCAGTGTAGGCTTACTTCGTTACACGCTTCTTTTCTCAGTTATTTTTAATGTTCGTTCGGAAGCACACGTGTAACAGATCGTGCAATATCCCCATCGATATAAACTATAAATAGTAATACACATTGTCTGGATTCACGCAGAGAATGGAATAGATTTCGGACAACATATTAAACATGAATTGAATGAATTAATGTTACTTTCCTGCAATTATAAAAATCACCTTGAACGGAACACCGTAGCGATGTAGAGCCAGATGTTTGGATGGTAGGCATATTTTGTCGAGTGTGATGTGATTTCAATGATGATTCTGTATAACATGTCTATGATAGTTATATCCATGCATGAATTTTATGAATAACAAGTTACTTACACGTGAGGAGAATGAATTTCACGCAGATTCATCAATTCGGTTTTCATCCATTCTGCCACTTTGTTTTGTAGGGCCTATATCATCTCGTATTGATGAGCATTACAATCCCCATGTCATTTATTTTACTTCTTTTTTTTTAAAAATAGATCTTTTAACAGTTGCAACACAACACCATATGCATATTGATGTTCTCCTCCCGCCACCTTTCTCTCTCTGAAATTGCTTTCCAATATCACTATAGTTTGTGCAGGAATAATTATCACTGATGTTTCCGGGTTGATCGAGGGTTTTCGATGTAATGTCAAATGATTTATGTTTTCATCAACCTAAAGAGTTTATCCCTCGTCATTTTGTTTGAATCAAGATGTCAACTATTATAAGCAACAGACGACATGATCATCTCGATAATTATTGGCTGAAATCATGTTATTGTGAGAATACGTTAATTTCCCATTAAAACCCAACCTCCTCTAGTTTGTTTGTTTGTTTGTTTTTTGCTTTTCATTAATGCTGACGAACCGAAAGTTTTAAAATAGGTGTTCGGTCATAAATTGACGGGAGCACAGTGAAGATAGAGAAGTTTCACACTTCCTTTTTGAACTTTGATTATGACCCATTATGTGAAAATCAGAAAGAGATATCTCGTATCGTAGAACACTTTTCCGCATTTTACTCGCCATATGTTGCCACGATTTGCATTATCTCTGGTGCAACGCATCCTCTAGACAGTTGCACACTCTAATGGCGATGGCAGATGATCAAAATCTTTCAGTGATTTCATAATATCCAGGCTGTTTCGGCCGACAGAAAATAATGTTGGATTCCAGTGACATCGCCTTAATATTGTAAAACTTGTGACATAAAGAGTCAAAAGCTGAAGAGCTTCTTCCCAAAGTCTTTTCCGCGCGCCTTGAGGTAGCGGCAGGCCAGCGAGCTAGCTGTCTTGATGGCCGACCAAGTACCATCGACTTGCATCGGCTCTGCGCCCGGCGGGTTGGTGAATTCCACGACCAACGAGTATCGTCCGCACTCCACCGTAAACTCCAGAGTCTCCTGGAAGTTTTCACCCACCTGCTGCTCGTGTTCATCGACGTCAGTGCATGGGGCGTTTTTGGCTTCGAAAGATGTACTCCCAGGTTCTTGCCCTACTCTGACGTTTTCTGCTCTGTCTTTACGTGCTGATATGAGTTTGGACAGTTTATCTGTGTCTGCATCTGAACTTTTCATGTCCCGTTTTGTGGAGAAGGTGTCAGTCTCTTCAGGAGCTGGTTTGAACGATTTGGACACCGATTTCAAGGTACCATCCTCATCGTCTCCATAATCGCCGCTCATCGAAGCTTTCACATCTCCTGCGGCTAGAAGGACTACGTCTCGGTGAGACTCGGCGTGGAGTTCCTTCCCCTCGATACGATTGTTTGTGTTGTCATTTGGGACCTTGGCACCCCGAGGCTGATCACCGCTATACTCTCCCGACACTGAGCCGGAGTTCTCGCACCCTCGCCGTGGTGCTCTGTCACGATGGATTCGAACTTTTTGTGCAAAGGAGTTAATGACATCCATACAATCTTTAATCTCATCCTCAGCTTCCCTTATTGCAAGGTACAGCTCGTCAAGGGTACCGTCCGTTTCATTGTCGCAATCGACATCGCTCTCGTTTAAACCTCCGGACAGATCGCTGACAACGGTTAAATCCTCGCTAGATTCGTCATCTTCTCTGGTGGACAGGTTGTTGAAGGTGTAAGACTGGTTGAAGTTTTTGATGATTTCTGCTGTCAACTTCGACTCGCTCTCGGGTTTGCATGAGCCGTCATCGTGATTTTGGTCTTCCGTCTGGAATTCACGTCTGCGAAAATTGGTACTCTTACCGAATTTCTGATAAAATAAATGCCAATGAAATACAAAGGCAGCTTTCAGTTTCACATATTCAAGACCGCTTGTACTTTAATGCTTTAAATGATGTTATTTTATCTCACTTGTTTTTAACAAACTCACCTTGTTCATTGAAAAGCCCGAGTAAAACTATAAGAAATCAAGCTAGAAGTGAAAATGAATTGCAAGATAAGCTTTCTTTCAGGTAGTGAACGAAATCATTGGGGTTGTGGGAAAGTGTATATATAGGTAAAATGGTTTTTTGAACAAATTTTTCAACTACATGGATAACTATAATTTTAGCAAATTGCTCAAGCGATTATGAACTTTGAAAGCAAACGTAACAAACATATAACCAATTTCTCTCAAATATAATTAAATATGATAGATAGATAGATATAGGTATGTTATAGGTACATTATATATATATATATATATATATATATTATATATATATATATATAATATATATATATATATATATATATATATATATATATATATATATATATATATATATATATATATATAATATCGCGACTTTGCGGGCTGTATAATAGATCTAATAATTTCCCCAGTAAGTTGGATATAAAGCCAAGCTATCATTGTAAGGTATTATACATTTCAGCGTTAAAACTGTGTTTCAACGATTAATGTAGACGAGATAATATCTTTTGTGCTTAACTCGAATCAAATTCAACACAAACGTAAGTGCTCCACAAATAGAATGAGCGTAACTGTGACTAAATTTCATGAGTGACCGTTAACATTTTTCATAACATCAATTAATATATGTATTATACAATTTTGTACGTCCTGTGTTAGATATTTCATTGTGTACCTTCTGATTCTTTGTGTTCAATCTGGGCCTGGCGTTGGCCACTGCTTTCTCGTCATTCTCCGTTTGACCTGTACCAATGAGACAAAAAGGGGAAAATTTAAATGAAAAGAGAGATATATTATTAGGATCTATATAAATAGAGAGAGAGAGAGGGGGGGGGGGGAGGGGAATAATAACCACTGTTGTCGCAATCTACTGGTAACGTTGATATTGAAATGTTGTTCAGGTTGACCTATACGGACGCCATGACAAAGAGTATAATACACATTTTCGTGTCCTTGAAAAATGAGTTTATATATATAGTTTTACTTTCGGCGTTTCAAAAGCGTCCGGACTCCCTTACTATATAGTTGCTCGAAAAAAAAAATGTGATACTCTAGTATAAATTCGTGTTCACAATGTCTGGCTGGGTCATGTGCAAACTACATGTATATGGAGATTTCAGACTTTCTTATGAGCGAGAAATACTACAGAAAATTTGTTGCCGGTACTGTATTTGTTGTGGTCTCACCTGATGTAAAACAACATGTCAGATATGACTTTGTCAGAAATCCCTTTCTCTTTCGAGCTGGAAATGTTTCCTTTTCCATGGCCTTCTTACGTTCTTTCTATAGCTCGGAAGATCACGTATGCTCCAATTTTCGTACGAGTGACTTGTCACCTCGAAACAATGGATAGCAGTGTGATGTAGTACTACTGGTATACTGCAAGTATATCAGTGTGGTGTGCTTTTGGGGTGCGTTCGAGCGCTCTCCTAAAGCGAACTGTACCGTACCGTACCCGCGCCAGAGGAGCATTCGAACGCTCCTAAAGTGTACCGTACCGTACTGTACCGAGCTAAAAGTGGACCACTTCCCGATGTGCTCCAAAAGCGTACCAAAGCGTACCAAAAGTTCGTTGTAAAGCATGCGCGTATCATGCGCATACGTCACAATGCAAAAACATCATTCTCTTTATTCTGGACAGCTGTAAGTACTTCAAGCGCCAGGTGGGGTGAATGACATTCTTGCTACAAACAAGCGTGACCTTTCTAAAAATAACTCGTGAGTACGCTTTCTCCACAGAGCGCTCGAACGCTCCAAAATTGGCATGGTACGGTACGGTACGCTTTAGTTCAGTTCGCTTTGGTTCGCTTTAGAGCGCTCGAACGCACCCTTTGTTTACACTTGTCACCACGGTGAAGAATACGCAATTTAACTCGGACGTCACAATGAAGAAATATTTTTGAAGCGCGTTGGTACGCAGTAACCATTCCTGACGTCACAATAAGACATTATTCAAAGCGCGTTGATGCGCAGCAACTCATTCTGGCGTCACAATACACATGAGTCTAGTTTTGCGCATGCTCATTGGTTAGAATAAGCTGCTTTCTCGCACGCAATTTTCATCTCAAGCCTGCGCCAGAGCGCCCGATGCTACATGCAGTTAACTTCTCTCTGTACATAAAACACATACTGACATGATTTTGTGTGATGGACATCGACACAATTCAATTAAGTTCAAGTTGCTTTTTATTTTATCAACTTTTGCAAGCCACTGTTAATACTGCTTTCCTATCTCATTACTAGAGCTTACATAAATGTAAAGTGACTCGTGAAAACATAATATCCAATGTCAGCACTTTTAGCACTTCAAAGATTGCGGACTTATAAAAGTTATAGATCATTTTGTACATACAGATTGTCTATTCAAATTTGATTTGGCGTCTTTTATTGAATTCTTGATAACATTGTAATCGAAGCACAACAGGTATACATTACGCTTAGTCATTATATCACTTCTCTTGTAAATCAATATTGATTGATATCAATTTTAAGCAAATTGTTCTATGACGTCTTTGTCTTCCTTTTTGTATATCACATTTTGTTTGTAGGCGGGATAACACCATGCTAAAGGTGAACCTTCTTTCTCGTATATTTGCAGCTTTCCTTGGCATTATCGTCGGTAAGTGTGTGGGTGAACAGATGGATTTTTCTCTGAGCTGGGAACATACGTGTACTAGCAATGTAATATGTATATCTTGCAGAATGTAATGTATAGCAATATAAGTACTGTACATTGTATATAGTTCGAATGTCGAATGCATGAATTGTTTCTTTGAAGGAGTTAAGTCTTCAGCTTCAAGCTCAAATATCAAAGACGGACACTTCTGACGAGAAGCATGTCTCCTCCAATCATAATAACGTCCATAATGATGTACACAGTAGCCTTATCGCTGATTCTTCCTACGATATCTTATCATTAGTAAAATACTTGTTTTATCAGTCATTCCTCTTTCCGTGTCTTCTTCCCTGACCTTTCCACTGTCATCGCTCGCTATCATCTTACCTCACATCGTTTTTATCCATTTTTTTTCCTTCTCGGCCTTCTAAAATCTTCTTCATATCTATCGCCATCCCTTAAATCTTATACAGTCAAACCTGTCTATAGTGGCCACCAAAGGGAGAAGAAAAAAAGTGGCCGTTATAGACAGGTGGCCGCTATAGACTTGGCCGTTAGCATGTCTTTTCTCTGGGAAGAAACGTTTTAGTGACCATATGGCGAGTGGCCGCTATAGACAGGTGGCCGCTAAGGCAGGTTTGACTGTAGTCGTTGTCATGTTCTTACTGCTTTTTGTCTCCTTTCCTGCTTACCATTCTTTGTTTAGTTCGTATTCCACTCACGATATGCACCATCTTCCTTACATACACATGTTTACACAGCTACTGATGCTTCGCTCCTAACGTCCACGGGAACACCTAACGACCCGGTGGTGGGGTCTGCCCGCTCGCTATACCACTCCATTGGGTCGATGTCCGCCTGCTTGGTGCTATGCCTGGCAAGTCATCACCGAGTTGGTGCTGCTCTATAGCATTACGTTGTCGGACCACGTTGTGAAATGAAGACTATAGTACAGCTACTGTAAAAAATCAACTGAACTGAAGCTATTCATCCAAATATACAACTCCCTGTCGTACTGCACAAGCATCGATCATGAGGTCGTCTCAGCTTCAGCGGCTTTACCTATATAAGCGAGATGAACGCCGTATGCAGTGATTCTACCCTGGATACTCCGGAATAGAGATATCCTGTAAAGAAGAAGTCATCCGTATTTATTGCTACTCGGAGTTTCATGCAACCTCCATGAGGCGCAATCATGGAGGTTGCATGAAACTCCGAGTAGCAATAAATACGGATGAACCTGCTGTCAACCGAGTGAACTTGTTCCAATACTTTCTAAAGCTCTTCCTTTGAGGATATCGAGCACTCTTCATAGAAGGATAGAATCACCAAGTGTATATATATATATATATGATTATGTATATATATTTGTTTTAAAACTGTGCATATAATACACATAATCACTTCTTTACCATTGATAACATGGTCCCTGATATAGAAGTCACATATCCCAAGCGGTTGGCTTGTCCACCGTGGAGTAGTGCAAAGGAATATGTAATGTTGATCTTTCGTGCATCTGGTAAATTTGGCAAAGCTAATGGTATCTTCGCCGACTAAAACAAAGTCATCTGTCTCCGATTACAATTGTATCATAAAACATCATTAATGCCATATATTCTTGATTGCACTATTCTTTTAAGAGTGACAAAGCAGTACTACTGTTTTGGTTAATGTCATGTTTCTTTGTGCGATTTGTTGCCATTATATTAGACTCGACAATCAGGATTTTCAAGCACTTCCGTTAACATGGCTTCCGAAGTAGGTACAGACACATCTTATTCAAGTCACTATGCATGACAGATCAGAGCTTGTTTGGCATCAGTGTGTAAACGTCTTCACTAACCAGAGAATTGCAGAGCTGGAAGTACGCAGTCCATTGGTTAAACTGATTATCTCTGATTTGTATATGAGCAGGAGCACAGATAGGTAAAATTTAGATCTATGCTCTTATATCGTTCAAGCCGTTCGTACATAAGTATCAATCTATATAGGAAATCATGAATGATTTGATACGAGTGATCAAAATGACCATCTATACGCTCTCAATCAACGTGTGTGCGTGTGTACTGGTACTCTGTTTTTCATTTAAACTGTAGCTATCGTTTAATTCCTTGTGTGGCGTGTTGACAATGAATGAATAAATTACAGATTTATGGACAAATTTTCAGCAATTCGTTATCCTCAATATATCAGAAATTGGTTAATATGCTAATAAAACGATGAAATATAGAGGCATATAATGAAACAAATTCTTGTTTTCTACTGCCCTATATCTTTGCTGTTGTGATATTCCTTTTTTACCCTGTATCATTGAATTTTGCCATTCTAGTATTTCTTCTCCTTGGGCCTCTTCGCATCATCTCTCCATTCTCTCTGTTTAAACATTGTCCCGTTAACTGTCCACTATTCATACGTTCTATATCAGCACTTCGTATTATTTCACCCAAAGGATGAGTATATTAGGCCCAACTGAACCATCGCTAGCATTGCGACAATTAAACAGAAAACACAAGAAGTAGACACGTTGAGTATAATAAATAACTACTTTATTCAATATAATATTCATGCTAACACGCATTTTTTTTTTTCAATTCAAATTCAGCTGAACATTCTCCCTGTTGGTAATATCTAATCTAGACAAATTATTGTGCATATCAGGTGTTTGTTTGTTTGTTTATGGATAATCATCATTGGATGACTATTTTGCATTAATCGGTGGTTGGTTGGTTGGTATGTATCCAAAACGGCAACAGCAACAAAATCTCCAGGTAACATGCTGACCATGGCACGGCTCACCGTCTTGTCTATGAATGCGAAGCGCGGGAAAACAGTCCAGATGGAGAAGCGGTATGGAAGCTCGACTAATATTTGGCCCGATCGAGTGATCGAAATGATGCAAGCGCATTAAGAATACGGCTTTAATGAGTTTGAGCAATGATTGTACTTCCGTGTTGAAATATGAAGGCGCTGCGACTTTCAGATGACACTTCTACTCAGACGCAATATTTTTTTTTTTCAAAACACATCTTAAAATGCTACATTGTACAATAAACATCATGATAAATTGTCAGCTGCAAGTTAATACAAAAATATTCAATAAATAGCAATTCATAAGCAGCTGAAAACTTAGACATATACACATTTCAATCAACATCGTTATAGTAATGCGAAACATATTCAAATATACTTCTTACTTAAAATTACTCGTACTAATCTACTTACAATAAACATTGCATAAGATAATCATTGACAAAACATTTCATTTTCAACCTTCTTACAATAATAGAATACTGACAAAATCAAAATCAGTTAAAATCATCGATTTACGAAAAAGGCATAAAGAGTAAAACAACAACAAAAATAACTAAAAGATTTCGCAGCAAGCACAGTACTATTTCGTTGGTCACTCTTCCTTATACATAACTTGGCAACTCCTTGCGATTTAGAATTTGCATGCCGTGAGATACGGGTTACAAATTCGCATGTCGACATGAAGAACTTCAATTTGAAATGCCTTCGATGCATGCTGTATTTAAGGACATCGAAAGGCATCCGGGTCTATGTATTGGGTGTATTGGGTATGGGTGGGTAACGCGCGCAACTCTGAATGATCGGGCCAATAGATCAGCGCTTGCCGCTAGGACTGTTTTCTAATACTCCACGACGCATAGTTGATGTTGATGACGATTTAGATGATGTAAGGAGAAACCGACGGAATATTCTTCCGGTTTCTCTCTTGCCTTTGGTAGCAATATTACCTGGAGATGTTTGCTGCTGTTGATTGCCAAAAGTTTTAAAATTTTGAATCTTTTTTTTTTTTTTTTTTTTTTTTTTTAGTTGTTGATTGGGCTGTGGCTATCTGATCACAGACATATTTGTTTATTCTTGTAACTTTGTTTGCTATTGTTCTGACGCGATTTGTTTTGTTTTGTTTTGTTGTTCATTTTGAACTTTTCTGAACGTATCTGCTACACTGCTTATGGTTGAATCTAGAATTCCATTTGAATAGCAATAGCTTTGTGTTGTTGTTTTTTTTTTCCCTTTCGGTCATTTTTTTTTCTAAGCCCAATACTGCCCCACATAATATGACGTAAATAAAGTTCAGGTTGGTCCAGTACCAGCTGGTTTCCATGTACGGCTGTCCGTTTTCACTTCAAACAAAATATCTAATATTGGGATAAGTAGGGCTCATCAATAGGAAAACTACATTAAATCGCTAAAAGATAATTAGAAATTTCTAAGCAAAAGAGGCCCTGCTCTGACTGATATCATTGAGCGATAAATCGTCGTCCCACTCCTCCAAATGGCAGTCATCTGGCACGTCACCACAACCCTCCTTCACCACCTCCTCCTCTTCCTCTCCACCACCTTCTCCCCAATCCTTCCAGAGCCTAGACTTTGCCTTCTTAAGCGACGCAAGCAGTTTCTGGAGCGAGTCTGGTCGGTAGATGGTCTCGTACTTGGTACACTCCTCTCCCACCCTCCGCAGCTCAAACATCGATGCCGTCTTCCCCATGTCCTTGAAGATCATCCCAAGGGAAAAGATATCAGAAAGGATGGATGTAGGATGCTCCTGCAGGATGACTTCAGGAGCCATGTGACTGTAGATTTTCCCTGCCTTGTACTCTGCTTTGACGTCCTTGGACACCTTCCGCCGGAATGGGAGCGCAGTGCTACTCGCCAATCCAAAGTCGATGATCACACCCTGCCAACGTCCACGACGTGGTTGGAGCAGGACGTTGCCGCTGTGGAGATCGTTGTGGAGAAGACCCTTGTCGTGAAGTACGATGAGGCCGTTGGTGATGTCGATGGCAACTTCCAACATGTCTATCCTCGTCAGGACGACATTCTTTAGGGTCTTCTCTAGGATCTGCTTCAGCGAGTACACCTTCCCGTAGTTCTTTTCGCCGATGAACTCCATGGCGATGCAGAGGTCGTCCTCCATCGTCAGGGTTCCGTAGAATCTCGGGAAAGACGCACAACCGGAAACAGCTTGCTGTATCGCCATCTCCTTCCTGGCCCGGAAGTTGTTGATCTCTCGTTCGGCAGCAGCCTCAGAAGGAACTAATCCTCTGGGAAGACTTTGCTTCTTGACAACAATTGCTGCAGAGGAATCCTTCAGTCGGGCCATGGTGACCTCGGAGTAATTCCCTGTGGCCAACCACTTCAGGGTTTCAGGGAACTTGGCGTCCTGGTAGAATGGCGACACGTCATCGATGGTCATGGACTGGCAAGTGGCTGTCAGCTTGTCAAGGACAACGGAATCGTTGACGACCGTGGTGCTGTGAAGTGCCCCAGGGGGTATCGAGTGGTGGCGATTTTGCAGTCTGTGAAATTAAGAATGTAACAAGTAAATCAAGTTTAGTGGATTATTGAAGCATTGATGCGTCATTCCTTTGAAAATCTTATAATTTTTGAAAGTGGCAACGATATTAAGTGAGAAATCAAAGAGTTTCATGCTTGAATACAAATTTCATTCATCAGACATAAACTTTTGAAGGAGTATTATGATGAGGGTAAGATGGGAGTGTCATGTTTAAATCAATGCAGCGTCAACATAGTTTACGTTTTCAGTTACAAAGAATGACGTGATGCATCAGGTGAAACACATGTCACTGAAGATGGCAAATACTTTCTGCTCTCTTCACGATCTTCCATGATTTGAAGTTCAGCGATTTGTTGTGGGGTTTTTTTTCTTTCTCTCCCCGTTTATTTAACAACTCTTCGATGTGTGAATGCTCTTAATTATTAATTGTACTTAGATATCGTACAAAATCGGGTACAAACAAAAACAACAAACAAACAAATAAACATTCCTCAGCTCTCCTGACATCAGATGATAACTGAGTTCTTAGGGACCTGTGTAGACCCAGACAAATGCATAGTTTGTGTTATACTATATATTCATCGTACATATATTTTGTATTATACTTTACGACTTTCACTTCCTGTATATTTGGTATTACTATTATCATCTTTTGTCGATAAAAATGAAACATTTGAATTGAAATGAATTGAATTGACTTGAATTGAATTAAACTGAATTGAACTGAACTGAACTGAAATAAACTGAACTGAATCGAACTTAACTGAACTGAATTGAACTGAATTACAATTTTCGTCGAATACGTACTCGGCAACGAGACGGTAGAGTTGGTCGATGTTCTCTGTCAGCCGATCGTTGTCAAAGTTGAGTGCCTTGACCCTGAGCTTCAGTCCGTCCCTGGCACTGCGGGTCCTCCTCAGCAGCCGTTCGTCCTCTTCCTTCTCCCGCGAGAGATTATTGAGCCTGCTCTCCAAGCTGGATTTCTCAGCGTTAAGGGACCTGACGTTAACGTGATATTACTGTCACATTACACATTACGAGCACACACATACATGTTACACCTGATTTCACTTTGAAGACAGATTGTTTGGTGCCTGTGATGTTGCAATATTTCTCGGATGTCTGACAAAGTACTGAGTAAACCGAGAACTGAAATTCATTACAATTTTGCACTGCCTCGAACAGCAGTGTGATGAGGAAAACTCTTATAATGTTCTTTCCCTGATAGAAAAGGAGTATTATAGAATTTACGACAGAAAGACCATTCGCAATTCAACAGGACAAAATGCAGATCAACAAAATGTGTCATGAAATAGTGCGTTGATATGAATTGTCCTGTTGCGGTGTCAAAGTCTTACCAATGTAATCATTATAGTTTAAGTAGCGTATATATCACGAACGCCAATGAAAGATGTACGCGTGTTTCAAGACGTATTACGTTATAATTACATTCTTTGTACAAAATATAATGCAGAAATACACTGCATTCACATTGCTCTTGCATCGTTGTGGGTATTTCAACAAGTACATTCAAGGTTTCTCGTGTTCAGCCTGTAATCTAGTTTAATATTTCAGTGATGAAATGGTAGTGAAAACTGCATGAAATGCATGTACAAAAATAAAGGTGAAACACACAATCTGACAGTGGTATCAATCAATCATATTACTTACTTGATGGTTTCCTGCAGCTGTCGTATGTTACTAGCGGCTGAATTAGGAGTTCCCTGCAATATTGATAAAACAAATAACACATGACTTAATAAAACAATATGCGTTATTTCTCATGACATTCAGCAGAACACACTGAGTGATGATAGAAGGGGGAGAGGGTAAATATAATGATATCACACATACATTTCTTGAAAATTGATAATCACCTATACGCAACACCTCTGTATAGAGATAAATCTGTCAAATCGTGCTCTTGTTTCTTATATGTTCTCTTTACTTACGGGACCTCATATTTCTTAGCACTCTTGTAATCCTAAACGGAGCTATCTCTTCTCCCTTGTAATCTATTTACCCTTCATAATACTTCGACTTTACCTCACTTGAATTTCACGTCACCTGACTCTTTTCTCTATTTTTCTTGTCTCCCGCAATCTGAACGACAACATTTGTTTGTTATTTTTTCGTTGGCTTCATAATTATATGTTTCCTACTGATAAAGACCATGCCATGATAATAGTATACTCTTAATCTATAATGTACCTTTTTTAATGAAAGAAATTAAATAAAATGATAAACGTCTAGTACACTTCCTTGTCAGGGTTGCGAGAAATATAAAACAAATGACGAACCATAAATGGCTGCACTTTGTTGTTCTTTCTCAGCTTCTTGAAGATTCCTTTCTTCTTGGCTGACATTATGTGCATCTGCTCCGTGATCCTTGTTACCTCGGCTCTCAACGCCTAAAAATACAATCATACAGGCACGGTTAAAATTCCCACTTACTCATAGTTCATTAGGCCCTATTGCTCTGCAAAAGAACCAAAACGTACATTCAGACTTATCAGATGAAAACAGAATGATGGTTATAGAATGCCGAGCAAATTCAGTCTTGGGAACGGATGGGTTTGGAGTAACTGGACACAAGTGGAGAGTAAATTTTTAATACGTCTTGACATTAGTTTTGAAGTGGGGATAAATTTTTATGACTCTTTAAATGTGTGGGACTGAGTCTACCAGCGCTAACGTTCGTGAACAAATCTGAAAACCTTAAAAGTTTGCAATGTATCATCAAATGGACGGTAGTAAACAACAACAAACACACGCACACTTTGACATAGTTTTGTCACATATCATGGTACATCCAGCTATGGTTCGCGAATGAAACTGAACTGCTGACCTTGATTTCGAAGTTCCGTGATTCGATCTCTTGGTCACTCATGAACTTCATCTCTCGAAATTCGTCGCCCTGTGATGTCATCCGGGCTGTGACGTTATAGTACGCTTTGAGGATCATGGTCACAATCTCCCGCATGGGGGTGCTCTCTTCGAAATGGATGTTTAACTCTCTGGCTGAATCCTACAACACACACCCACGCAGAAATGAAGGAATGAATTGCACACTTGAAAAGGTGATGATGATGATGAACATAATGATGATAATGTTTTCGGCCATATGAGTCGTAGCAAATATATCTGGACAATGATGTAACTGATTAAATATTTGATCTCTAGTGATTCATTTTGGAAAATGATGTAACTGATATGAATATTTCATCTCTAGTAGGTCCTAATTCATTTTGGAAAACCAACAACACCTAAACCGAACATTCCAATCATCTCAACAGCATTCGGCGTGTTGAACACTGGCTCAGAATCACATTTATTTACACAAGACCTAGATTCTGGAATTCATTAAGTTGCGAAATAAAAAATTCTCCTTCTTTGTATTCTTTTAAGCGGAAGTTGAAATCCTTTCTGTTAAACCCTCTCTAATGTTTCGTTTTTATTAACCAAGTCCCTACAACCACAGGGTTCATCATCCAACCATTAATCAATTAATCTCTGAATTTATTATAATCAAATAACCATCATAATCTCTGCACGGCTGTATACAGCCACCAGCTGTTTGAAGCACCTCTTCAATTCCCTCTTCAATTCCCCTTTTCGTTTCCTTGATCAGCGTGTAGGCATTCTCTTTCTTCCTTCCTTCCTCCCTTCCATTTTTCCATCTATTCTGTCGAGTCGTGTCATGTTGCTGTGTGTCTCCTATTTTGTTCCGTCTTGTCTTAAATTATACTTGTGCTAAGCATATGCAAATCAGTATTTCATTAGATTTTTCTTGAGGGGTTCACAATCTACAAGCTTGCTTTTTAGTGGACCTCTCAGTTCTTTTTTTCCAATTGAAACATAACCTTGTATTTTTTTTTTGCGTATACATGCATATAATTATATGTAACTTTGTTATTGTATCATTTGATATCATTTGCAAGATGTGTGTATACGATTGTAATATGATTCCTAATTCATACTGTGTTATGTTCTGTTGGAAAAAGGAGAAGAATGAAATGAAATGAAATGAAATGAAATATTTGGCACATCTGATATGAGATTACACAAGAGTTTGCCATGCCTCACCTTGATGCAATCCGCCAGGATTCTGGACTTTGCCTCAAGTGTGCGGATTTCCCTGTCAGACTTCTGTAATTGTATACGTTAGAGAGAATTACAACAGTGCATTAAGAATATTGCAGATAATAATCTGCCTCTAAAGGGCATTTAGATAAAGTTTGTGTATCCTAAACACAAGCAATATTCCATCATGCGATCAGTGAAACAGGAGACTATAAGGAGCGCTGTATAAAAATTCCATCGTGCATATAAAAGCCTTAGTCATCTTAAGTCTGTTTGCATCTATCTCTGAGGAGCAGTTTGATGACTATTCGTGTACAGTCGGTATTGAATAAATGTATATCATATTTTTGCCCAACATTGTTATAAAGCACAGATATGAAAAAGGGTTGAGATCATGATCAAAATGGCTGCCATGTACCTCTAGAGAGATCTTCAGCTGGTCCTGGTTTGTCTGGACCCGTTCCCACGCCATGCTCAGATTGTCGGCCAGGTCCTGGGCCTCGAACTGGTCTGGGTCCACCTCAAGAATCTCTTCGAGTGGTTTGGTCAAGATCTAGAAACAGAATGAGCCCACAAACTATGACTTAAGAGTACAAAAAATGGGAACATAATAATCATGTTCTTAAGCAACGTTCGCAAAATACAGGTACTCATTGTTATTATCTAGAATAGATAAGCCTTTACTTTTTTTCTCTCAACAAACTATATATGACAGTCAAGTGGAATTCAAAATCGATTGCGATCATTTTAAAATGACTAAGGTAAAAATGATATTAACCCACCGAGATTTTTTCGTTGGCAAGGTCCAGCTGAGGTTGTAGTTCATTCACTGAGGAGTTGTACTTCTCGGAAACGTCGGTGTACTTTTTCGAAACGTCGGCGTAGTTGTTTGTCAGGCTTGCCCAGCTCTCTCGAATAACTTTCCCCGCATTCTCCGGGATAAGCCGAGCCGACGTGCCGGTTACCTCCTTGACGGCGGCAACAAGGTCCTTAGATCGTAGCAGATCAAATAGCAAGTTTAAACATGGGCATGTCGACTAGTTGCACAGATTGGTTTGAATATACGCATTCATACATGGGGTCATACATTGCACATTACTCGCTCTTCATGAGCAAGTAGACAGGATGTACAAAGGAGTCACAGTGAAAAGAAAAGTTAACGTTTTCAGTCAATTCCAGCTGTATTTCGCGAAGTTGCTACCGTTGCAGTTGTTATACCATCTTGATGAATAGATAGAGTAACATATAGGCAGGTATACTCTTCAGTGACAGAACAATGCGCCCTTAAATTCGAAGATCGCTGTATATCTGAACGATCCTAAGCAGATTAGAATACAATGAAGCGAAGCTATGCCGATGTAATAATATTATTGCCGTTAAGACTGGCAAAACAAACGAAAATGAATTATAATGATGGGGGATATATACAAAGTCCCAACCAAAGACTTATGAGTACCTTAAGGTTAGCATCAGCCTCCTTCCGTTCCCGCTCCACCCTTTCCATCTTCCTCCTGGCCACACCCAGCTCCTTCTCCAGTCTCTTCCGTTCCTCTTCGGCCTTCTCCATCCCAAGTCGGAAGTCGCTGGACTCCACCGTCTTCGCTGACCACTTCTCCAGGAGGAGATGGGTCATGTCTTCTACCCTACTCACCTCGAACCGATCCGTCACGATGCAGCACGTGTGCAAAAGTTGCTAAACCGGGCAAAATCGAACGAGTATTAGATGGTGTTGTCCCTGCATGTTCATTATGGAACGATTAACCGACAGAATGACGTATACAAGGTTTGCACCAGAAAATGTGATGTTTGCTCTTAGTTAAAAACAGATACATATAATGGAGCTAAAATGCTGAGTTGAAGCATCTTTAACGATGCTCTCGTTGTGACACTGGTCTGAAAAGAGGCAAAACTGCACATCCGCTGTATTATGTTTTAAAGTGTAGGGACAGAGAAAGAGAGGGCGAGAGGACAGGTAGAAAACAACGAGGTTTTGTTTCAGGGATCTTTTAAATTCGTGTGACTAAAATTATTTTAAAGAGTGTTTGCGGAGTAATTAATAATTCAACTAAAACAGGCATTGACATCTCGATTATCCATGGATGGTATGTATGTGCTTTCATGCACCTTTGCCGTTGCATGTTGCACTGAATGATATGCACATAAGACGCACAAACTTACTTTGGTTTCAGCACACTGTTTCAAGAGCAACTTCTCTGCGGCGTCCAACCGGAGGCGCAGGTATTCGACCGTCGACTCCGAAGCCTGGTACGCGAGAAATCAAAAAAAAAAAAAAAAAATGTTGGAAGAAATTTGCCCGGTTAAGTATGCAACTAAACACTGGACGGGAGGGACTTCAGTGTGTAATTTGATTTCAGTGTGTCCAAAATTACTTCAAAACAACAGCAACAATAATAACAACAACAACAACAACAACAACAACAACAACAACAACGTGCATCAGTCTGAATTGGTTGTCTTCATCTTTCTAGTTGCGTGTTTCCTCAATTCTTTTCTATTTAGATTTACAACACTCACCTTTTTTTTTAATCTCTGGGTCAACCCTTTTTATATTGTACAGCTGTTCCAATCTTCTTTTCTTGTTTCGTATCAGTCGCCGACGGAGAAATAATGTCTGAAAAGTTTTCAGGCTGAAACATTTTTTTTTTAATCTTTTGGTGTAAATCTCGTATCGTATAATTTTGTTATGTGCCTGCCATAACTGTCTTTTCACTACCAATGCACGATGATATCTTCCACTTCAGTTTGCTTGTATCTTCACTGGCTGCATACACTCAGTTTCGTCTTTAAGACATCAATTACTATTAATCTTTCTCGCACTCTGTAGCTCAAAATGTTGTCCTGTTCATCATGCTGAGCTGAGAGTGACTTGTGGCTTACAGAATTAACACTACCTGAAAACAGAATGATCATTCCTGTGTTACACCAACGCACCTCAAGTTTTCCCTTGGCAATCTTCACCTCTCCCTTGCAAGCCTTTAAGGTCTCCTGCACTTGGATTGACTCTGGAGTTATACCGGCTTCTGATTTTGGCTGCTCCCTGGGTCCATACAGTTTTTCAACGAGCCTCTTGCCCTCATCGATAGCTTTGAGACGCTCTGAGCGAGGGACTTTCTTCCAGTCAATTTTCTGCTGAGGAGGCTCCTCAGGGCGCGCCCAGAGGCGGCGGGTGTCGAATCCCTGGCCGGAAGTTCTCCGCGGGCGGAATGACGATAGAACGGCCAGCGGTCGCTTTACTAACGGGTGGTAATGATCCATTCCCTAAAACATGAGGAAGTGTCATCCGTTTTGAGACTGGGATCACAATGCTGGTATACTGTTTAGAATGTACCCTGGGCATTCATTTGCAAATAATGATAAAGACAAAGAGTTGAGCCATAGCGCATCGGGCATGAGAGGTTGAAGTTAAGGTAATGATTCATTAATTCTTGAAAGAAAAGGATTGGGGGAAAGCAACTATTTGCTCACTGAAATACAAAACAATGTAAACTCTAGTGTGGGATTTCAGTCTCAGACATCCTCTCGCGGGAAAAATTGTTCATATCAGAGGTCATTAACCCATAAAGATCTAAAGATTTATGCTGTAGACATTATACATTCTGTTGTATTGTCCTCAAATAATGGACAGCTCTGAATTCTTAGAGTATAGGCCTATTATAATTTATATCGGAGAAAAACAAAATTGGTTAATCTCATAAAATCTGCGCAAAGTCAGAAAAACAAAACCTTTGCCAATTTGAGCTAATAGCAGAAACATTCATTTTGACATTCTTGTACTGTTCTACTATTAAAAATCATCTATAAATTCAGTAATTCAGAGGCCATTGATATTTCTCCACCTAAAATGAACAATGGCATAATCAAGTGAAAGAAAATGCACTGTCTTACCGAATGAAATGTGAGTGACGAATGATTAACATCATGCTAAAATCTATAACTTACAGTAAGAGAATGTGGTTTCCAGGATATATGACTTCTATGCATGAGTTAAAAAGGAGCAGCACTTCATCCTAACTTTGGATATTTCAAAAACTAACATTAATACTCACCAAAGCAGCGGAGTGCTCTGTGTGATAACTAGTTGCAAATGGTTTCACATTCGTCACCAAAGCGGTCTTTCCATCAGCCAGGGCATCTTCAGCATCAGACGAAATGGTATCTGTCGTCTTGGTAACGGATGCGGCATCCATTGCCTTGCTGATCTGCCTCCCTACCTCAATGGCCCGAAGTCTCTCCCTCCGTGGGACGATCTTCCAGTCTATGATCGGGCTCTGATCCGGGTCTGGTCCGTCTGTGGTCCAGGGCATCAGGAAGTGAAGGGGGTGTTTGACTGACGTCATACCGGCTGGTCCAAGGTGAATTGGTGCTGTGGTGGAGGCGCTAATGGAGGTGGGACTGTTGTTGACATTAGCGATGGAGCTGGTGGTGAGGCTTGCGCTGGTACACGTAGAAGCACTGGTGGTTCCGCTCTTAGGAGCCACATTGTCATCGATGGTGCTGTTGGTGATGACATTGGTGCCGGATGCAGTTGCCTTGGTAACGAGCAACTCGTGTTGTCTGTTCAGTCTCTGCGCCCGACGCTGCCGAGCTGATCGGATGCCGGCAGGCTTTTCTTCTCCTTCGGCTAACTTGGATGATGATTGGGCGGCCTCCTCCATTTCTTTACAGACTACAGTAATGATCACTGTAAGAAATTTACAAGGAAATAAAATCATTTGAATTGAAGAAACGACATTAGATAGATATTGAGTATGATTTGTCTCTGGGATAAATATAAGTATTCAATTCAATTCAATTGAATTGATTGAATTGAATTGAATTGAATTGAAATATAAGTAGTAGGACTGGGCACACTGTGTTGTAAGTAATAAGAAATACTTTCTACGGTTTAGAATAATTGTGTTTCGGCGCAGATGGATGATGTCATAATTATCATCGTAAAAAAACCCCCAACAACCCAGAAACAAACTTCAAATAATTATACGTTATCTTTAAAGGCAAACACTGTAAGAGATTAATCCCTTTACTAAAATTCACAGTCAGTCTAGGAAAGACTTAGTGTTTACCTGTTCACCTTTGCATTCAATATTGCATTCAATAGCATAAATTTCTAAGGAAGAAATTGCTAGCACATATTTCAAAACATCCGAGTAAAGAACAAAGATCTATTAAAAAAAAAAGAACCTCGTGTGTTGTCTGTTCTTGCAAGTATACCTTTTATAATAACTGAATTGAAGTTCTTCTTATATTTCTCGACACAACCAAACACAAGACATAATATCATCACCGGACCAAAGAGTAAGTCGAAACATTGAACTAGCTACAAACATGAATGCAATATAATTGCTAGTCGGTTCCCTTAATCTAGTGCATTCACAGTATTATAGAGAACAAAATTAGTCACATATTATTGTACAGAACAAAAATAGCTTAATTGAGGCTAATTCCGGTCTGCTGATACAGCTTGTATTGCTAACAAACAGCAAAATGAAAAGAAAATGAATAAAATGTAAAAGTACTAGTAGGTTTACTTCACTTTACCTCTTTAAACTCAGAGTTGAGGAAAAAGAATATCGAAATATCAAACTATATCTCAGTCCGTCTGAACGCCAAAGGATGGAAAATAATTTTGTTATAAACATTATGGAACAATCTCCCTCTAAACATTAAATGTATTATAGATTTTGATGAATTTGTATCTGTATTGAAAACTCATCTTTTTGATAATTGTTGATTATGTTAGTGATTTATGAATACTGAAATGTTTGTATGATTTTTGTTTTCTGAATTTCAAGGATACTTACGTGACTAACTTCATTGTAACATTTATAGGCCTATTTTTACTCTGAAACTATTTGACCAAATTGTTAATGTATTTCTGTTTACCAAAGTGTATGCCACATTATCTAGCTGATAGAAATTTAGACATAGATTTACCTCTTCTTGCGGCAAGTGGATCTCGAAGATAAAACTTAATTCTCGAAATTCTGTCAGAAGTTGCAAGTTCTCGAATTTCCGATCATTCAGGGTGGCAATATGAACCAGCGCCGCTCCTCCGTGTAGAATAATGCACCAAAGATACACGGTCTGTCAATGCTAGTGTGCTCCTCAATGTATCCATGTGAACGCGCGCCCGCGCACAGCTCAACGTCACATTGCGTCACAATGCCCATACTTTCAGCCAATCACAGGAGCGGTATCTACTGAGTATCTTCTTCTGGCAACTTCACAAGTTTTTATGACGTCTAATTTAGATAGTCATTTTGGATTTTTAATGCGATTATCAGTGTGTATTTGTCGCTTTCTGTGGACATAAATTGGCCACAATGTATACCAGATTTGATGCAGCTCCTTCTCAGAAAGATTTCAAAGTTTCATTACAATGCATGGAACAAAAAAAAAAAAAAAAATCCGTATGAAGAAACCTTAGCTGGGTGACTGCAATAGAACTGCAATAGAACGTATTTTACCCAGGGTAATTCGCTGCCACGACGTTCTGTCTCTCCTCTTGGTATTGAGCACGTGACACGTCTATCATATATGTATTATAGTTGTATATAGTGGCGTATCTGGGGGGGGGGGGGCAAGGGGGGCACGTGCCCCGGGGGCCACTCCTTGGGGGCGCCGAAAACACACCAAAAAAAAAAAAACGAAAAAAAAAAAAAAAAAACCGAAGAAGAAAAATAAGAAAAGAAGAAAAAAAGAAGAAGAAAAATAAAACCTCCCCCGACCGGGAAGGGGGGGGGGGGGGGGGGGGGGAGAAAACCAAATCAAGCAAGATAAAAACAAAAAATGACAATGTTTATTGTGTTCACACAAGAATTCCATGTTTTGTACGCTGAAATTTCGGCTCGCTCGCCAAATATATAAAAAAGAAGATAAGAACAAAACGTGATGATAACGCGGACAAAATGACAATGTATATTGTGTTCACACATGCCATCGTTAGAAGACAAAATGTTACACGGAGCAGCGGCTGCAATTTTATTTCTTTCGTTCATAATGCCCCAGTCACATATAAACACGGATGCTCAAGGATCTACACGGTGATCCGGGGACGTCCGGGGAGATCCGGGGAGATCCGGGATTTTGGTATGAGTGTACACACGGTATGAACACGGCAGCTACACGGATAAGGCCGGAAGAGCGCGGCGTCTACACGGACAAACACGGCATCTACACGGATCAACACGGCAGCTACACGGCAGCCACACGGACCACCCCAGATTGCTCTGCCAACACAGCAGTCCCCGGATGACGCCGGATGTTTTTGACCTCCAAAAGTTGCCGTGTTGGCCTCCCGGCGTCAACACGGATCTCTCCCCGGATCAGATCCGGGGTGGTCCGGGGTGATCCGGGATGTCTATGTGACTGGGGCATAAGTGGATCAAACGAGGGCGCTAAAGGTGTCGAACATAAGGGGGGGGGGGGGGGCGCAAAAAACCAAATCAAACAAGATAATAGCGAAACGTAATGATGACGCGGAAATATACAAATTTCGGCTCACTCGCGCGTACTAATTTAGAGTATTTTTTCAAGTCCTCAGTTTGTTGGTATAAATCGTTATCTATAAGGCTGTCACTATATCTTGCTTAGAATTGTAAGATTTAATAAGCAAAAAAATGACAAGAATTCCATGTTTTGTAAGCTGAAATACAGAAATTTTCGGCTCGTTCGCTGCGCTCGCTCGCCAAAATTTATCAAAAATAAAGAGGATAAGAACAAAACGTGATGATAGCGCGGAAATATACAAATTTTGGCTCACTCGTGCGTACTAAATTGGAGTATTTTTTTCAAGTCCTCAGTTTGTTGGTATAAATCGTTATTTATTAGGCCGTTACTATATCTTGATTAGAATTGTAAGATTTAATAAGCAAGAAATGACAAGAATTTCATGTTTTGTAAGTTGAAATACAGAAATTTTCGGCTCACTCGCTGCGCTCGCTCGCCAAAATAAAAAAAAAGAAGAAGATAAGAACAAAACGTGATGATGACGCGTATACAAAAATTTTCGGCTCGCTCGCTGCGTTCGCCCGCCAAAATTTATCTAAATTTATTACATTTAAATCACCCTCAAAAATCACCCTAAAAGACCCCTTTTAAGTGCTTGAAAAAGCATATCATGTGGATTTTTTTTTAAAGTCCCTACCGGGATGGGGTTTGGGTTGAACACTTTTTCAGAAATTAGGGGCGCAATTTTCGCGCTTGCCCCGGGCGCCGTTTTCCCTAGATATACGCCACTGGTTGTATACTGTACATTGTCTTGTTCTTACACACCCCACAAACATTCTATTATGACAAAATAAACAGTTCTTTCACACACATGCACCTACACCCCCTACACACACTCAGTGGCGTATCTAGGGAAAACGGCGCCCGGGGCAAGCGAGAAAATTGCGCCCTTAATTTCTGAAAAAGTGTTCAACCCCAAACCCATCCCGGTAGGGACTTTAAAGAAAGTCCATATGATATGCTTTTTCAAGAACTTAAAAGGGGTCATTTTGAGGGTGATTTAAATGTAATGAATTTTGATAAATTTTGGCGAGCGAGCGCAGCGAGCGAGCCGAAAATTGTTGTATTTCAGCTTACAAAAATGGAATTCTTGTCATTTTTTGCTTATTAAATCTTACAATTCTAATCAAGATATAGTGACGGCCTTATAGATAACGATTTATACCAACAAGCTGAGGACTTCAAAAAATACCCTAAATTAGTACGCGCGAGTGAGCCGAAATTTGTATAGGCCTATTTCCGCATTATCATCACGTTTTGTTCTTATCTCTTTTTATTTTTTTTTTTGATAAATTTTGGCGAGCGAGCGCAGCGAGCGAGCCGAAAATTTTCTAAACATGGAACTCTTGTCATTTTTTGCTTATTACATCTTACAATTTTAATCTTGATATAGTGACGGCCTTATAGATAACGATTTATACCAACAAACTGAGGACTTGGAAAAAATATTCTAAATTAGTACGAGCGAGTGAGCCGAAATTTGTATATTTCCGCGTCATCATTACGTTTTGTTCTTATCTTGTTTGATTTTTTTTTGCGCCCCCCCCCCCGTATGTTTGAAACCGTTGGCGCCTTCTAAGAAACCAATTGGCGATCGCTTCAGAACGAAAGAAATTGCAGCCGCTGCTTCGTGACATATTTTGCCTGCTAAATATAAAATGACAGGTGTGAACACAATAGACATTGTCATTTTGTCCGCGTCATCATCACGTTTTGTTCTTACCTTCTTTTTTATATAAATTTTGGCGAGCGAGCGCAGCGAGCGAGCCGAAAATTTTTGTATTTCAGTTTACAGAACATGCAATTCTTGTGTGAACGCAATGAAAATTGTCATTTTGTCCGCGTCATCATCATGTTTTGTTTTTATCTTCTTTGATTTGGTTTTCTGCCCACCCCCCCCCCCCCCCCACCATCCCCCCCCCCCCCCCCCCCTTTCCGGGCGAGTTTCTTCTTCTTCTTCTTCTGTTATTTTTTTTTTTTCTTCTTCTTCGTTTTTTTTTTTTTTTTTTTTGCGCCCCCAAGGAGTGGCGCCCGGGGCACGTGCCCCCCTTGCCCCCCCCCCTAGATACGCCACTGCACACACTTTTTTTTTTGGTCACACACACACACACACACACACACGCACACACACACACACACACACACACACAATTTAAAAGGACATATCGGATTGTTTACAAACGAAGATGACTTGAATAGCAAGAGTGACATCATTGACTAGACTGGAACAGTAGGACGCCAACACTAGTGACTTTCAGACATATTCGAATTGTCCATTATTTTTCGTCATCATTGTCTGATTCGCTCACTTTTGTTTTATATGTTTCTTTGATCTTATCAGTTTAACTTGAATTAGGTTCTACTTTCGATAATATCAATTTCTCCTTTGACGATGAAATCAATCCCGAGGAGAAAGTTATGTCGAAATGTAATATATGTTACAGCAAGTGTTTAATGATCGGTCAAAGTTTGATGGATGTCTGACAATATATAATGATGCTAATTCACATAATGTTATGTTCGAAAATATCAACAACGGATCTCACCAGAACAAGACACACGTGTATACATGACATGAGATGACCAGTGCTTTAGAAGGATATTTTCAATATTCAACATTTCCAATATTTCAGGACAAAACATCCCAAGACAATCAAACTCACTCATACATTGTCTATTGGTAACATTTAAAAAATGGCATGAAAGTGGAACACGGATATACTATTCTCTATGTAGGCCTACGTGAAATTGCAGATCAGAGGTTAAAGAAATAGAAAAGTCAATTTTTACAATTTAAATGACACCTTTATTATAATTCTTTTTTTTAACAGTCTTTTCCTTTTTTCCAGTTCTGTAGCCTTAGTCTGACCTAATAAAATTTCGGAGTATTTTTTTTTCTTCTAAAACTTAAGAAAGCAAGTCAAGACAAAAAAATAAATAAACAAACAAACAAACAAACAAAAACAACAAATAACAAACAAAGAAAAATATTATGTGAGAAACAGAGTGACGAAATCTGTGGCTCCACGTCTGGGTAATGTGTATTAAAATGCGGAACGAATACAGTATGCCAAAAGAAAAGTTAGATAGACCTCTATTACCTACAATTAATGTGATGACGCTTTGACGAATGTCGAGAGCAATCTAGACAAAGCTGAAATCTTTGTCACAAGTCACAATCTTTTTAGTCTAACGACGAAAATGTCGTGTCGTTCATGATTAAGCTTCATAACATCTCAATTGCAACATTGTCTTTCATTTTTACGTGACGAGATTGACGTTATTAGTTGCATGAAAGATATTGTAAACTAAAATCTCGTTCCTGAACGTCACCAGCAAATGAAGGTGTAGGTTTCACCGTCGTCGGTAGACTTCATTCTGTGGCTTCATTTCTGAATAGCGCCATCTTTTGGCAATGAAATACAGTGGTTACCGAGAATTTTGCCCTTGGATCATGTTTTGTGTCAGAATTTGTGTGTACATACACTCTGTAACATCCGTACCATACGTACCAGGAACAAAAAGTTCAGTGATGTCATAATCGTGGGACGAGTTTGCGTTACGAAGGGTGGAAAGGGGAGTATCTTCGATGTAAATCTGTATTCAGTCCTTTCAGTTGTATTGCTGTTGACACCCGTGTAGCCTTTAACCAGTTGAAATCATGGATGAATAGTCGGAAACCTAGACTGGAATTCAGCGTCGGAGAAATTGGCAAATAGAACGGCCGAAAGGTTAGTGTAATTTGCTGTTGTTTCAATGCCATGGCCCATGGCCCATGCAGTGGGTGCAGTGACACTGCAATGCAATGCATTCTGATGGCAATCACTGGTGCATGGTGCCTGGTGACAGTGCAACGATGCCATGCCATTGGCATTGACGCTGTAGCTGTGTGTGTTATTGACTTTGAATAACGTTAGATATGGTTCCAATCAATTACAAGAATGTAATGAACTTCAATCCCTTCATCTCCTCCATTGTTGTAATCCGTAAGCGGCGTTTGCATTGCCGCAAAGCGATATCCCAATCGGTACACAGTAAAACGGTGGTAAATTGCAAATGGCCAAAAAGGAGGTTTGATAAACACGATAAACATGATAAATGGGCATGTGGACATGGCATGAATTACTAGGAATAGCCAGTCCTTCCATCTCATTAATCCTCATGAACGTTATTACCTCCTCCAAGGAAGGAGGTTAAGACAAAGTGATGCGGCATGCGGCATTTTTAGACCCTTGTTAGGTTGTCTGTTTGTGAAATCACTCAAAAAGTTGTGTACGGATTAAAATGAAACTTGCATAAAAAGTCAATATTGACACTAGGAACACATCATTCAATTTTGGTAGTGATCTGGGAATTTTTATGAGTTTTTGAAGATTTTTTTTCATCTTTTGGCATAGAACCTATAACGAAGGTCGATGAACTTGGGGTTCAAGCTGTGTGTACTGGAGGTTTACATACGCGCACTAAAGCGTGTGCTCTGCTCGGGCAGGGCGCTGTGCAATGACATTTACAAAAGGCTTTTATTTTTGGAAATGAGTTGCTGGCTTGGCAGAGGTCTGTGCTCTCTGAGCTGAGTGCTTTTCTAGGGCATGGGTTCTGGTTGTTACTGTTATGGTGGAGGTGGGCTAGTGATGCCAGTGATTATCATGGTGATTGTTTTGCCAACATACAATAACTGTCGCACTCAACCGAGCACAAATTGAAATTTGTGCAGGTACATACAGTGTATAGGGGCAAGCATGGTGTTACCGGACACGCACATTTTTGTGTACTGATGACATTCTGTACATGTGAGACTTAGCTTCGTAGATTAGCCTCACAGAACTTTGTGTGGACCGAAATCGCAAAGAACATGACATAAACATGTATAAACACAAAGAAATTCACATTTTACCTCAAATTCACAGTTGAGTGACCCGCACCTTGTCATAGTTAATATTCATGCATGTTCGAATCACATTTCACAACTGAAATTCTATGAAATCCCACTCACTCACAGGAAAAATGCTGAAGATTCCAATAGAACCAAAAGTTCACTGATCGATATCGGAAATTTGTAGCTATCGTCCTCAAACGCGAACAATGCGGAATACTGTAGTTGTGCGCTATGGGGCTTGCAACTCGTCACCCGCACTTGCAGCTCCCATAGACAAAGCACATAAACTAGAAGTAGAGTCTAACCAGTTGTCGATTTCTCACAAGGTTTTATTGTGTGAACTGTTCGAAATGTTCAAGACAGACATTTTACCGTAAAATACGAAATTTGAGCCTCATTTGCCGATTTTTTTGTGTCATCTGTTTGGTGAGAATGTGTACGGTGATTTGTGGGATGAATAGTGATTCTGGTGCAAGGATTAGGTGCGAAAGATGTCGATTATTTCATTGCGAAAATCGTGTCCGGTAATACAATGTGATTTTGCACTGCGCAAAAAGACAACTTTTTTAGAGGGGTATGTTTGAAGCATATTTTCTAAAAAGTGGAGCGAACAATTGGCATAAGTTGGCTGAATTCGTAATTTCCAGGAGTCTGTGAATAAGTGATGTAATTTTTAGCCAAAATTTCATCCTCTGAGTACGGAATTCAAAGCCACGAAAAAAAACGTCCGGTAATTGGATCTACCACCCTACAATAGAACAAGTACAGCAATTGCTTTTCATTTTAAATGATAACGGTGATCATATTGATACAGACCCCAACACTGTAAATTCAGAGTAACTAAATACTGTGGGGCCTTATTTCCCTCCACCTACTGGTACCTGGCAAGACTCTATATCTCTGATCTACTGTAAAAGTGGAAATTTTCACGGTGTTGAAATTTTCACACATTTTGCGCAACCAGAAAGTACCGCGAAAATAAAAGCACACAAATATTTTGGCCTGCCATATGTTCCTGTGCGTGATGTATTGATTCCGTGGGATTATAAACATGCGAAACTCTTCTTACAATGCCAAGCGCGAAAAATTAGTTGTGCAAAAATATCCACTTTTACAGTAGTCTGTGCTTGTAGATTCAGCCCCAACATGGCGTTCAACAGTCAATAAACACAGCAATGGGGCTTTCATGCACAGTATAATACTGAGTTCTTGTGAATACATCCTTACAAAGTGACGTGATGTTTAATGCGCAATTAATAAGTTGTGTTAGCATGGCCTATTTCTGCAGCATAGCATTTTCTGTCCTTCTTTCCCCTTTTTTGTCCCCGCCGAACGAGTTCGAGCAGGGGACTATGAAACGGGCTCCGTACGTGTGTGTGTCCGTGTGTGTGTCCGTCCGTGTGTCCGTCCGTGTGTCCGTGTGTCCGTGCGTCCGTGTGTGATCAAAATCTTCAATTTGCTACTTCTCTGTCATTTATGAGCCAATTTTGATTCTGTTTGCTTTATATGATAGCACTATGTGGGAGCTTTGTTCGAGCAGGGGACTATGAAACGGGCTCCGTACGTGTGTGTGTCCGTGTGTGTGTCCGTCCGTGTGTCCGTCCGTGTGTCCGTGTGTCCGTGCGTCCGTGTGTGATCAAAATCTTCAATTTGCTACTTCTCTGTCATTTATGAGCCAATTTTGATTCTGTTTGCTTTATATGATAGCACTATGTGGGAGCTTTGTTCGAGCAGGGGACTATGAAACGGGCTCCGTACGTGTGTATGTCCGTGTGTGTGTCCGTCCGTGTGTCCGTCCGTGTGTCCGTGTGTCCGTGCGTCCGTGTGTGATCAAAATCTTCAATTTGCTACTTCTCTGTCATTTATGAGCCAATTTTGATTCTGTTTGCTTTATATGATAGCACTATGTGGGAGCTTTGAAACTTGTACACAGAATTTCAGTTGTGACCTTTGACCTTGACCTTTGACCTATATTGTATATTTTGCTACAAAATGCTACTCCTTCGCCATTTCTAACCCGATTTCGATTCCGTTTGCTTTATGTGATGGCACTAGTTAAGGGCTTCAAAACTTCTACACAAAATTTTGACCTTTGACTTCTTTGACCTTTGACCTTGATTTTTTTACCTTTATTGAAAATTTTGCTACAAAATGCTACTCCTTCGCCATTTCTAACCCGATTTCGATTCCGTTTGCTTTAAGTGATGGCAGTAGGTGAGGGCTTCAAAAGTTGTACACAGAATTTTGACCCTTGACTTCTTTGACCTTTGACCTTGATTTTTGACCTACATTGTACATTTGCTACAAAATGCTACTCCTTCACCATTTCTAACCCGATTTCGATTCTGTTTGCTTTATGTGATGGCACTAGGTAAGGGCTTCAAAAGTTCTACACAGAATTTTGACCTTTAACTTCTTTGACCTTTGACCTTGATTTTTGACCTGTATTGTACATTTTGCTACAAAATGCTACTCCCTCGCCATTTCTTACCCGATTTCGATTCCGTTTGCTTTATGTGATGGCACTAGGTGAGGGCTTCAAAACTTTTACACAGAATTTTGACCTTTGACTTCTTTGACCTTTGACCTTTATTTTTGACCTATATTGTACAATGGCTACAAAATGCTACTCCGCCATTTCTAACCCGATTTCGATTCCGTTTGCTTTATGTGATGGCAGCAGGTGAGGGCTTCAAAACTTTCTACACAGAATTTTGACCTTTGACTTCTTTGACCTTGGACCTTGATTCGTGCCCTGTATTGTACATTTTGCTACAAAATGCTACTTCCGGCGGGGACATATATTACGCACCGCGTAATTTCTACTTTTCCTTGTTCTTATACCTTTCCTTTGATCTTTCTTTTCTTTCTTTTTTTTTTTTCTTGGAGAGACTTTCTAATGTCCCTCCACTGATCTTACCATACAACTCTACATATGTACCTACACCACCATAACCTTTCTTGCTTTCATACTCATGGATGCATGCATTACCTGTGCCCTGTGATGGAGGGGACCTATTCACAGTTTTGCCAGTGACAAAATACAATTGTAGGTTCTTTATGTCTGAATCAAGTGATGTTTTGCCATGTTAGTTTGTAAAAAGTGCAGTTTGGGTTGGTGATCCACAACGTGATGGATATACCTGTGTCATTATTTTGCTGCAAAATGAACACCAGGCAGGAGTGTGAAGTCCCCCCGGATCTTCCTGGACGTCCCCAGATCACCGTGTAGATCCTTGAGCATCCGTGTTTATATGTGACTGGGGCATAAGGACTCTAGACTCTCTCTGATACCATCTTAGCATTATTTTTTATCATTTCACCATGATGAATGAGCTGTCTTTCTGGTCCAAGAACACTAGGTCTTTATCTTTGACCAGTTTTAGTACTTTTTGCAGACATTTTACTCATTAGCAAAATTCTCCTTTTCAGCATGTCATCATTTTTTTATTTTTTTATTAACATGGTTCCTGTGTAATGTTGCATATATCTGAAAAGGATGCTGCGCACGTATTTTAGAATGTTGCTGTGACGACATGCCAAAGTAAAAGCCCTTGTGAACCTTCCTGGCCATTATGATCAGTATGGAACAAAAGGATTCCAGAAGAAAATATGGACATTCCTGAAAGAAGATAATTCTGCTGACTGTTAATGTTGGGTTACTGATGATAGCGGATGGTCCAGATCCAAAATGTCAAGTCCAGGTCAAGAACAAATACAGATCCAAGTCCTTAGCTACAGTTGTGGATATTGGCTTTAACTCATCTAGGAAAAGCCAGGAGTCTGGAGAGAGGGATAGAAGCTAAGGAATTCTCTTCTATGTGAGATAGAGGACATGTTGCATTTGGTAACCCCATAAAAAAATTGAAAGAAGAGAAATTTTGCACTGTGCTTGATAAAACAGGCAAGAAATCAAGAAAGTAGTTGCCACAAGCTCTAGAGACTGTAGGAACCTCACTGTGTGTATCTTACACTTCACAGATGCCTTCATCGAGTCGTTCATCGGTGGGCTCTTCCCGTCGCAGCCGGTCCAACCACAGTCACCACAGGCACCGGAGAAGACACCGGCTGAGGCCTAAGCAGACGGAGCGGAACCTTGTGGCCGCCATCCTGGGCATGGTGGTGATTGCGGTGCTCATCTCGGCACTGGCCGACAAGAACTGGTTTATGCTCCACGGGGGCCAGTGCTCTGCTACACACCTGGGTGCTTACCAGTTCCTCACTCCAAATCTGGATAACATTGCTGGTGAGTTTGACCATACTGCACCCAACATTGCCGACTTTAAAAATCACATATTCCAGCTAGTTTAGTAGGGGGTGTGTAGCGTGAGGGTGGTGACGTACATTTTGAAATTCTGGCTGACAACACCAGGTGACAATGAAACCTTAACCTGTTGAGGGCGGGCTGATTTTGCTACAACAGGCATTTCCTTCATAGACACCTGCCCAAGTATACTCAGGACTCGTCCTCAACGTGTTAACAGCTTATGCTCTTCACTGCATATATTTTACCCAGTAATTGCCATGGTTGTGTGAAAAATTGTGTATCAGTGAATTAAGATGCCAAAGACTTTGTAATGACCCTATTTACTACATTTCCATTCACTGTTTTTTGTCAAAGGGAATGCCCTTAAATTGTGTGGTATTGTTAGTATAAGGTTATGAGGTACAAAATCAAATGACGTCTGTACATTTAAGAAGCTTAGAATGTCACTTTCAGTTTGTGATAGAACTACCTCCTTAGCACTTATGGTCCACTCGCTCATGGCTGTAATACCGGGTAACTAATGCTCAACTAACTCTAGATATAAGGAAAAGAAGGTCATGTTCAATGTTACAAGTTTATTAATTTTTAATCTAAACAAAACCTTTGGGCATGGTGAAAACATGTGTATACACTGTAGTTGTTGTACATGGACAATAAAGTATAGTACAGTAGTTGATCATACAGTTTTTAAGGAGATGTCGGTACATATTTAGATGTAGGTAGATGTTTCAAGACTGTTTAATTATTTGAAGTCATTCTTGTGTAGACAGCAAAGCGAGTTTCTGGTGTGCTGAATTTTTGTACAGTTCAGTATATTGCATTCTTCAAAAGAAAAATGTTATTGATAAACAAAGTGTTGTGTATTCAAACCTTTTCATCAGTTGCTGTACACGTATAGGCTTGTGTCCCATTTTCAAAGTTCTTTTGCACAGATGCAAGGTCATGTATCATGTCCTTCAAATCTAGTCCTCTTGCAGTTTTAAGATTTATTGGGATATGTTTGCTATGGAATTCAAATGACATTAAATCACCTTATACAAAGGGGTCTGCTGAATACAATTCATGAACTTCACGTGTACATGAACAACTGTCAACTTGGCAATATTTGTGTACATAACTTTTCCCCCTGTTGTGCAGCGTACCAGCATTGCTTTGATGTCCAGACCATTAGCGTGATGAGGGCAGTGATTGGATTCCTGTTTCTAGCCATCACCTCCTCCCTCATTGCCTTCTTTCTCGACACCCTGGGACCCATGAAGACTGCCCTCAAGATGTGTCGACGCTTTGCATGCTTTTCTATCATTACTGGTATGTAAACCTCCATTTTGTCCCCAGGCAAGACCACTAGAATCTTTTCTCAAAGCAAAATTAGTTGCTGTTGTTGATTATAGCATTGACACACCCCATTAATTGATTAAAGAAAAAAAAAATCTAATTTTTACATTAGTGCTGAAAAAAAAAAAGTGCTTTTGAATTATTGATCATCATGGGCATATGTACTTCAAATTGAATATATGTGTTACTTGCTTAGATATCCCATACATTACTTGTTTGTCACAACTTGTATTGATTTGAACATGCTTGAAACCATTTCTAGACGCAGGACTAAATTTGGCAAGGTGTACTGTGTAATGATTTGTGACTATATGATTGTTGCTTTGATGTTTCCAAAGTACAGAGGAAAACATGGTGATCGTGATTGAAAAATGGCATAGTTTGAATCTGAAGCAGAAGTATTGTGATTACATTTGCTATCATCTTGCAAGACACATTTACATTGTAGATATGAAGCTATTTATGTGTGTGTGTGTTTAATTTTTCAAAATTAATTGCTTATCATGTATACCAGTATGTCTGTCCAAATCAAGTTTATATGTGTACTCTTTTTGTGAAACAAGGAAAATTTGTCATATGATATTCTTTTTGGCATGTTGTATGGGAACATATGCCATGAAACACAACTACCAGCAGTCATACGATGGACATAAGATTGGCTCTATACTTCTCACCAAACTTTTATATAAAATTCCCTATTGTGTCCAAACTACTGTATATAATCCTAAAACATAAAGGGTGTGTACAGTTCTGGTTGAGGTGAGGATTTAGCTTTTAACATTTTGCGAGATAATCAGAAACCACTCTATGAGATGTCAAAGAGCATGCAGTTCTAAGGGGTATCAAAAGTTTATTTGATGCAAATCGGTTTTGAAATGGCTGAGATATCCAAAAACAAGGTGAAACAAAGAGATCCTAATAAAAGGCGTGGCCTGTCGCCTTTTATTATTATCACTTTTTTGGATATCTCAGCCATTTAAAAACCAATTTTCATCAAATAAACGTTGAATCCTTCTTAAAATTACATGCTCTTTCGTATTTCATAAGAGGCCTTTCATTATCTCACTTAGGAATGTTCAAAACATGAATCCCCACCTCAACCAGTACTGTATGGTCCCTTTAAAGTAAATGTATACATGTGTGTGTGTGTGACTGATAATGCATGAAACCTGTGCTAATGTTTCTCCTTTACCTCCTTGAACTAGTGATATTCTGCGTGGCAATCAATGGGTTCTGTTACTGGGCCTCGACCAGCATGGAGAAGGAGCTGAAGTTTCACAAGCTAGCACCCACCAGCAAGGTCTACGTGACCTTTGAGACGGGCTACTACCTCGTGGTGGTGTCGGGGGCGCTCTCCGTTATCATAGCCGCCACCAACTTGTTGCGCCGATACCCGCTGTACGATGAGCCTCGACGCGAACGCCTCGTGGAGGACTGGGACGAACTCTTGGAGCAGGAACTCCCCGGGTACCCCCCAACCTCAATGTCCGCCCCTCCTCCGGCATATACCCCATAGGATACTTGCAATGATGAAGTTATGAAGTTATGATGTGTTACCATGGTAACTGCATCTTTGCATTGCAGTCACTGAACAATAGGATGGAGTTGATTTTCATCAAAGAGGTGCTTCATGCAATCACAGTATATGAAGCTGTGGGAAAGTTCAGCATTCGGAGCCAGGATCCATGAATGTGACATCACAATGAATTTCCTTAAACATTTGTCATATTTATGTATGTGTGCCTAGGCATGATTTAATGCATGTATGCATATGTGGATTCATGCTTTCCATATACATATAACCGCATAGCAACACTCAGTATAGGCATACATCATATATTGTGTTTGTATCCGGTGATATATGGTATTACAATGACTTCACCTTCATTCATCCACTTTCTGTCTTTGACAAACATATGTATACCAGCTTTTTGCCCTGAGCATGTAGCCTTGGTAGAGGGTACCCTTTGAGCAATATAAACATCTGTGATTTTGACGCTGTGCATGCTCTTTTTTGTGTATTTCATGTCTTTCATGCATGGAAGCTATTTGTTAGTCATCTTAAAGCCACTGTTTACCATTTGGAGCATTGATTGAAAAAAATGTTCTAGTAATTACATTTAACGCAAATGTGTAGTTCAGTTCTATCGCAAAACAAGTTCAGTTTTATCACAAAACATCCTACCATATAAAAGTTTTGCAATAAAGTCACAAATAAAAGGAAATATCATTAATTTTCTAAATAAACCATAACAGTAGATGGTTTATTCTAGAAATGATTTTAGTAAAACTATTGTTCACACTTTGTCTATTCAACAATACTTAACATTGGTTTTACATTGGTTGTTTCTATCTCGAACTCACATTATAGAACTATTTTGAAGCACTAAAGCTGTTTTTTTTTTCATCTGCAAATGGTAAGTAGTGGCTTTAAATTGAGACCTCAACAACAGTAATTCCTGCATGAGGCTCGTTCATATGTACATCAAGCTAGGTTTGAATTGTAGTCAAAACATGCGTGTTCAAGAGTGGCAAGAAAATTAATGTGAAGCGAACTTCGCTTTTAAGCAACGTTTTTGTGCACATGCAGCTGAGGTGATATTCTCATCTCTCCAAAATCTGCTTAGTGTATTATGTTCACTGACCTGAGCATGACCCCTGATCTCACTCGGTTTACTGCTGCGTTCATGCTGTAGTGATGATACTTGTTGGGATGAAGAACAGTGATGTTCTGACTCTGCTTTGGTCACACCCAAGAGCTCACTGCAAAGTATTGTTAATGTTTTCATTGATTATTTTAGTGAGATTTGAATCATGATCCAAATCTCACTCTTAATCAGGAGTTCTCTGACCACAAAGATAATGAAAATGTTGTTGAGAATGTGGTCATAACATTGTTGTTAAATCATGGTCCAAACACGACCTTTTGATGTATGTGTGAACAAGTTGTCTTTTTACTAAATGGATGAAAGATGTTAGACAAAACAAACTAATCTGAACTTGCCTCGTTAAAGTAGGATGGAACTTGTATATACTCTGCTGATAACTTATGCTGATATTGCAAATCTTTTAGAGGTGATGCTTTTATTTTCTTTTTGACATGATCGATGATATGCAGTTATTGTACTGTATGGCAGTCCCACTGACCTTGTTGAGAAGCAGAAAGACGCAGTAGAAGGGCTTGTACACTTCTGACTCTCAAGTGATAGAATGTGTTCAGACCTGTCTCATTTGATTTTTAGGAGTGTTTCTTACTGAGGCAGGAATAATGATATGAGTTTGACTCGCTCTGTCCGCCGTAGCAACTGCTGACCTTGTAATCATGCCAGCAAATTGATTTGTTTCTTTATTGTGCGAATCATCAATTGCCTCCTTGAGAAAGATTGTGACTTGGGGAGAAATACTGCCCTCTATGCCAGAGAGCATATACTACCTGAAAGTCGTCTTCAATGACCATCATGTCGGGAAAATCGTGTCATATCTATATGAGGGCTTGACATGAGTAGTGGCCCGGTGGCTAATTGATGTTGGGCCGCCAAATTTCCAAAAAGGCTGTCATTTGGTGGCCTGACTGGGCACTTTAGATTAGAAATGGATTGTCATGTTTCCGTATATTTCAGGCCACTACGTTTTCTTTTTCGGACCACCAGAGAAAGAAGATCGAGTGTTCAGCCCTGTATCTGCATATCTTTATCTTTTCTGTTAAATGAAGAAAATGACTCTCATGTGTACCCTTTGCCATCTTCTCTTTCTGTAAATACTATGAGAATAGAGCAAGGTTATTGTAATCTGGTTATAAATTTCCAGTTATGACAGTACTATAATTCACTGTAAATGTATAAAGATATAATTATGCTACTAGTATTTCTGAGTCTCCTACCTATTACAATCAATTGTAATTGATTAACATAATGTTAGTAATCAAAATGCATCTTAAACATTCTCTGCATGAACACTCCTTACATATACAGGATCCGTTTCCCCTCCCACCCCACCCCTCAATTTGTCCTGATTTAACTACATACTTGGCTCAATGTACATGTAGATCCACCCAGGCCTAGTAACCATGTACCTGAATATCTATTGTATGCCCTGATAATGCACAAATAATGCATAGTATGCATTTCTCAGAGAGACTGTAGTTAAAGTGTGTGTGTGAATGGATGGCAGTAAAACACAGTGGAATCAATGTAATGAGAAATGCACCTCTCTGTAAAGAGAGGCAAGCTTTCTATGTTATCCCATCTTGTCCATAAGTGGGAACTTAAAAACTTGTTGTGTTAGACACCATCATTTGTGCTGCTGACCGATCTGAGGATCGATTTGTGTATGATGTTACTGTGGTGTCCTGCAAGCTGGCTGCAATATCTATCGCACATTCACTATACTCATATGCGCATGGGACACCGCAGTAATGGTGGATTGTGATGCCATGTCAGATTGGTCTATACATCAACAGTTCTATTCTCTGAGCATTATACTCGCTCAACATGTCTACTGTATATGTGATACATTGATGAGAAAAATATGTATATTGTTGCATATAACCATTCAGATGTTGAATGTATAGTATCCTTACAATGGAGAACAACAACAACAACAAAATGAATTTGGTGGTTGGAACCTTTGCTTGCTAATGTTTTTTCAAGCTGTATCATAAGTGCACTTGGTATGATATATTTGCCATAGGGAAGGTTGGTTGAGTCTGTGGTGTTTTGCTGCTGACCAATTCTTTGCACAACAGGTTTATGAAATGCTGTAAAGGAAAAATAACAGTACATGCTGTTTAGATATAGTGCTAACATAAAGAAACTTGCCCTTATCAAAATATTGTTTCGCTGGCAGATACATGATAATGCAAAATCAAGAGCAGCCAGTGAGTTAGTTGTATTTTACTACATGGTCACTTATACAATGTTCTAGTATGACATAATGAATGTGTAACAACTCCAATGTGTTATATCACAGTGTCCAGCCTGCTTTCATTGAAGCCATATAGACTGAAGAAGCTGTATGTGAGAGTTGAGGTTTATATGACTTTTGTGCAAGTGAGAAAGAATGTACTACTACAAGTCTAAGTTGTGTTAGGTGTACTTCCTGAGGATGACTGCAGCATAAATCATCTAGTAGCGAGACAAAGTAAAAAGTAAATACAGATACATTGTGCATACAATTGATGGAATTTTGTGCATACAATTGATGGAATTTTTACAAGTTTTATTGCAGTCCATGATGTGTATTCCTCAAAGGATTTTGTGAGCCAAATTACAAATTGATGTATTCCTCTTTATATTGAAAGCATAATATCACACCTGCCGTTCTTTCTGGTATGAATTGTGTCTGCATGGGCAAAAACAGCATGATAAGTAATATGATGTGATAAAGCTGTATTTCACCCATCATCGGTGGTAGGTTTTCTTCTCTCACGAGTTCAGTTCTTTCTGTTCTAGGGTTTTGATGTTGCATTGTGCAGCGCCATCAAATCATATATTATTTGAATCAGAAAATTATGACTACTATCAAACATGAGAACTCCTAGGGCGCTCAGGAATCCTTCATACTTTAAGAATTTCAATCTGTACATATTCAGCTGGCATCCTTTAATTATTTCTCATCTCTTTGGTCTGTTTTTCTGTGATCATCTCTCTGTTGTTTGCATATTGATTTGTTGATTATTGATTAATGTTTTATAACGTAACCAAGCCAGTGCTGATATGTATGTCAGTGCATATGAAATCACCTAGAAATGCAGTGGAATGTGAAAAGTTGAATACATCACTGCTTTAAATAGAATTATCAGATTGCATAACTGGAGTTCAAGATATTGGAGATTTGTTTGTTTGTTTTATATGAACTCTAACATTTGATGAATTTAATCTTATTTTTTCTTTGAGAGAGAAATGTGAAAGTGAATGAAATTAAAACTCTGCACAGCAACAAATTAGGTAACTACGATGTTATGATGGTGCTGTGTTGAAAATGATATACTCATACTCATGTTGCTTTGGATATGGGGACTTCAGTGATTCACCAATATTTAATTCAAATAGACATTTATGTTCAATGTAGCAGATTTTTCTTTTTTTTTTAGCAGGCAGACTTCTTTGTTGGTACATATGGCCATTTGGTCTAGTCTTGTTGATACAGTCTGTATTTCTTCCCTGTCATCATGCTTTAGACCTCAATTTCTCCAGCACTCAACTCCCCAGTCCAATTCTGCTAAATCTTCACTATGGGTGTAAGACCAGATGACTTTATGCATTGCTTTTAATACAAAGCTGTTCTTTTTGCGAGGCTTTTCGCAAATCACAGTTGGGTTGCAAATTAACAATACGTGAAAATATGCATGGGTATTAGTGCACTTGAGGTATTCTGGGCATCAAATCGCGAAAACAACATCTCGCGAAAATGTCTGTGACCTCATTTGTGAAAATATCTGTTCGCGAAAATAACAGCTTTTACAGTCTGTACCATGTGTCACTGTGAGTGTATGTGTAACATAGCCAGTTCAAAATTATGCAGCTCCACTGTTTTGTACAGATTAATTCATGCATTGCTTTTCACTGTGTAAACAACTGACTGGAACTTTGCTGTGTTGCAAGGTAGGAAGTGATATTGTACGCTGTAAGTTGGCAACGATTCCATGAAGCTTTTATATATGTATGAATATATGACTTGAGAGTTTATATTTATGTGATTTTTGTATATGTTACAGGTGTACATAATCAGAGAAAAAAAAAGTCTTTACGCTGAAGGAGCCATGTGTTTGTTCATACGATTTGTTATATAAATGATATAGTTATATGAGTTTTTTTTCTTTTTCTTTATGTATGGCTTGCGTTGGCAGAGAGAATGCATGTTAGAAAATGAATACTAGCTTTTGTTTTATTTAATATTATTTTTAGATGAGAGGTAAATTAAGTTTTAAATCCAATGTGATGGTAAAAGACAGGAAATGAGTAGATGATAAAGCCTGCATGCAGTACTTTTTTAATATTGTGATACATTGCACGAGATATGTATTGCTATAAAAATTGTGAGATTTTTTTTTGTAGTGACAAATGTCCTGGTATGATAGGTCAATTTTGACAAAATACAGAAGAAAATTCCTTGGTTGTTGGAATATGTCTTTGAAACACAAGACTGAAAGTGTTATTTATTTTTTCTGGATCAGACTTCTTTATAGATTAAACAATGACTGTGGATAGTGGAATTGTCTCATTTATTGAGATAGACATCTCAGATTTCCTTTTGCTTAAAGGTGCATAGACCCGGTAGTTGCGGAAATGCTGTTGGATGATAGTGCCGATCATCGTTAACAGGCCATTAACGATCGCCCCATCACTGTACAGGCATGCTAACCTGGAAACATTAAACTGCACATTACTTGAATATGAGACCATTCTGAAGCAAATAATTTTCACACAACAATAGATATATAATGTACTCTTAAATGAATCCCACAAAGATTGGAACAATCACCCCCAGCATTCCCACTGATTCCCACTGATCAGTTACTAGCCATCCCCTTTAAGTAGTTTGCCAAGTAACACCTTCAAGCCTTTTTTTGTTGCAGGTATTTTCTTATACAGTGTATACTGTAACAGTCCACTGGTTTTAAGCAGCGGCTGTAATCTGAGAAGTCGTGAGAGCTGAATGCTTGTAGTTAGGTTAATTACCAAATTAATTACCTTCGCTCAGCAGATTGCTGTATTCCATCCAGTGAAAGTTCTTTCTGAAGTGACAAAAATTTAATTTCACATGCTCACTCTAAAACATGATGCCTAGGTTTATATTGTTTGTTGGGAGAATTGAGTGTATCTAGTAACTTTAGTATGGTCCAACACAAACCCTAGCTCACCCCATGTCTTTGAGCTATGCCATCTAACGATCTTGTACAGACAATACCATCTGACACATGCAAATCTGTGCATCGTCAGTCTTACACTGTCTACCATATATCATTGCATGGTACAAACAGTCAGTTTTTCATGCTTCGAGAACAGGACAGAAAGTCTTGATTTGTCATTATTACTAATTCAATTGCCTTTTGAGGAGCAGCAGTTATAAAGTCGCAGAAACCCCATTTCTGTTGTTCATTCCTTTCAGTGGTGGTATAACTTACAGCAAAGTAAGAAAAAAAAAGAAGCATTTAACATACACTGTGGTTGTGTTCATATACCATTATTCATTCCACTTGCAGAAAATTCAAAACTCTTCTGCAAAATGTATTACTGATCCTTGGATTGCAAAAACATTTTAGAATTAAAGTTGCAATTTCTTTTTCAAATGGCTATTTTTAAAATTTTTTGTTGTTGTTGATGCTGAGCAGACTAGGAAAGTTTAACCAGTTAATCTAATCTTTTTTTTTTCTTTGGTATGATATAAAAGTAAGAGTGGTCAATTCAATGACAGGATGATAATTTCTGCAGCAGTAGACATATATTTATTTGCAATGATGGGTTGCATATGGCATGGAAAAGCAGTTTAGAAATTTCCTGCATGGCTTGATGATAAATTTCAAACTTGGATTAAGTACGGTAGAACCTCTCGACGAAGAGGATGGATTGAACGAAATAATCCTAAATCAAGGTTATTTTGCTGGTCTAACATTAACTCTTCATATTTTTGTTTTTGTATTACCCTGACATAGTGAGAGCCTTGATATTTCAAGGTAATTTTCATGGTTTCTAGGACCTTAATATAGCATGGTTTCCCCCTGGCGTTCTGTCCAAATGATTTTAGTTCACCGTGTGAGCATTGGCTATGAGACTGTTCTTTCACCGTACTAACATAAAGCAATCAAACGTAAAACCAAATGATTTCTGAAAGATTTGTTCAACCAGTGGCTGTGTGACTCTGTTTGGATTTATACTTGTTCCTTCTAAAGTTTGATTAAAAAACAAAAGAAAAATACTTTACATACTTTTTTTGTGTGTCTGTTCATGGTAGCCATAGTGAAATGAGATCTGTACTGTGTGGTTCAAGTAACCAGTTTGTGCCATCAACAGTAGTATTTGTGTGTTTGTGTTTTTGACTTCAAGAATGAGTAAAGTGGAATGGATGATACTTTATTTGTATTTGTGGTAACTGAAAAAGAAGGATAAACAAAAAATAAAAGTATATGAATATACATACGCTGTAGATACAGCTCGATACGTAGATACATACCTACCGTATGTCCAAAAAAAATTACAACGGTACCCTCCGCAATGATAACTTTAAAAATAGTGAATCAATCCAAACTCACAATTTTGGGGTATGATACTATAAATCATTGCCCACATCTTACAGAAAAACCGATTCAATTTGATTCAGTAGTCAAAGAGAAATGAGGATTTTTGTAGAGCATGTCAGGAATCTCTTCCCTCCAAGTTCTGTCTATTGTGTTCACACATTAATATGCAGTTCCAAGAGCATCCAAGTGCTGAACTTGGAAGTATCAGACTCGTGACATGCTTTACAATGATCCACTTCTCTGTGACCACTTAACCAAATTGAATGGGGTTTTCTGCAAATAGAGCTAAGGTGTTATATTTTAAGACCCTGAAGTAGCATTTAGATGGTTTAATCATATTGGGTGTTATCAATGCAAAAATTGGATTATAATTTTTTTTTGGACATACTGTACATACAATGTATGACATTCCTGGGAATTTCGAACATGAATCAAAATGCAAATATTGTTGCCGTTTGTGTGCAATATCTTATCTCTTCAATTCTTTAGAACTAAAAACATCTGAAGTTAATTTTACCAAGCTGGCTGAATATTATTCATATTCATGAAATTCTGTTGAGATGTTTTCATTGCAACTGATTGACAAATTGCCCTACATCGACGTAAATTTTTTATGTTGATGTAGGGCAATTTGTCAATCAGCTGCAATGACTGAATATTGTTGCAAAAATATTGTTGCCGTTTGTGTGCAATATTTCATCTCTTCAATTCTTCAGAACTAAAAACATCTGAAGTCAAATTCACCAAGCTCACTGAAAAATTATGCAAATATTTTCACTTTTACAATAGGCCCATAGATAGATAGAGATATTAATGTTTGTGTAGAATTTTTTGTTTCGTTTTGTTTACATGGTATGATTGTGATTACAGTTTGATGTTGCAAACAAGATCACGTATCCATTTACTTTTAACCGATGTGACATGTTTTAACTCCAGGGCATGAACTCATCCTGGAGGTCACGTGAGGTCAACATGTCGATCACGTGCCTTACAAGCTGTACATGTATAAAATGGTACCTGAAGTCCAATCATTTTTATCTTCAACTGCCAAACAGACATAACATTTGTCCACCATTTTTAAATAAAGTTCACAGAGCAAAGTCTTGTTATTTCATGACGGCCACTGCTATACAGCAGTTATATGTCCTTGGGTAAGCACAACAATATGGTTTGTGTCGCTATAACTATCTCACACAGACAACAGAGTATACATCAGCACTCTTTTGTGGATTTTCAAGTCCAAATTTATTATTGATATGAAATACTGAGATCAACTCCCTTTTCTTGTACACTGCAGCAGAGATTAAACACAACGGTAAAGAGAGGACACTACCACCTTCCCCCTCTTCACACTCGACTTTTCAAACTCTGTCTATACACACTCAAAAAAGCTTTTCTGACGTCATATGTATGTACACAAATATGTGCAATAGAATCCAGAGATGAAAAGCTGAGAGAAAACAAAAACAACAACATATCCATAAATCTCTCATACACCATTCACACTTGATTGTTAATCCCTAATTAAGTCATTTGTGGGATGTCACATGTTTGTTTTTCATTGATGCAGGTATGATGTGGGGTTGACCGAAAGATCGGTCTGTATCTGGTCGTCGGGGATATGTTCCACGGAGACTGCGTCTGGCTTCATGGATCCCCTCCTTATACACGGAGGAGAGCAATAATGTCAAAAAATATAAAAGACTCCTCCAGACAGACAGATCTTTCTGTCTAGATATGGGGGGCCTCATTAGCTCTTCTCTATGATGGAATCCTTTCCAACTTTTGTATACTTTCCCTGAAGCATGTTAAAGGGAAGATAAACCCCAAGAACAATGTGGATTGAGTGAAAGCAGCAACATTAGTAGAACACATCAGTGAAAGTTTGAAGAAAATCGGACAATCGATGCAAAAGTTATGAATTTTTAAGTTTTGGTGTTGGAACCGCTGGATGAGGAGACTACTAAAGGTTATGACGTATGAGTGGACTACAACATCAAGAAAATATAAAGAAAATACTACAAAAATCCATTTTTCATGAAAATTACAAATTCCATCAACTTGATATTGACATATGTTAAGGGTAGCAATTATTCCCCCTGCTTTCTGAAAGCGGTTGGTCCACTGCTCTTTCATAATTCTAGAAAAGTGAATTTTTGTTGAATATCCCTTATATTTTCTTTGTATTGTTGTCCACTCATACATCATATCCTCTAGTAGTCTCCTCATCCAGCGGTTCCAACACCAAAACTTTAAAAATTCATAACTTTTGCATCGATTGTCCGATTTTTCTCAAACTTTCACTGATGTGTTCTATTAATGTTGCTGCTTTCACTCAATCCACATTGCTCTTTGGGTTTACCTTCCCTTTAAAGGCAGAATCCCTCAACTGCAGTCATACACGTATCACTGGAGAGACTTCAAAGAGAAAATAGGTTCAACTCGGCTTAAAATGCCAGATAATGTGACACTAAAGTCATTTTACTCAATCTACAAGCTTTCTGCAGCACTCGCCAATGAATTGCAATCTAACATCTTGTAGCACATGGTGATGACCCTTAACCCTTTGTGTATTTTGAGTGCTGATTGGTACAGAACATCCCATAGCATTGTACACACTGTCTACAGTCCCATGCACAGAAAGGGTTAAGCAATCACAGACACTGTACAGAAATCAAAGATACACATTCACTTCCCCCTTTTTGGATGCTTTTGACGGAAATTTGCCATAATCCGCATTGACATCATAGATCTGTTTTTAGAATTTTTTTTTCCTTTGATGGTTTGCAGTTGAGGGCTACTCCCTTTCAGACATGATCATCCGTTGTCCCCGGCAACCCCCAATCAACATCTCTGCCTCCCAGAGAGGATCTGCTGCCTCCTGTCAGATACCTTAGTCTACATCAAGGCTTCTTCTCTCCTCAACCTGAGCCAAAAAAATAAATGTAATTGTGTATTGATAAACATCTAAAGCAAAATGAATCACTATGAGGTCCATCTCTTGGCAATTTCATTTTGTGTTTTTGAACAAATCTTGCTCCCTTCAGGCCATGAAGCATAGTGATAACACTATCACTCCTTTTGAGGCAACATGTCTTTACATTTTGTGATAAAGTTGGTTGCTCAACAAAGTGTCATTCTGCAACTCATGAGGTTCCCTGGACCGGTATCTTGGCAAAATAATAATTATGAAGCCAACCCAAGTTACAAGCAATGCGATTAGGAAAAAAATTGAGAGAATACAACAGGTAACCATGTTTTGTGAAGATATTTCAGTCCTAACTTCAACACAGGATACTCAGCACCAACAAACACGGTTCCTATGAAATGTCAAAATAGTGATACAAAAGCACCAGTCCCTAAGACTTCACTGAAATAGGAGTGACCTGTCTATTTTTTTTTCTCTCTCTTTTTTTTTTTTCTTTAATGATGGCACATGCTGAGCTAAATAAAGATTACAATTTGTGGAATGTTTTAGAGCTCGCACACCTGGGAGAGATTTTGTAAAAACTCGGAATCTGACAGAAGATTGACCATATGTGACAGCAGCAGCGACTCTCACAACTGTTCCACCATTGTGTCATCATTTTGTCGTTTCATTAGTCGGAGAAAAAAAAATACATGGACATCCTGCGAGATATATATCTGAACATCATAGTCTCCAAAAATATGGACATGTCATCGAACTCTATACAGGCATTAGAGTCTGTCCTCGTATCACAGTAGTCCTTGTCATCGTCATTGTCTTTTACACCTTGGATTTTGGACATCCAAAAAGCACTCTGCTTTCACCTACACTAAACAAAATATAAATCGCTACGCAACGAACGCATCGGAAGTACACCAATGTAACATAAAATGCACAAGACGCAAACATCAGGTATACCTAAACACTGAAACTCACACATAATAGATATTTACAATACAACAATTTGAGTAACAATAAATATCTGAAACCACCCAAATCAGGACTAACAGAAGAAATAAAGTGAATAAAGCACAGTTGAAGGTGAAGAAACTAATGCTGGTAATAGGTAAGAGTGAACGAAATGAACTCTATGTTATATACACACAGCACGATAATTTGAATGCTGCCCTCTATTGACAGAACTCATTTTTGGGACACTGATAAGACCACACACCGAGCATAATTCCTCTCAAGAGAGAACAAGACGACTTTCTACAAGCACACAAATTTGTCCTGTCCTGTCTGTGGTCAGTAATATGTTTCTTTTCTTACAGCCTTGCTGTTTGATATCTTTGACTCTTTCAGCTTAAGACCCCCCCTACGAAAATAAAAATAAAAAAGAGATTTTTGCCATCAGCTGTGACTAGAATGAAGCACTATCAGGTGATTTACATCTAACTGCAAGTATAGCCCTACAGAGGTAGAGAAAGATATATTGATACATATAGAGAGAATAAGAAATAGGTAGAGAGAGAAGGAGATACCCAGAGAGAGAGAGAGAGAGAGAGAGTTAATCACTCTTAACTTTATTACAACCTGCTGAAAAAGCTATAAAAAGATCCAGAACTCCCAGGCCCAAATTCACGAACATGGTTTACACTTTAGACCACGGTACAAATTTAGACCATGGTCTAAAATAAGGGTGATATAGGCGTACTTTTGGCATGTACATATCAACGTGCATTTTTTACTGGACGTCTGTTGGCGTACGCAATCTGTCAATCGTATTTACGCAGAAGAAATTTACATAAACCATGGTTTAAATTTAAACCACCTTCGTGAATTTGGGACCTTATGTTTCTGTCCCTATTACTCAGAGAGGAAACAGAGGCATAGTGCAAGAAGGAAATATAAACCACTAATGACAAGAAAATGGTAATTAGAAGGGTAAGATTTTGCACATAGACACTTACGCATTTCCTCTCTGATACGAACATGCAATCTATCTTTTCCTGTTTACTTCCTTGAGATGATCATCAAAATCAAGGTGACATTTCTGATGCAAAAATGAGAAAATGGGTCATCTATTCTCACCATATTTGTGACATGAATGTGAACTTGCTATCTGATCTAAGAAATTCCACAACCCAAACATGATGATGCATAAAAGGGAATCCATTGGTCATGGTGACAACAGACAGAATTCCAGAGAAAACAATCTCATGCTCCCTATATCTATGTATGAAAATGCGACCATTATATAGCAAAAAAAAAAAAAAAAAAAACCCAACCCAAACAAACAAAACAAAACAAAACAAACCCCCCCCCCATGTTTTCTTGATCAGTGCCCAATCGATGATACACGATTACAGTATCATCATTCACTAGTCCAAATGTCTATCTTAACTTTTCTTCACCAGGCTTAAACTCCCCCCTAAAAAAAAAAATAATGAAAATGAAAAAAAAAAATACATATTCAAGTCAGTCTAGAGTAATCAGTCATGAACCAAAGTCATTCACACGATCAAATTAAAATGTCAGAAACAAACACAAACCCAATGTTATTGTTTTTGGTCAAAAAAATTAACTTACCGGATAATACCGGTAGTTGAATTCTGTTACAAAACAGCTGAAATTTGTGACTTTCCTTCTGGTCTTGACATACTCTCTAAAAACATTCACATGACATTAGAGCAACACAGACATGAGTACCAGTATGTGGGTCTACAAATCATTATTTTTCATGCAAGTAATTTGATTGTCAAAAGTTCTGTCCTTAAGCCATGTCCATGTCTGTATTTCTGACCTATATATAGGTCTATGTATTGTAATGCTTCCTTTCATGTGATATTGAAAGAAGAGCGAACATTCACAATATTCCAGGAGGTTTCCCACAGTACTCGGACTTCACAGAATCTCTCTCTTACAAGATTCAGGATTGATCACTGAAATATCAAAACTTCCTGCATTATTGGAAATAAAAATGTCTGCCCTAAAAATGACAAAGAGATTTCTTCACAGCAAATGGAAAAACAACCATCAGTTGGCTGAAAGAAAAATGCTGTAGTTCACTCAGGTACCCTAACTCAACATTCAAATTCTGATCATGAAAAAATGTTCATGGCATTGTTGAGTACGAGGAAGAAGAATGTTCATGCCATTGACTGGGTACAGAGCTATAGCTCCCTTCTGCGTCTAACACTGCGATCTGGCACAATTTTCTTGGTCAGAGATATTAGGTAAAATGGAAAAGCTTAGTCACTGTGGCAGTTTCCATGTGTCCTCGCCTATCTCTTATCTGTCGGTTACCACTCGATCAAGGACTGTTTCTACAAAGTTGCTGCCACAAGCATTTTTTTAACTAATGATGAAAACTAAGATGCATTCAAGAAGTGAATAGATCACCTGATTGTGAAAAACAAACTTACACAAGTATGTGGTGGTTAGCGCAAAGAATGTAAGTATGGACACAAATATTTCTACACAGCATATTTTTTTTTTTTTTGTGAATAAACCTTTTTTTTTCACACATAGCTATCAACAGTAACAATATCTGACAAGGTTCATCTCTTTTTATCTATATTAAAATTACACTTTCAACTGAAAAAAAGAGTGACAAACAGAAAAAAGTATATTGATACATTTGACCAACCAAAAGGTGTCAAAATACAGTTTGTGTCACCAAAAAAAAAAACTCCATTATGTCATATGTACAATGTACAGGCTATCAAACAATAAATGGATACAGCAGTGGCGTTCATGACATATCATAATATGACTAAGAGAGTTTCAAATTATTCAGTTTTCTTGCATTTCGCTGCACCACAGGTGTACCAAGCTCGCTGTAGCAAAGGATTACAAAACAGTTGGTGCACTCAATCAAATCATAAATCTACGTAACCGTAAGGATAGTTTCTGAAAGGCTTTTAACAAATCACGTTCACACAGACCACAAGGACCTGGGCATTTCTCAGCACAATCCAAAAGAATGCCCAAGCCTAGGGTCGGAAACAAAGTCTAGGTGAAAGGAAACCGAAGATGCATGCACCACAAATGACAAAATAACATCTCAGAGAGGTGAGAATACGCGCCACAGAAAGAGGAGACTATCATGAACACCAGTGCTGTGTCCATAGTCCCGTATATATACAAGAAATTATACACAGTACAAAATGTGGCCATCAAAATCTTCCCTCCAAAATGGAGAGTTTCAACTCAACCAGAAAGAAAGTGAGAGAAGAGAGAAATGCAATCAGAAAGAAGTACAAATGGAGAGGAGAAGAAGAAAGTAAGAAACAGATAAAGATTGTTGGACAGCAGAATTCTAAGATGGAGTTGAAAAACTTTCTTTATCATAATCTTCAAATGATGTACTATTTTTATCTCCCCCAGGAGAGTTTGCTAGTTCTGTGACGCTGCCACCTGCTTGTCGTCTTGTGAGGGATTAGTGCCGGGTGGTGGCTTGGTATCGGTGGAATTCCAGGAGGCCTGACCAGGGCCGGACGACGAGGTGGCCGATTTGGGGCCCCCCGGCCCCTGGCCCGCTCCGGCCGCGTCCCCGCCGGCCGCGAAGTCCTCCTCGTTGTCCATACCATTGTTGGTGTCGCACTGCGTGTTCTCCAGCCGCGTGATGAGCCGTTCGTCCTCATCGCCAAACTCGCCTCCCATGAGGGACGGCTCACCCACAACCATCACATCCTGTAGGAGGGGGAACAAATGTGAGGGAGGAGGGGGGGGGGGACGGAGGTGGAGGGAATAAATTGCAAGTAACTGAAATCAATACTCAGAAATCTCATTATCAACTTCCTACCTGATGTTCTCACACCAATACATACCTTCAGTTTACTACTTAGCAAACAAGCATCTGTCAATGTGAAAGCCTGCATGTAAAGGCTACCTTTTGTTGATTGATAATGCCCATTTGATTTACATAATTGCTGTAAATGCCACAAATATGAAATACAGATATTACCGCAACCTGCTATCTTGCAGGCTATAACCAAGGCTGATACAACCAAAAATTCTAACAAATAAGTTGCTCGTTTGCAACACTATTCAGTGGTTAAAATTCTTGAAAGGAATTCATAGGTTTGTCAACATGATTTATGATATCAAGCAATCTCACTTCTTTTCTCTGACACAAGCACCCTAATGCTTGGAATCTCTCTGATTGTTTTACTGCAGTGGTTGTTTCTTGCACATTTGTCTTTAACCAGCTCCAGTAAAAATGCCCTTTACTTTACATGCAGGCTAAAGTGAATCCTGTTACTCATATGACTTTATGAACTGACCAGGCATCTGACAGACCATTCGACACTCACCTCTCTGTATATGTCTGCACAAAACAAAACTCAAGAAAGGAAGCAGGCTTGGCAAGATGGCTTGGCAGAACTGATGCTTACCAAGCATACAGTGTAATTGCATTAGGAGCTGAATTTGAATGATCCCTACTACAGTGATTAAACTGTGGAACAAAGTTTTATTACATTCAGTAACAACTGATTATATGCCTTCTTTTCAGTTAGCACTCTTTTTACAGAGATTTTTGATTGACCACTGTTAGTTTTGTACCAAAAAGCTGCCACATTTCAGGAAAAAGGATTATAGTTTATTAACCCGTTGACGACGAGTCCCGGGAATACATGTACTTGGGCAGGTGTCTGTAGGAAATGCGTGCTATAGCAAAATCAGTCCGTCCTCAACGGGTTAAATACGAAGAAATTTTCTGAGCCGAAACAGGTAATAAATTTTCACTTATTTGAATCAGAGCAAACAGATGCCAAAATTTATTAATCAATCTTGATCACACTTGAATCTTTAAGTGATTTAATGTTAAATAATTCAAACCTGCCAGTTCTAACAACACAGGTATTGTGAGTGATACACTGATGCTCTTTAATGTTTCCCAAGCTAATACACCTTAGCATAATATTATGTACAATGATTACAAAAAATGTTACATTCTGCATTATATTACATATACTAATTGACATACGATTCCAGTATATCTGCATTGCCTCTTGTAAGCTATGTAAATTACCTTTCATGTATTTTCACCACAACAAAAAAGTTTTTGTGCACATCTCTGTCTGTGTGCGAGTGTGTACCTGTTTGTATGTACATGTATCTACAAGTGTCTCCCAATAAGAGCTATTGTCAGGAAACAAATCTACTGACTTAACAATAAACACAAATAAAGGAAATCCCTGGCTGTAAAATAGGTTTAGAAAGTCATATATCTAGTCATTAACGCACATGAAATTGGCCAACATTTAAAGGAATTTAAAGGTGAGAATGCAGACATTTTGGAGCAGGTAAAAAAACTTCCAGAAAGTTCCTGACATCTAAGTCTTCAGCAATAAAAAAAAAAAAAATAAAAAGACAAGAAAAGAATAAAAGTGGTTACTGTGAATGTGTCCGTAGTGAAATCACGTGTGTGCGCAATCCTTACAATATAATTCATACATGCTACATCTACATATTGACATAATGCAGAAGTGATGATGTCGGGTGAATTTGACAGAAAATGTGCATATGTAGGTGTCATGGTGAATATTCACAACACTTCATAAACCCAACAGTCATAACATGGAAAGGTTAAACATTGCAAACTTTTCTTTTTTACATCTAGAAACATATATATAAGAAAAAAAGAAAAAATATATTTTGCCTTTTGCAGCTGGCAAGAAATCCCAGAGGAAATTGAACCATCTTGAATATTAAAGGTCATATCAAGATGTAGCTCTGGTCCATTATATAAACTGCTAATATAATTTTTGTATGCATACTGGGTGTTACAGTGTGGATCAGAGACGATTGGAGAGTGACGACCCAATAGATGGTGGTCTAGGGTGCCACTAGTGAGATGCAGTTGCCATGGATACTGGTTCCACACTCTTCATCACCAAAACTTATGTTATCCTAGCAGCAGCCATATGTGTTATAGAAGCCTTAGCTAGGTGTTATCTTCATTGACAAGAGAAATGAATCTCATGCCAGGGACCATTGCAAGGAAACAGTAACCATGGCAACCACAATGCATCCCATCTATATGATACTTGGAACAGATGGAATATGATGTTAGAGTATGGTTCTTTACATGTCATTAACATCCTGGTATGGGGTATACAAATATCATGACTATGATTTGTGTAACTGCTTTTAGCGCGGTTGTGAATGGTTAACTGTGGCTAGTTTAGATGATGGAATATGATAAAAGTATTAAAAGAAAATGGCATTTAATTCTTTCATTGTAATATACACCATCATTTACATATCTGACCATGGGTTAGTGACATCCTGGTCTCATTTTTCAATATTAATATGAATAATGAAATTAACTGTTATGGATATATATGTCTGGTATAGAAGAGTGAGAGATTTTAAGGGGGTGGGGTTCATCTGTGTCAGATCCCCCCCCCCCAACCAGACACCGAAATGTATTAACCCTGTGTGACATGAAACATCAAGGATAGTCAAATTGAATATATTGCACAATAAACTCTAACGAGTATAACTTTGCATAGCTCCATTGCGTTATAATTGGCCATGTCACGGATGCAAAAATTTCTATTTGATGAATCAATTAAGGATTCATCATTCTAAGAAACCATCGGTGACAAGACATGTACGCAAGTCGAGAATTTCATTGCAACTGATTGAACTGCCCTACACCGATGTAGGGCAATTTGTCAATCAGTTGCAATAAAGACACCTCGAGTGAAGAATTTTATCAATTTGAATAAAAGTCGTGAATTTCTCAGCACTTATGCCATTCCAAGAAAAGCACAAACCTACAGCAAACACTGCTAACATGCCGGAGGACTTTGCCTACCACGCATTGTATCACTCAGCACTGACTTCAAAACATTACAGAGCAATCAAAATTGATTTAAAAAAAAACACACACGCACTTGAACACAGCAACATTAAATGCAAATCGAAGAATTGCCCACGATCATAATAAAACGAAGTCTGGTGAAAAAGTGCTGTACGACACATGGCGACGTCAGTGCACATAGTCCATAGGTGCAGTTAAGCCAAACAAAGTCACACATCAGGAAAAACAGTAGATACAGTAGCAATGATAAACAGTGCCCCAAATAACCCTGGCTCACAACAAGCCCATCCCTTTAAACCAATTGTTTTTCCCACACAAAGCAACTCAAATAAACTCGGACTACTCTGGTAGACTTTTGTTTTTTATGTTTTCTTCACAGATATAAAGTTAATATCATTATGATATTTCATTCTGGGATCATAACTACAATACTATCTTTGTAAAAGGATACAATTTGCAAAGAATTTTTGACAAAAAAAAAAATGGCCACCACATCCATCCTTGTGGCTGCATTGTACAGATTTAAAAATGCCTTCATAGATGAAATACGTTTTTCAAGTAGAAACATTTTCTGCCTTCAATGCAAGAAGAGCATTTCTCTTCTTCCTTTTTTTTTTTTTTTTGAGGGGGGAGGGGACTGAATTCATTCTTGTATTCACACCTTAATTGCACACTATCCCATTCAAGATTATCCCCATGTAATGCCCTTAATCACAGCCAGTCCCATAGTCAAACGGCTCCTTTCATTGGGTAAAATACTGAAAACTACATTCCACTTTACAAAATGCGTCCCAAGAAAGAGGCAGAGTGTGAACAGGGCATTAATGAAAAAGAAAAAAAAAAGAAAAAATGAGAGACCCCAAATCCTATGCAGATTTACAGAGAAGCATGTCCGCTTTCAATGCAAAAAGCAGCGAGGTAATCGGTGCAGAACGTATCAAGTACACATCAGCTGCCGCTGTTGCAATTATGGCAGGAAATAAGCACTGGTCAGGACTAACTTTCATGCAAGCTCCACCCCTCACATAACCCCACGACAGAATGTTTCGACAGCAAGATACTGTAAATAGAATGCGATGTACAACATTTATAAACTCTTGCTTTCATCAAAAATATCAAAATTTCCTGAAAGAAGAACTAGTCAGAATGCAACTATAAGGATAACGACTAAATTATTTTTGTTCTTTAGAAGTTGCTCAATTAAGGATGTTAACATTATGAATGGTTTCAAAGAATTACTTTACTATCAAGGATTTTATGCAAGTAGATTTAAACTGTTCTGTTTTGTACATTCATTTAAGCATGTAATCATTATTACAATTAAAATGAAAAAATACAAACAGTAAAAAAAAAAATGTCACTGAATGATGATATTCAATATTTATTATTGGTTGGCAAATTCTTTTAGTTACATGTGAAGTTAGATGATACATGACATTGTTATCTGTACTTGTAAATCATGAACTATTTTCAGTTATAGATGATACTATCGAGAACAGCTGTAGACTAGGTAAGTGTTAATAGGCTGTAACCATGGAAACAGAGGTTATGTTCAAAAAGGTGGTCAGATCTGTTAAACCACAGCTATACATCAGTGTCACAGAAAATCACCAAATTAATTTCTATGCATGAACAAAAGAATGTGTGCGCCGAGACACCAGAGCAGTGTGACTAATTAGTGGTGATATATCAAATCTCCACAAAGATGACAGATTTTCAAATTTCAGCTACAATATGAATTGAAAGGAAGACCTAGGGCAGAAAAAAACTTTGAGACTGGAGACAATCACCGTAGAGGGCGCTTTCCAAAAGATGAGAATAGCAGACAAGACGATTGATTGGTGCATGGTCCCATATATAGACAAGAAAGTTTGTGATGATGTGCAGAACAGTGTATCAAAGAGAAAGTTTGAAAGCAAGAAAACTGCACAGAAACATTATTATACTTCTATCAGACTTATCACTTCAACTTAAAACACATCCTATCCTCACTACGTGCCATTGATTTGTATATTGGTGTTCTGTGTCACATTATTTTTTACTTTTTTAATGTCTCTGAATTAAACTATGCTTGTGTGCATGTACAGGCATACATTTCCAAAGTTCTGTTTGAGTAAACACAGATATGGCACTGTTACAAACCATTCAAGCATGCACTTTAATATACTGACTGAGAAAAAAAGAGTTTAAAAAGAGAAGAAAGTTTTGTGTGATCCATCCCTACCCACCTGCAAAACTGGAAATCAAGTAAAAAGGTACCTCTTCCTAACCATATCTTGCTACCATTTGTCTGTAATTGTGTGATTCTAAGAGAGAGAGAGTGAGAGTGCTTCCACAAGTTGTACCAAACACTAGAGAGCAGGGATATTCTTGGCAAAGCTGTTTGCCATTTTGTTCTATTTCTGACCGAATGAAAGGCAAAAAGGAGAAATCTAGCAACAAATCAACTTCACCAACAACAATACCAGAGAGTGCCTGTGCTTGACATCAAAAAAACAGTGAGGACAAAAGGGAACTGAGCACATTCAGATTTCACAAAACTGAATTTGAAAGAGTGAGTGCCAAACAGTTAAACATGCAGTGCAGTTACAACACTATAGTCCCAGCTATGTGTTTTCGTGCTTGTCCCAGTCCAGTCTTGTGCCAACATTCAAAGAACACAATATGAGCGACAGCAAACTTTACACATAGTAAGAGATAAAACAACCACTGAGGTTCACAAAATACAGTGAAAATATAAAACAAATCAAGAAAGACAAGCAGAAAAAAAAAACATACACAAGAAACGTACAGTGAAGGTGAATTAATGGGGTAAAAACTATCAAAATGGAGATTAACAGTGAATAATTTGGTAAAAAATTTCCCCCAGAGAAATAATAATAGGAAGAGCTACTGAACAGTTGTGAAATATCAGAGCATTGCAGGAAAAAAAGAAAAAGAAAAAGAAAATATTTCTTTAAAAAAGTGCATTTAACACCGTTTCATTTACAAAAGCCACTTTGGAATTTGGTTGTCATCTTCATCTAGCAGCTTGGCACGATTTCACAAGAGAGAATTTGTGGAAAATAAATGTCAAAAAGAAAGAAAATAAACTGAAACTATATGCACCACTGTTGCACGGTACCTGTATATTAAGATGGCCGCTACTTTCATACTTAAATGGCAATGCACGAGAGGTAAGAAAAGGAAAGAGAAAGTCATACAGTATATGTATCAAGTGTGTTTGAAACAGTATGGACATATCATACCCACGAATGCACACAACATCGTTATTCGAAAGAATTCATTTCCATGAGATAAAGGAGAAAAAAAAAATAGAAGAGAAACATGCCAAACTACATCTCATCAATGCAAACTATAACTTACGACAGAACCTAGGATGATAAACATTCTCAATGACAATTTGAATCAGCATGCTTCTCCCCGTCTAGGGCTAACGGTAATGATTTGCATCCCCAAAAGGTGTTGTCATACACAAACAATGGGTATGGGTACAGACTTCTACATAAATTAATCTTAAAAAGAAAGAGCATGCATGTAAAATATCCACTTTGGATCAGGTAGTTTTTTGGGTTTTTTTCTCCCCTCTCAGACAAACACTAAATACCAGGTGTATTCAAGAATATAGGACTTTCGGAAACGGACATATAAGTTTGTAATGACAAGAAAATTGAGGCCATCGTTTTGCATGGATTTCCCGTGTTTTATGTTCATATATTGTCTCCAGCTGAACAGACCATTATTATGATTTCCAGCTATTCATAAATAGAAGAATCCCCCTGCTCTCTAGATAGATCACAACTGTTGTTGAAGTGAAAGAAAAGTTACTGAGGTTAACGGCAGGATAGGTTAGACAATATGTGATGGTAGAAAAGAAATAATATGACACCAGGAGTGTTAAAAAGAGTTTGCTAAAAGTCTGCTACATGGGTGTGTCTAAGCACATTAATACTCCTTCCCTCCATAGACAACCAAGTGGACTAATAATCCTCTTTGCAGAAATTTTAATTTGGTCTAAAACAAAACAAAATAAAACAAATATAAAGAATTTCCCTGTCTATGTATCATGATGCTTCTCATTTCACATCATCAATACCTCTTCGGTATAAAAAGGAGCTAACCTTTGCATGACTAAAACTTTCAGCAAAATACAAAACTTGTATGAACAAAGTTTAAGAAAAAAAATCTGAATTGGAAAAAAGTTCATCTGTTCCTAACCACTTAAGATCAGCAGGCTAAATAATGCAAAGGTTTTCATTTATTTTGTCTTTGCACATCTACATATTTGAATTAACTTATATAGATGATACTAGGCTGGTAAATGCTGTGATGTTTTATCCTGAAAAAAAAAAAAACATATAAAAAATCATGGTTACAAAATATGAAAATACACCTAAATAAACATGGCTATTTCTTAACTAGCATTTTTGATTCCTGAAATGGGGCTAGAATAGCATAACAATGATGCCCAATTTCATGATCTGTGGAGTGCTTTGATATCCCACTTAAAAAAATAAAATAAAATAAAGAAAAGGTACAACCTACAATATCCATCCTGCAAATCATAAAAAGGAAATAATCTCTGGAAAGCGTGTTTAAAATTCCCCCCTTTTTTCCCTGTACATAAAACAATTGTGCCTCTTTGACAGAAGTTTCACATTTTTTCCATTTCTCTCCAATCATGCTAGAGGGGTGACTACAATGGCCACACCTACCCAGCCATCCCCCACCCCTCTGCCCCAGCAGTGAGTGAGAAACCCACTGGGTTAGAGGGGGAGGGGCTTGGGGTGAGGTGGGTGGAGATGGGGGAGGAGTCAAGTCCACTTGAGTGTCTAGAGGGCGGGACCTTCTTGGAAGCACACGGTGGGCGGAGTGAGTGATAATCACCTCTGAAATAGAATCATGGATCCAGGGGGGTATGGGCACCGGCTGCGGGGTGCCGGATCTGCTGCGTTTCTTACTCCGCCCGACTGGACCATTCCTCTATGGGAGAGTCAAGCATAGAAATAATCTTCTCATCACATTATACTGCACCAAAAAAAAAAAAATCATAAAAAATACAAAACTGTATCAAACACTGTGAAAAGTATTGTAGAATGCTATCCACTATTCGACTGAATGAGTGTGAAATCACTCAGAAATTCTGCTTTATCAATTAATTTTCCCCCAAAAACCCTCTTCTAGAAAATGTGCATCAAAAAATAATTTCATTTAAAAAATTCACCTCTCAGAGCATGTGTTTTTCATTTGACAAATATCTTTGCATAGAGATTTTTTTTTGGCCACCTTACAAAAGAAAAAGGGAAATTGTGTGACAGTCCATTTTCCTACAAAATCTGCTTTCTTTTTATGAAAATATCAGTAATAAATGTATCTAAAGGAATATGTGGTGTTTTTGTTTTAAACCTTCGGTTTGGAAGTAACTAACTAAAAAAAAAATAACAAGACAAGACCACAGCCCCTGAAAATTTTCATTGTAATCAATGAATATCTATGGTTGGTAATTATGTTGAAAATTTTCATTGTAATCAATGAATATCTATGGTTGGTAATTAAGTTGTGTATACAATTTATCCTCATATGGTGGCCGATTCTTCTCAGATGGATTCAAAACAGAAGTTATAACAGGGAATTCTGGGAATAATTTTGAAATTCAGGGAATTTTTGGAATAATTTTGAAATTCAGGGAATTTGGGGAATGATTTTGAAATATAAGTTCTATACTTATACAAGTCAGTAGCAAATATCCTGTTTAGTAATATCTACTTGACTATGGTGCCAACAGGGTAAAAGAGCTAAGACCACAACATTTACAGAAATATGAAAGACAGTTGATGTTTTCCAAAGTCAAGCCATCAGCATTTTATATTTGACCAATCCCAGCCATTGGCATTGCATAACTTGATATGTGAGGGTAAGATATCAACTCTTTAGATTATTTCAGTTGAGATGGTCTGCGATATAAAAGTATGTAACTAAAACACGATGATTCTTACCACTCAAGGCCAAGGAAATATTTCACACTTGTTTGAAATCAAAGTTTCTGATTTGTCAAAAATGTGCATACATGTCCAAACTAAAAAGGAAAAAAGAAGAAAAAAAAAAGAACCTAAAAGCATGGCTGACATATGGAGATTCTATGCTATGGATGATGTAGATGGAGGCAACAAATTTTGTCAAAAATTCATGTTTAACCCTGATCATTTCACCATCAAACAAATAAACAGGATATCTTCAGCCGTTTTATTTTTTTAAATTCTACTTCCCTGTATCAATCTATCTAACGCTTTAAACTCTCTTTATTTTTATCTTTTTATTTATTCATTCATTGTTTTTTGGGTTTTTTTTTTTGGGGGGGTAGATTTTTTTGTGTGTTATTGTAAAGCTTCAGATATTTAATCATGATTGCTCCTTCCTTTACACTTGGGGCACACTTTGCGTAGCAACATGCTTGTTAGTTGCATTTCAAACTGGTTAGATTTCAGGGTCATGTTGCTGTCAATCGAGGCAAAACAAGTACAGTGTGCACATGCAACACAAACCAACGGTCATATAGTGTGTCTAGGAGCAAGAACAGCCTTCGTTTCTTCAAACAAAATTATATAGTAGAGACTCAAGTATCCCTGTTTGTATCTTTTGAGATTGGCATGAACATGAATTCTCCGTCTTGAAACAATACACACAAACGAAGGAGTGGCTTTTAGTGACAATTATTTCACATTTTTTCAGTAGATTCCCTGCAACAAAGGCCACGAGGTTGGCGTGGATTATCTCACGATGCGTGAGAATTGCATTCTAAATCTCAGATATACAAACAAAAAGTCACAAATAGACTCCGCTAATTTGTATATGGGCAATTTGATATACATGTATCTTTCCTTCATAACCCTGCCTCAAATGATACACAGAAAGACACCCAAGAAAAGACTCAGTGAAAAAATATGAGTCAAATTAACAGGTGAAGATACTATTTGGCAAGGAAAGGCACACAATGTTCTAATACAATGCCTTCTGCACTTTGATCAACTTCAAAGTTTACATCGCTGATGCACTGAGCCTGTTCCATTTTTTTGTTTCTAAATGAACAAAACAACTCTCTTAAAATCCCCAGTTATAAGCAACAATGATGTTGCACTGATAAATGTGTTATTTCTTGATTTCCTTCCTGTCACAATTCAGGTTTGTTTGCAGACTTTGTGCTACCTCACATTTCACACCCAACCCCACACAACAGGTGGTGATGGGCTAGCAGATGATGGAAGATGACTAAAAAATCATGTAGCATCTAAGAAAACAAAACACAGCTTATGTGCCATAAATAGCTGATGTCAAACTTAAGGGCAAAATAAATTGTATCACATTTTATTTCATAATGTAAATGACTTAAAATGCACAAGAAAAAAAAAATCAAGTGACAGAATGCTACAGCTCTTTCCAACACATACTCGCAGAAAATTAAAAAATTGAAATACAAAGATTTTGGCTTGTCTTCCAATATTATAAGGATGATTTTTTCTTTCTTCTTTTTAAAATTTCTCAAACATTGTTACAACTGGTGTCCAGAGACTTAAACAGAGCTGAAGTGGGGACCATTGGGAAAGGAACATGATAGTCATTCACATTGATGGCTATCACCATAGCAACAGCCAAATCAGCTGTTGTAATATCTGCATGTTGCCTGGGTAACTGCTTTCAATGTTTATTGTCATTATACATACTGAGACTTTAATCATTTAATAGCAAAAATTGAAAACCCCACTGAAACAAAGTCATTCTTGGTGTGAACATGTAGACAAGCAAATGGTGAACTCCCAAGCCCCATTGAAGCAGTGGGGTTCAACAAATTCAAGATTACATACAAAATTTCTTTTTGGTCAAGTCACTGTCTTTGTACGAGTGCTTAACTACACGGGAAAATACCCATCATCAAGACCATCTAACAATTGCTGATTGTTTCGCAGCTGTCCGAAACATTTCAGGCAGGAATGTTATGTCACATCATATATATCCTTAAGGGTGACTATTAAAAATAATTCACAAACTCAACCTTTGTTTCACAAGCTGTATTATCATCTTTATTGACTGGTTTTGTATCAAGACCTAACTTTATTGTAAGTTTGTAGCAATCTCATAATTACATCCTCTGTAACTGATGCCATATCGCACTGGTGTTCCTGTACAACAAGCAAATAAAATTTCTGTTCAGGCTGACAAGGGGTGTATAAAGAGCTGTTACGAGTTTGTTACTGTGCGTTTGTATTTCATCCCCACAAAATCTAATCTATGGGGGAAAAAAAAGTGTCTCTCCATATCTATTAACATTGCTCTAGGGGCAGTGTGGGAAAAATATATTCTGCATGGTAATCTGAAAACAGAAACTCAACTAGAAATGTCGCTTTGGCGACTGGTATGCCTCCGCCATAATGCATGATTTTCCCAATAGGTCTAGATAGTACATGTGGACAATGTGTGATTACATTTTCACAAAATTGGCAAAATATTGAAATGACAAGTTTGTCACAAATGTGTTGAATGTTCACCTTCCTTGACCTAGGTTTAATTGGATGAATAGGAGAGCATGTATCTAGGGATTTAAGGACTTTAACTCGACTTTGACCAATTCATACATTTAGGCATTGAGTAATTTTCAAGGTACAGGTGTGGAGAAAAAGTGCAATTTCTGAATTGAATAGTAAATTGTTACCATTTTCATCTGGCCCTTGACGCTACAATTCATTTAAGATGATCACTTTCAGGTAGAACATGCATAATATGTACTAAGTTTCAAGATAACTTGAGCCACTTCCGAGATATGGAGGAAAAAGTTAGTTCAGCACTTTCACTTGATCTTTGACCTTTTGACCTTTGAGGCAAAAAAAAAGAAGAAAAAAAAAACTTTCCAGAGAATTTCGATTAGGTTACACATGTATGCAGACGCCAAGTGTAAAAAAAAAAATAACCCTGCTGGCATTGCATGATAGGAGGGAAATAGTAAAATTTTGAAGTGTTGCACTTGACCTTTGACCCCTGACCTTTGACCCCATGAACCCTACGTTCTCTAGATAATCACTTCCAGTCAGTATATGTATATACTATGTTCCATGAAGATACCTTGAACAATTTTCCAAGGTATGGAGAAAAAAAAAGAAGTTTTAATATTTTTACTTGACCTTTTGACCTTTGACCTCATGACCCAAACTTTCACCAGAGAATCTTGATTGGGTTATACATGTATACACTAAGTTTCAAGAAAATATCTTCAGGCATTCAATACATATGGTGGAAATAGTGAAATTTTATGTATTTGACCTTGACCTTTTGACCTTTGACCTTGGGCATGTGCACATAAAAGTTGATAGGCACAACTTCACCCCCTAATACACATACATGCCAAGTTTCATTAGGATACCTCAACAGGTTTTGATAGTTACCTTGTCCACAAAATTCATTACGGACGGACGGAAGGACGGACGGACGGACGGACAACCCGAAAACATAATGCCTCCGGCACCACTTCGTGGCGGAGGCATAAAAACATGAACGTATCGTAACACATCCATCCAGCTAAGGTTTATCTAAGTTTTTTTTTTTTTTTTTTTTGGGGGGGGGGGGGTGGTGGGTAGTTATTTGTAGACCAGACATTGGAATTATCCAAGTCATGAAGTATACTTCTTGAAATAAAATGTATATACTGTAAAAGTGGATTTTTTTTTTTTTTTTTTTTTTTTTTTGCATGAGTAATTTTTCACGCTCGGCATGGGAGGATGAATTTCATGTTTTTAATTCTGTGGAATCAGAACATTAATTACTAGAACATATGGCATGCAAAAACAAATTCATGTGCTTTTACTTTCTTGCTAGCCTCTGGATGTGCGAAATGCACGAAAATTTCCACACCGCAAAAATTTCCACTTTCACAGTACTCCAAATTTGACTTTGTATGTTGTTGAGGCCTACTTCAAAGCCCAACAATATCTCTGAAAAACAAGATCACACAAGATATCGTAAAAGTTTAACCATAAATGGCTAGTCTCAAAAAAACAAACAAAAAAAAAGAATCACATTGCACTGGTGAAAATCTTATCATTAATCATTCATGGCAGCTGTACTGTGGGGGAAAATGTTCATAATAATGTCAGAAAAAAAAAATAAGAGAGACAGAATAAAAATATGTTCAATCACTCAAGAGACAACAAAGATATAGAGATTGCACATGTCTCAACAAACAATGGATAGTGAAGCTTTGGGTGTAGGAAACAAAGAATATATCACGAAAATACACAGAAATTAATTAACCTCTCATTTTCTGTCTATGCATGTCTAGCAACAGGAAGTATTATCAGAAACTGACTTCTCAATAAGTACATCTTTAGGGAAAGAAGTCAAGGGCTTCATTTCTGAGTCTCTTAAAGGAAAGACAGTCAATCTGAATGCAAAACCATCTCACAACTGCAGAAACTAAAGACAACAAGAAATGACAAACCGTGGGCATGCCGTCTGAACTGAATCCACCCGGCGACTTTTTCTTGCTGTTCCCGCCACCGATGTTGTTCATTGGCATGCTGTTTCCTCCCGTCGGATTCATGGTCGTTGACGACTTCCTCTTACGCCGCTTTGGCTGCGGTCTGTTGGTATCTGCAGATGACATGAAAACCAACCAAGGATGCACTTATGCAGTGTGTGAACGTTACCCATGTCAGTGTGAACAAAATCAGTATTCATGTGATTACAATGCATGTTGGTGTGAACGCTACCCATGTCAGTGTGAACAGATCAGTATTCATGTGATTACAATGCATGTTGGTGTGAACACAACCCATGTCAGTGTGAACAGATCAGTATTCATGTGATTACAATGCATGTTGGTGTGAACACGTCCCATGTCAGTGTGAATAGAACCATATGAATGTGATTACAATATGTGCCCATGTGAACACAACTTATATGATATGTCATCACAAGTATATGTTGATATGATTGATGTCGATGTAATTTAAATGCAAATTATCGTGTGAAAACAATTTTAGAGGGACCATCAAACATTTTCAGTATTGACACAACATACATTTTGCTAAAGATATGAGAATGTTTGTCAACATCCCTTCTTCTAACTCAAACTTAAAATGTTTGTACAACTGTAGACTTATGAAAATTGTGTGCTAATGTGTGTACATAAACCTCTTTGGTCATATTTTCCAATAAAGCTGTTTTCATTTCTGTATATCAATATTGAGTTAATTTTCCCAATGGTGGATCACTTTAGAACTTTGTTTTCTTTGGTAAACTTTACGAAGTTTAGGTGTATATTCTTATCAAGAATGTTTAGGTGTATATTCTTATCAAGAATGTTTAGGTGTATACTCTTATCAAGAATTAGCTTTATCAAAAGCATGAGAATATGACTATCTTCCATAAGAAGAGTGCCTGTGGTGACAGGAGGAATGGATTACATCACGAATGGGAAAGACACAAATGACAATCCACTGTGTGTAAAATCCACTAGAATGATGATACCGATAATTTTACGACTTTTCACAAAGTTACAGAGCCTCGGCATAAACGTTTCTTGGCATTTGCCACGCAAGGCAAAATTTCATTTTTTGATCTGTTCAAGTATCCTCCCAATACTCATCTTTGAAAAACAACAACACACCACTACAACCACCACAAAAGCCACTGGAAACATAATGTAAACCTACAATAACATGATAAGTGAGAATTGGCTTTTGTACACACACACACTCTCTCTCTCTCAAAACAAACAAACAAACAAACAAACAAATCAAAAACAACAACAACAAATCCTCACTATTCCAAAGCAGAGGAAGTTGGTAAGCAGTAGAGATTAACACCACTCACACACCGGCATTACCAATTGCTTTCTTGTTGAGCTTCCAAGGATTATGCGGGGCAAATTCAGATCATTGCTACAGATGAATGTCTGCAGCTAGCTCTCTGACCAAAAGCTAATGAAGCCCACGCAAAATCTCCAGTACAAAAACCCTCTAACCTTCCGAGTCAGCAAACTCTGTGTACGCCTCACCTCCGCAACATAGGCAGTGCAGTAATGTGTGCGGCCAGGCGGCTACAATTCAACAGTAGTTCAACAGGGGAGCATTACACAATGGAGTCTCTCACGGAAACATTATTGAATAATCGTGTGTCACTTCGGGCTGGGGTAAGAGAATTGCTGGTGCTCAATTTTTATTGGCATTTCAGTAAGAATCAGAGAGACTTCTGGACTAATGAAATTCAAACAGTGCTCAAGGTATAATGCAAAAAAAAGAAGAAGAATTAACTGGTGTGAGAGGAACATATTTCTGCACAGAATCTGTGGACTTAGCCCAGAATGTCTCTCCTTCAACACCAATGTCCTTTTATGTCATTAAAGCATTTCTGCCAGAACGGCACGGACTTCATTAAAGCATTTCTTTCAGTAAAGACAAAGCCAGAGCAGGAGAAAATGTAATTTGCCTTTCTGCGAACAAAACGTAAACGGAAGAATCCATGGCTGATGGAATAAGGCAGGAACAAGAAAGGCACGAAAACAGGATGGATAGATATCACAATATGTTTTATGGCTTCGTTGTCTGAAACGTGCAGGTAACCATGGTGATGGCTAGAAAAACAATGTTGGAATCAAGTGGGATTTTTTTGTTGTTGTCTGGTTTCTTACAAATCTCACATGAACACTTGTTTGGTGCGGTTTGGCTTTGGGTGGATTTGGTTTAGTTTGGTTTGGTTTGGTTTGAGTTTTAGTTTGGTTTAGTTTCACTATTGTTTTTCGTGTTTGGTTTGGTTTGGTTTTGGCTTTTGTTTGGCTTTGGTTTGGTTTGGTTTGGTTTGGTTTGGTTTTAGTTTTGGTTTGGCTTTGGTTTTTGGGTGAATGTGGTTAAATTTGGCTTGATTTTTGAACCCTGACCTTTTGAAAAAGCAATCTAAAGAATGCCACAAGTTCTTTGAGTTTGGCTCTCACTTGAACACAATCTAATAGGTTAGTTTCTGTATGGTGACATACATTCACACCAAACATCAGGTTTCAATTGGCTACTTCAGGACACTGCAAAGTTGCCATGGTAAAATGACAGGCCAAATCCAACATTATTTGCCCAATCTTAAGAAATTCTGCATATCCATATTTGTTCAATATGGCAACACAGTCAATTTTCAAATTCTCTTGTCTTAAACCTTCCTGGAATCCCTCCAAAGTAATTTTACTGAAGTCGCAGTCTTGCTCTGGCTTGGGAAGGATCAAGTTTGATTAACATTGAATTAATACTTTTCAAGGTTAAAGGGGGTATCTCAATGAGCGGCAAATGCTTGCAAACATAGCAAATTCGGGATTTCACCGGGATTCACAAAAGGTTGCAAATGGTTTGTTAAAAGTTGCAAGAAAATTAGCAAACAGTTTTCCTTGTTGCAAACAGTTTTTTTTTGTTGTCTGAACATGATCAAAATTTCTTTGCGAATATAATTTTCCGCAAAAAGTCATAAGTCTTTGCAAACGGTTGTAAGACGGAGTCACTGAGTTCTTTCTACTTTGCCAAAGCTACTGACATGTGACCATATGGTTACTGTATGAAATCGACCCACTGAGAGAAATTTGCCATCTAGGTCGCCATGCCGAAGAATCAAGGTACGAAGAGGAGGGTGAAAACCCCTCAGGGGTCAGGGGAGGTCCATGCCAAGGCCCTAAACAGTCTTTCTTTTCTTCATCCTTTCTTCTTTCTCTTAATCTTCTTTCTCTCTCTTAATTTGCATGATAGTTGTAGCAGCAGCAGCCAGGCAAAGCAGTTCTTCAAGGGCAGCAGCACATTGGGCCTCTTCGTGGCAGAAATTCATTTCCATATTCTGGAAATCCATGTCGAAACTATTCGTTATTTGTGGTCAGAAGAAATCGGAATGCTGGGGAAAGTTTGCTCACCCGTTTTATAGGGTTGAGTCTGTAGATTTGCCTGGCACTTTTCAGGGAGTAAGCAAAAGTTCCCAAACATTTACAAATAGTGGTAAAGGATTGGCAAATAGTTGCTAATATTCACACAAACTGCTGCTAACATTTGCTTATGGTCGCTAAAAGTCGCCAACTGCCTTTCACAAACACTTTTGTAAGCATTCGCTCAAATGTTGCTAGTTGTTGCTAAACATGGCTAAAAGGCGCTAAATGTCGCTAATAGCAAAAGCAAACCCTGATTTTTGCCAACATTTGTCAGAAAAGTTGGCGAATCAAAAATTCACAACATTTGAAAGCATTTGCCGCTCAGTAAGATACCCTCTTAAAGCCTTGAAAACCTCAGAAGTCAACATTTTTTTTTGTCTTCACTAGACCTAGATCAAGATCAGTACAAGATACATTCTGAAACTATAGTGGTAAAATCCATCATTGTGCAAAATAGAAAAACTGAACCCATAAGCTTTACTGTATCAAATCCTAAAAAGAGTGCGAGAATTTTTTTGTGTGTTTTTACTAAAAAAGTACTCTAAATCTATCATGTTGACATCAATGCAAGACAGACTTGCCATACAAGGCTTACATGAACATAACAAACATACAGTCACTCATACAGGAATATATGATTTCAGGTCCTCCATTGTCTAACTACATTCATTTTACTAAGAATGTTTTATTTATCCAAACAAAACCTCAATCCTTAGCTGACATGTAGAAAAATATCACCTAGTCTTTTTCTCTGATGTCCTAGAGTAAAACAACCTTGTCTCTTTAAACAGAAAGTGCTCTCAAAAGTCATGTGGGAAAAGTAAAAAGCTGAATCTTCCATTTTCAGGTGAAAAACATGTCTGTTTTTCTGTCTGCAAGCGTGCACTTCTTGTTTTTCTTTGGAATGTTTTCGAGCTGTCAAATAAAACTTGTACATAAATTATTTGTTCTCCTAACACATGGTCCTGACCTCTAAAAGAAAAAAAAAAGGCTAATCACGTTATCGTTTTCTTGTATATCACTCAAACAACTTCAGGCAATTAGCAGTCCACACATATTATTCAAGCTAAGAAAACTCAGAGAACCTTAAAGGTAGGGAATCCCATTTGCATGCCTTAAATGAAGAGTTGTATAAATACAGTGGTATGTTGAAGAGAGTATCATTTTAGAAACTCCCATAAAGTACTGAAAGTGGAAGGTAACATTTAGTACATTTTTATTGACCGTTAGATTTTGAATTGAAATTTTTTCGGGGCTCACCGTAAATTCCAGTACATTACTAGGCTACCTTTGCAGACCCATGCACTGCATGTGTGTCCATCATGTATATTTTGTGAAGAAAGTTCATCAAAACTTACAAACATTTCTATATACATTCTTGCCACACACTCTATATGTTATTACATCAGCTCTTATACTTTTAGATTTGTGTTTATAGATAAAAAAATACAGAAGACTGCAACAAAAAGGCTTAAGTGTGGCTGACACACAGAACTACTGAGTAGTTGAGTTTTGTGCATTATTCAAATTGTAGATAACTGTTGACTTCCAAATTTCTCAGCAGTGGCCTAAACAAGTCCCCTTAGGTTCATATTTAATGTTTTGCTGCATTTTGGGAGGTCTGTAAAAGGTATCCCTGCCTTTAAAGGGGAGAGTAACGGTTATTGTATGAACAAAATTTCCATTTTGAAAATGCTTTGCACTCATGCTAGCCTTCCTGATTTATTATCAACTAGTGAAACCTTTCCTGAAATTTTGTTAATTGTTCAGACTCTTGAGATATAAACACCGAATTTCTCATGTTATCTTTTAATGAGCCCTGGGAGTTATAAACCTAATGCCGAAACTCTAATCCTTTGGTTGTTTTTACAAGTGAAGATAGATATCTTGTCTATCACATAAATTTAGTTAAAAAAGATATCAATAGGTATCTTCTTAATCGCCGAGAACGGATTCTTCCGAATGTTAATCTGTGACAGCAATGTTCATGTCACACGATTGGTGTATCTGTTTCTGAAAGCTAAGCTGTGTGGTGAAACAGAATCTAAATCAATGGATTGTCTGATTTTCCTCAAACTTTCACTGTGTTATCCTAATATAGCTGCTTTCACTCAATCCACATTTATATTGGGGTTTTGGTTCCCTTTAAGAAATCATACCTCTGAGCCAACTTTGGCCATTATTTGATATCTCTCTGGAGTCACTAACCTCTCAACACATTGATCTTGGGATAGGATTAATACTTTAATCTATCTGTAATCCCATATCTTGACAACATGATGCATATGGACTGTTTTCAATGGATTTCTGTTTGAGGCCATCATAGATATACGATTCCAATCAAGTTATCAGCAGAGCATTATGTTGTACGGAACGGTCCAAATTTGAAATGGAAGAATGCACCAGAAGTTCATGGTAACTTCAAAGGAAAGGATTTGCAAAGCTGAATCTTGACACAACATAATGCCATCATCTGTATAATCTCTGCAAAATCTGAGAAAGACATCACTCAGAAAGGCTGAAAATTAATCTCCCAACATTTGGAATTTACTTGCAATATATTGAAAGGGTTTACCAAAACACTTGTCTGGCTGACCCAATATGCCAGGATAAATGAGTTGTTTCAGAGTATTTTGATATTAAAAGTGCATAGAAAAAATCTAGAAGGTACAACTGTAGCACCCGGCTCTTATTCCTGAAGTGCTCTCCCCATTTAGTAGATGATCAATCATGCCATAGCGATCATATTTTCCATCAAGCTCCATGGACTCACTCTTGCCCTAAGGATCAATAGGCGTTTTCACATCAGCCCGATGTCTCCAAATAGCGCGCTATTTTCTGACTTGGGAAATTTTCCCGATAGCGAAATAGCGCGCTATTTGATAATGTGAACACAAATTACCGCGCTAATTGTATCGCTCTGATCGAGAAAATTTCTCGACTCCAACTCGGGAAATTTCTGAAATAGCGGGATAGTAGCGCGCTATTTGATAATGTGAAAACGACTCGAGAAATTAGCGCGATGAATCCCATTATGCCTAGTGTGTGTGACCCGATCGATCGAGGCAAACTGCACACAAGTAATGAGGAATTTTTGAGAGGACACACACATTACTGATGCTGTTTGCACATACTCAGCTGTGGAATTAGCTATTTTAAAATTTTTAACTATTCGGGCTACCCCCTCTTCGGGCTGATGTGAATAAGAAATGAAAAAGCGCTCTAATTCGCAATCGCGGAAAATATTTCGAGCTTGGATTTTTATCGGGCTGATGTGAAAACGCCTAATGTATACTGCTTTGGTATAATTTATAATCAATCATGAATATTATGTAGCAACAACGATTGAATGTGCTCTTAGATTGCAATACTGTAGGCAAACCATTTTGGCTAATACAATGTATTTCACAGTTTTATTGCTACTCAACAGAAAACCTGTTATCACAGTGTTATTTCATAAATTTCTCATTTATTTTCCATTTTCGAGCAAAAATCCATCCTCTCTATTAAAGCCATATGAGAATTATGTTTTACTTTTGAACAAAACACTATGCTGAGGATAGCGTGCAACCAATTGAAGGAAGGCACAAGAGGTGCTCTTCCTTCTCTAGATCTGACAAAGTACCCTGATCAGAAAAATGATATGTTCTTCCATAATGATGTACAAAAAAAAAAAGGAATAGCATACTGTTTGTTAGAGATATTGTACTAATCAAACCTTGGATGAATTTGCAAAATAGCCACCGTGACTATTTTTGTTGCATGTTCATTAGTAGGATTAGGGGTAGTGACTAGAACATAACATCCAGCTAATTGCCTCAATCTTAACCCACCCTGATGTTTTTCTTTTCTCTCTGTGCAGAAGACAACAGGAATAATGGCGTTCAATAAGAAAATAAAGGTGTGTGTAGGTGGGTGTGTGTGTACCTGCGACGTATATATCATCTGTTGAGAATGAGAAGGGCGTTAAGTGGCCGTGAACACTATGGGTTTAGTGGCAACTTAACGCCCTTATCATTCTCAACCAACGATATGTTCAGATGTATGTATGTCTGTATGCATGTATATGTGTGTATGTATGTATGTATGTCGGTAGGTATATATGTATGTACAGATGTATGTATGTATGTATGTATGTATGTATGTATGGATTGAAAGCTAACATTCACATGGTTATAACCAACATAAGTTTACTATGCATTATCATTTCTTTACCAACATAGTACTGGGAAGTGATAAGACTTCAGTAGTTTGGTTCTAACATGAGGAACTGTGCTACAAGTGTGACACTGCATACGTGTATGCAAACTTTCCATGAAACACACCACATGCATTGTCTCCTCTCTGATGCCAACTGCCATAAAAAGTCAAATGAAGAAGCATGCTATAGTCCAAATAAAAGCAAATATCAAATCAAAACAAAACAAAACATATATGCAAATGTAAGAAATAAATTAGGAAATGTAAGAATTACATAGTGAGGGTAAAATATTACTTTATTAAATCAAAACATACACAAAATGTAATACATATGTGACCCATCACCATATTACCATTACAGTTTACATTTAAATTAAAGCTGGGAAGACAGTTAGATACAGTGATATGGTTGAAAAATAAGAATGTGGAATTTTTACAGAATAATAGCATGGCAACTTTAACAACCTTTTTTTCTTTACATTTCAAATCCAAAACTGTTTAGATTTTTAAAAATGTTAAAATGATTTTGTTTTTTTTTAAATTTGACCTAAACACTGTTCATTCTTGTAATCAGTCTTCTTTCAATTTTCTAGGTAGGTTTGTGGAAATAAAAGGGAACTTGGGGCTTAAGCCATTACATGCCTTGAGTACCAACTGGCATAGAAAACCCCAAAATGTTGCATACACTGTCCAAAGTCCCCGGCACAAAAAAAAAAAAAAAATTATTAAAGCTTAGTCTCTGGAGAACTAAAGAGAACAAAAGTCAGCCAAAATGAAGGTGGCAGCTGAGTCGGCATTTCATGGTGATGGGTTACATATGATCTCAAACATGCACAGTAAAGGATGAATATAAGGTAACAAGCAGCTTTTCAGAAACCTGTCAAAAACCGGATGCCACGTCCCTTCAACGCAAATCAGGGAATCGCACGTGACTCATGATCAAAGGAAGGAAAATATCATGTGTGTGTGTATCCCGCATCGTTTCATATCAAAACAAGATATCCTCTCCTCGGAACAGACAACAGAAGTCACTGCAAATTGAAAGATGCAGACAAAGAGGTCTTCTCAGACCTGACCACAAACTTGAAAGATTTCTTTCTGTAACTGCTTGCTACCCTACTCCTCTCCTAAAAACAAGTTAAAAAATAATAATTCTGTGGAAGGGTCTTCAAAACATATTTGTTACACAAACATGTTTGTTTCTAATAAAAACATGAAAACCCAAGTTTGTATATCATATATGAAAACAGGTGCCATTTGGACTATAAATTTTGTGACTTCACAGACAAGACGGGAAGTGGTTTACACCTTGGTGATGTGAAGTGATGTTGGATTGGTGAAACGGATGGAATATGGGTGTGCATTGGTTCAAGACAGTTCCATCATGCAGAATGAGGGAGGGGGAGTAAGTGGGAACATTCTGCCCCACCTCTTGAATGACCCCCCTCCCATAAAAAAAAAAAAATAATAATAATTCCAACTTGATATAGTGTCTGAAAAGTACCAAACAAACTCAGTCCTTTTCTTTAAATTGCATTGAAAAGAAATAAAAGGAACAAAACCATGCACCTTGTAAAACTTAAAATGGTTAATACATGATTGCAGTTTCTGAGACTAAAAAACGAAAGAAAAAAAAAAACCCAAATCAGAACTTAAAACATAAAGGAGAAGGAGCAGGGTAGGCGCGCATTCCATAATATCTTATGAAGTCTACACAATGACAATGAACTTTATTTCCTACACTGTACCTGCTTTCTGTATATCCCTTGGGATATCATCTCTTTTCTATCAAATAAAACAAGTAAAGTGTTGCATAAATCATTTGCATCTTAAGTGTACAATACTTTCATCCTTGTCAATGACGTGTTTTGATATGAGGGATTTTTTTTTTTCTTTCTTAGCCTTTTTCTTTTCTCAAGAACCAGAAATCAAGATTTTTTAATCCCAATTTGACAGGTTTCCACCAAGGTACGTTACCAGGAGGTGTGACTATACGTTGCCATTTCTGGAACAAGGTGGCCTTGAGGCAGTCCCTGGGGCTGAGGTTGTACACCTTGTGCCGCGACATCAGCTCTTGCATCGGCTCCAGAATCACACACAGCTGACCAGAGGGAGAGGAGATGGTGCACATAAATGAGACAGAGAAAGAGACATAGAGAGCGATAGAAATAGATAGGGAGAGAAAAGGGAGAGATAGAAAAATATGACATAGAAGAAACATACAAAGAGAAAGAACAACAGTAATACAAGAAGAAGAGGAAAGGAAAGAAGGGGAGAAGGAGATTGAGGGAGAGAGGAAACAGAGAAAGAGAAAATACGGTTGAGAAAGAGAATGAGATTAAGAGATTAAAGGCAGAAAAGTGGAGAGAGAGATGAATGGGGAGATGAAATATGAAGGATAAATTCAGTCATACCATTTCTGATATATTCCTTGACTTTAGCCATGTGCTTAATACTAAAGATGCATGAATTATAGTTACCTTACCTTACCACATTAAAACAGCAATGACATACACTGTGTATATCTTAAGTTACATTGTATGAAGTCAAATTTCACATTACTGTATACACCCACTTTCCATCCAAGTAAAGGCACTGTGGTAACAAAGTAGAATTTTTATCAAATCCATCCCAAAGTAGTTTAATCTGTGTCCTCTCAAACACAGCCTGTCAGTCACAATAATTCCTTCTTGAAGAAAAAGAAAAGGTATAAATGAAAACCAGTGGAGTAGAACCGAGTTGAATGGGGCCTGAGCTTCTGACTCTGGCAGAATCTTTCAAAGATTCTGCTAGGATTGAAAGCTCAGAACCCGTTTGACTTGATCATTTCTTCTTCTCACTTTACAAATTTGGGGGAATGACAAAATAGGTGCTCTTTACAGGAAGGTTGTTCTCTTATTCCCCGTATCTATTCTTTATCTATATTGCACAACGTGTATCCAACTCAGTCATTTAACAATTTCTTTCCTATTGGAGTTTCAGGGGTTTACTTCTATTCCCCCTGTTTCTTGACTGACATCCTCAACCTCTCCAAACTAACAGACCAACAAAAAGAATCCAACCAGAGATAAAGCGAGAAGGAATAAACGACTACTGTGCTGATCTGTCTTCAGCTCTTCGGCTGGCATCCGACAAAGTTTGAGACTCGCGACGACCTTCCGCCGCGGAAACTCACCCTGAGGTAGTTGAGGGTGACGTTGGTGAGTCCTTGTCGAGTGATGTTCTTGGAGAGTTGTTCCAGCATGGTTGGGTCCTGTGAATGGTACTGAGAGGACGTGAGCAGAAGGGCAGCAATCCAACCGAAAAAAAAGAAAAGAAAAAATGGGGGGGGGGGGAAGGGGTGGGAGAGGATAGGGGTTGGAAGAAATGGGGGTGAGGAGTGGAGGGTGGGGAAGGGGTTGTGGAGGGGATAGAGATAGGGTTTGGGAGAAGATGGAAGATAAAAGAAATCGGGGAAAGGAAGTGGAGGGTGGGGCAGGGTTGGAGACAGGATATGGTAAGGGGTGGATGAGGATGGGAGATGGAGGATGGAAGATGCAGGGGTGTGGAGTGGAGGGAGGGGTGTTGAAGGGGAGGGGTAAAAGAAGGGGTGGAAGAGGATGGGGGATAGAAGAAACAGAGGTGAAGAAGGTTTGGAGAGGGGGTAAATGCAGGGATGGGAGAGGATGGGGTGGAAGAAATAAGGGTGAGGAAATGGAGGGTGGGGAAAGGTTGGGGAGGGGGAAAGGTTGGGGAGGGGATAAAGGGAAGGGGTAAGAGAGGATGAGGTGGAAGAAGCAGGGATGAGGAAGCAGAGGGTGTGAAAGAGTTGGAGGGTTGGAGAGGGTGGTGGAATGGGGGAAGGGGGAAAGGAGAAGGACGACAGGTGGTCAGAGGAGGGTTGGAAATGGGGATAGATCAGGTTGAAAGTTAAGGGTAAGGATGCAGGGAGATTGGGGTAAGAAGGCAGCAGGGGGTGGAGAAGGGGGAACATAGAGGTCAAATGAAATACACATTGAGAGTAGTGGAATACATAGGGACAGGGGTGGAAAGTTTAGAGATGCAAGGATAGGTAGAGTTTGATATAGACAATGATAAATCAAATGGACGTCAAGCGAATAAGTGGGAAATTGATGGGGACAGAGGAAAGTTGTGAGCGAAGAAAAGGAACGTGGTAGAAATAAGGGAAAGGAAACAGATCAACCAGTCCATGGGAAGGCAATGTATGAGGGGGAATCAAAAGTAGGATTTATAACAAAAGATGGGATTGATAGTATAGAGCCATTGTTTGTCAAAGAAGGAGGGTGTACATTACAGTATGAGTCAAGGGACACAAGTCATCATTATTAAGAATAAAAATTATTTGATGCGGTGCGGTATCCATGCAGAGAACAAGGTAAGGTTGAGGATAGAGTATGAAACAACAAACACATATGAAAAGTAAAACATCAATTCAGTCCAATACAAAACATTTAGAGAGTAGTACAATTTTAAATGAAAAAGCAAGGAGGAAAGGATCACTCAAAAACAAAGGTATTGAAAGGACAAAACATGGACGTATTATTCAGAAGCAGAGTTTAAACATTTATATGAAAGGAATATAATCAGAAAGAATATTAAAATGTAAACATATAAAAATCATCATAAGAGTAAACAGATCGCAAAATTAGAATTTGAATCATTGAGTTTCAGACCATGGTAACGAAAAGAGAATATAAATGAAAGGTAATTAATTCATCCAAGATAAATGAGGGGGGATAAAAGGGGAGTGATTGAGAGAGGGGAGGAACGGGTGGAGGAATATTGGAGAGGATGGAACATGCCACATTGGTAGAAGAAGAAGAAACGGATGAAAAAAGAGAGGAGAGAGAAATTCAAGATGATCATGCAGTAATGATTTTTTTCTTTTTTTTAATGATGAAAGACAGAAGGAGTTAGAATGGTGCTGAATGATGTGAAGTAGACACTCCCCCTGATTGGCAGACCATTGGGGGCGGCTTGATGACTCGGGAGAGAAAGTCTGAAAAACTTTTAAGTGCTTCAAGTTTGCGATGTTTCATGAGACAGCGAGTGAAAAATGACAGAAGTATGCAAAGAGAATAAAACATTGGAGTCTGACTGAAAACTGGGAGAAGAGAATGCAGTATAAAGGTGAAACTATGACATACGTAGGATGGATGACCATGATAATATCAGGAAAGCAGTAATTCAGTGAAGCAGAAATTGAACCTTTTTCTTCAGAAGACCACAAGTTTGTCAGGCAGTGTAATGTTGCCATTCTTTCAAATGAATGCTGGTGGGTCTTGAAAATTCATATTGATGCTAAATACAACTTCCTTCTCAATTCTCAATAAATCAAAACTCAATATCAGGTCTTCCTTGATTTTATTTGACACTGCCAATCAAAATATGTGGCATTCACGATCATTCCAAGTTAATCCACAATCTGTACCTGTATCATCGAGGGAACAATGCATCCCTGTATTGTGACAGTATGGGATGTAGTTAGCAAAGGGTTAAACGGAAATAGCATCTTAATATTACACTGCTTTGTATGAAAACAGAAAATTTGGAAAAGTAAATCAGTGGAAATTTGGAGGGGAAAAAATTAGACACATAAAAAAAGTTATAAATTATCAAAGCTTAGAGAGTAAAACAAATTGGCAACTGTGTGATCTAGGTGTTGAGCAACTATCCATTCAGTTTGTATACAACATTTTACTAATTCTAATTTTTCTCAAATATTTGGGCACAGAAAAACCTTTCCAGTGAGGAGGACACATAAATATCTATTACTGTAAAAGTGGAAATTTTCGCGGTGTTTAAATTTTCGCGCATTTCGCGCAACCAGAAACTAGTGCGAAAATAAAAACACGTGAATATATTTGCTTGCCATACGTTCCTGTGCGTGATGTCTTGATTCCGCGGAATTAAAAACACGCGAAACTCTTCTGACCCAGCCTAGTGCGAAAAATTAGTCCCGTGAAAATATCCACATTTACAGTACTCTTGTCATATACCAAGAACCGGTATGAAGAAAATTTCTCTCAGGATAACTTTGACAGTTCTTAATTTTCTTCATGGGTCTGATTTTTTTTTCCCCGAAATTTTCACTGATCTACTTATCTGATTGTTCTGTTTTCATACAAAGTAACATAATATCAGGATAGTATTTCCCTTTAATCAGATGAACTGCTGGCTTGATACAAGGTTGCAAAAAGGTGTATCTATTTCAGCAGAGTGTACAGACACATCTTTTCATGTTTTGGATGTACACATATGCAGCCCATTTGTTGCGACTGCTGGAAGAGAATGAAGCACTACAAGTAGCACGTAGCCACTTCAAGCAGTCTTGACATACATGATGAACACTGCACATTTGTGCTTTCAGACATTCACACTGTATACGCCATATATTCAGCAAGTCTAAATTTTCACGAATCGGGACTTCCCGACAATTTGGCGAGTGGTTAGATTCGCGATTGTGAAGTACAGTACACTGATCACAGAAATGTACACTTGCATGTTATATTCATGTTGGGATCAGAGTTAATATTTACATGCGTTTTTAAATACGCGAAGAGCACCCGACTCACGAAATTCACGAAAATAAAATCATAGTGAAATATTTGGTGTATACAGTAATAAACTTGCACATCTTGGAGAAGGTACGCAAATGTGGCCTCAACCTACCTGAATATTGATGACGCTTCTTGGAATGAGTTCTCTGTGTTGCCGAATGTCAAAGTACCACGACCTTATGCGCATCAGGTCGTCAAAGGTGAACTCAACGACCAGACGACCTTCTGTACAGACCTGTACAGGGAAGGGGGTTGATGAGACGTGTGTGTGTGTGTGTGGGGGGGGGGGGTAACAGGAAGCAAATGAAGACATATAATATCAACATGCAGGATATCTAAGCATCAAGGCCTACTAACATGTGATTCCTTTGCTACCCGGGTAACTATGGCAACTATGTAACTGCTGATGATGGCATTCCTCCCACAAGGTTTGTGATACTGCACAATACCTAGTGCCAGGTTGTTGCACAGACTTCAACAGAATGTAATGATGGACTGAATACATGAACTGACATTTTGAACATTTCTCGAGAGTTAAAGCTGTGTTTAAACTACAACATAATACAGAAATGTTGACTCTCTGTAGAGATATTAATAAGCCCCCAGTCATTATTATTCAGTGAGCAGTAATATCTGAACATGGACATTATGTCCCTGAAAACAATGGTGAAACAAAAGAAACAGTGTTGCACTGGACAGACAAAACTTGTGGTCCCCGCACCTGTACCTGTTATGGTGATAGGGCTTTTTCCATTATTTCCCCATCTCTTTGGAATAAACTCCCTCTTTATATTCGTAATGCTGAAAATGTTGGTAAGTTCAAGTCATTGTTGAAAACTTATCTGTTCACTCAATCTTAATTCTGTTGTTGTTGGTGTTGTTGATGTCATCGTATCATATGTACATAATACTGTATTTTACCTTTATGCCATACTTTTTTTTTCTTGATTGATGCGCTTAGAAACATCAGTATTAAGTGCTATATAAATGTTATTCATTATCATTATCATTAAAAGAACTTCATATCTTTATCATTATTAATCAATATTACCAGATTCTTGCAGGAATCATCTTCACAGTTTTAACCATAAGAGTAAACATTTTGTGATGTCTTGTGGTTACAACTTTGTTGTACTTCTCTATCACCCATGTATGTGACTTTCAGCAAAGCAAGTATAAATGACTTCTGCAGAAAGAATCGAGACTCCACGTCGTCTTGTTTTGCAGATTTTGGGCTCATCTTGAGGGGTGAGGGTGAGGAAATCTTGCTGATGTTTCCGCCTCTTGTCATTCACTCCGCCGTCCTTATCAGCCACCAAAATCCCTGCGCCCGATTCCCGGTCGGGCCAGCGACCTCCGAACATGATACCTCTCAGAGCCTGGTGCCAGCGTTCACATTGACATTGGAAGTCGATCGAGTCACCAAACTTCCTTCCTTCTCTATCCCTGGTCTTTCCCTTGGAAGCTGTGACCGCACAAACATTGTCCCCTCTTCTTTTTTTTTTTCTCCCTCGCTCTCGTTCCTGTGTTCTAGTTTTTTTTGAGAGGGAGTTGACTTTTCTGTCTGCCCTCTGTCTTGACGCATCAGCAATCATTTTAATATCACGGTGTTTCTTCTTTTCACCAACTTTCAAGTGGGGCAGCACAAGACCGATGCATAAGGTCAAGCTTCAACTTGCTATTGATATTGTTATTTTACAGACGGGGTGGTTGAGGATGTGTCTCAAATGTATGTAGTTTATTAGGTTGCTTATCAACAGTCACAAGCTGGTCTGAACAATAAAGTAAAAAGACACATGGCCTCTTATCGGTACAAACCAGGTCTCGTTGGTGTCACTGTCCTACTACTCTGATCTATCATCTACTTGAATGTCTCCCCACTTCATTATCAAAGACGTTTCCACGTCTATCATTACATTTCTTTTTATGGATATTAATTCAAAAGGCTACATATCTACGGTGGAATATCTTGTCATTGTTGCTCAATGGAATTTTTGTTCTTTCCTTGAACTTAAACCCTTTCAATGTACCGGACCTAATGTTTGTTTGTTGTGGTGTGGCCAGAATAACATTATGCTGGCTGGACACTTTCAGGTTCAATAAACAAATGCCCTCCCCCCAGGTAATTTAAGCAAATCCATTTGAAATGCATCATCTTCAACAGGAAAGCATTTCAAAGTTATCCTTCTTCAAAATCAAATTTTGAAAGAATACAAACATGGCACCAATTATTTTCAACCAACTTTAAGGCACTAATTCATGAGTATTGTGAGCTCCTAGTGCTGCTTTAATACTGAGCTTGAAGGGCATTGGCCCATAAGCATGGGAAAATGATTGAAACAATTACAGAGAGTTTTTCACCCCCATATTTTTTTTTTTTTTAAACTTTACTATCCATCAAGTGTTAAATCCAGGATGAGCTGACTAATACACCACTTCTCAGTTCCATGCAGTTTACCTACATAGCAGCAGCTGCGTAACAACCCATCAACCAAGAGATTTTCAGCTGCTAACATGGTAATGGAATCCTTATACAACTTTTAACATAAGATATACTATTACTGACTATAAGTTTCTAGTAAAACAGGGCTCAAGGATATGTTCAAATACAAAGGAACTATGTTGAATATTGAATATTAGGTGCTTAACCCATCAAAATTTGGGGTCCCACATACATTAGAGGTTTGAAAGTATTGACAGTTTTGATAATGAGTTATTATGCTAATTAACGGTATGGTCACATCTCATAGGTTGTTTGTTTCTGGCAAACATTATTTTCTGAAGCAGGTTAAGGTCACTGCAAGTGGGCAATTATTCAGAATAATTGACCACAGCACTAGAACACATTGCTAACAATACAGAAGCTGCATTCATTTTCAATAAAATTACTCTTACTGTCTCAAGGCACAACCTCCTTCAACAAAGTTATGATCAAAACAGCCCTACCATTTACATATACCATTCACCAACATGAATGACCAAAAGTGACATTAGATTTATATTTTTTCAGTCACTATGGAATTGACAATATCAATATAAGTTTTAAAAGGATTTTTTTTTTCACCAATCTGGTAAGCTTAGGAAACAATAATTCAGGTACATTTCTAAATTCAAGTGTGGCTTCCGATTTTAAAGGATCGTATATTTTTGGTTGAGACCAAATTTCAGGTTTCTAACATTTTTCGGCGAGATAATGACAAACCTCTTATAAAATATGAAAGAGCATGTAATTCCATGAGGAATTCAATGTTTATTTGATGAAAATTGATTTTCAAATGGCTGAAATATCCAAAACAGAGTGATTCTAATAAAGTGCGGGACCCACCTTTTATTACGATCCCTTTGTTTTACTTTGTTTTTGGAGGTTTTAGTCATTCCAGACCCGATTTTCATCGAATAAACTTTGAATTCCTTTTTAAATGGTATGCTCTGTACTATTTCATAAATGTTTTCTTGGTATCTTGCAAAAAGTTAAAAGCCCAGTTCTCATCTCCACCAATACTGTACCATCCCTTTAAGATAAACTATACCCATATCACTCTTTTTGCTTCTGATCCATCATCGTCCAAGAATTGCTGGTAAACACAAGCATAAAAGCAACCACAAATGCATCACTTTCCAGCTAGGTCAATCAGGCTAAGTCCATACAAGTCTTACTTCTTTTACATCACACTCTCTACTCACCTGCTCCAGTTTGTTGCAAAACTTCATTTCTACTTTCAAGCCTACACCACATCCTCGCTCCCGAGGAAACCAAAGTTTGAACGACCAAGGAATGAACCACTCATAGGGAGATCCAACTTTTACTGTCATCGGCCAAAAACTTCAAATTTAATCACAGAAATCCTCTTGAAAGACACCCTTTTTCAATATGGCATAATGAATAAAGTAGGCATTATTTTTACTTTTTTAAGGGGGGGGGGGGGGATAAAATAACGTCTTCTGTGTGTTAACAGTCCTGTTTGTGTGAATTTTCTATTTTCTCCCCCTTTGATACTGCAAATTTCAGTGCCATGAGCACCAATAAGTGGACTGGAGCACTATATAAGTAACGACCATCACCGAGGACCACGACCTGGGCGAGATTCATGAACCTAGATAGGCCGCTAAACCTTTGTGAACATGGGCTTGCCGTGAGGGCACCATACCTTTGTGAACATGGGTTTGCCGTGGTGCGTGACCATGGTTGTTTGCTCGCAGTCTAACGTGATGGTCGTGTTGTGGAATGATTCCTTGGGATGCTTTAGCAGGTAGTAGAGGTCGGTGACCCCGCCCTCAAACACCGTTCTGAAGTACCGTGGAATGAGGGTTCGACCAATGGCTGAAGGAGGTAGACAAGAACAGAAAGAAGGACATTAGTGATTTTTAAGTAATCATAGTAAAAGAAACAAAGGGATGTTCGAGAACGAGGCAGAAACTGAAAGTAACCATAGACAGTAGTGTAAAGAGACAGGTTAGTATATTTCTGCAGTGCTATTACTGTATCAAGAAGCCTTTAAATTCAAATTTTGCACATCAACAAATTTCGTAAGGTACATAATGCTAATAAATCCTGATGGAATTCTCTGAAATGAATCTACAAGGCTGGTCAAATATAATTTTGTGGTTATCTTTAGCAGTAACACAAATGTACTGCATTATTTCCTCAGTGGGGAGTTGTTAACTTTCTCATGTGAAGGAATAACACTTTTTTTTATTATTCCCTCAAAGGGGTTCTTGATTACATACTGTATGCATCATACATTTAGCAAGTTTAATCTTTACATCACATTAATATATGATTATAATTTCCTGCTGATTTAGGACATTTTGTTGAAATTTTGAATGTCATAAAAATCTAATCTGTTTATCTTCTTTCTTTAAAGACAACAACAATGAAAAACAAACACCTTTGATAATACTTGTGGATGCAACTGAGTCTGTCATGTAATGGCAATCTTGATATATCTCTCATGAATATGTACATAAACATATGCACACACAAAAACAGATCAAAATTTTATGGAATTGCATAAGATGCGTGCATTGCTTACAATCTCTGTCATCATCGCTAGTAACCAGACCTTAAATTTCTAATTCCTGCATTCTAGGATAAAGCACTCTTGAAAGAGATCAGTAACCTCTAGATCACAGCCAGTGACAGACGTTCGCAGACATCTATCGGATGCTAGCTTAATCCTCTGGTATATGGTTACAATACTCATATCTCTGCATGTGTGTGTGTGTGTGTGTGTGGGTGGGGGGGGGGGAAGGGCATAGACATTATACTAGACAAGGATTTGTGCGCGAGTGTGTGTGTGGGGGGGGGATGTGTGGGTGTATGCTTGTGTTTGTATGGCTTAACAAGCAAAGACAGAGTACAAACAAGGGGGAAATCCCTATAACTTACTTTGCATGTTTCATAACATCAGAAGAGTCAGAGTTGTACAGAAGTGTTGCCAATTTGAAGAGCAGTGGATTCAGGGAAATCACTAAAGCAGCACTTGCAATCACAATTTAATAAATAATTTTTGTTGTTGTTATCTATTCATTTTTTTTTTTGGGGGGGGGGTGGGTCAATCATTGAAGGATAAATCCTAAAATCCCACTTGCCTTGATCCCATCTTTGGAAAACTTGATCTCAACTTATCTATTTCCAGAGAATCTCAGTGGCATTGTTATATAATTAATTAATCTCCCCCCCCCCCCCCCCAACACACACACACACACACACACACACACACCCCAAGGGGCATCAGCTTTTCAGGAATGAATGCAGGAGTCCATGATCCATTTCCACCCAAAATGTAAATGTTGATTGGGCAGTAATTTTACATATCTATGCATTTATGTTGATCCAATTATAAGGAATTTGGCAAAACATTCCAGCAGTAACCGACGTATATATGTGCAGATTGATCCTAAAGTTTACTTCGCCGGCATTCGTCTTCTGCGATGGATTAGATAGGGGATTTGGTTAGCGTGGGGCATTAACGGGTTTTGTCGGTATCTTTGTGCCTTCACAATCTAGTCTAGATTAATTTGAAAGTTGTTGTTCTCCGGATTTGTCTTTAAAATGGAAATGGGCTGCTTTCTTTTCATTACTCTATCATCCGTTTCACAACGGAATCTCCAAAAGTAGAAAAGGCGAATGGTCGCTCATGAAATGCAGAACAGAAATGCAATCAATCAGGAGGCGAAATGCAAACACTGGAATGCTTTAGTCAATTTCAATGAAACGGATACTAAGTTAAGTATAATTTTCACCCACTCCAGCAAAGGAAAGAATGAAATCTTATAACTTGGTCGACCATCTCCCTTTCAATCGCTGCTCCATGAGATAACTGATGCCCTATTAAAGTCTGAACCTTTATTTTAAAGGGATGGTACACTTTCACTTGAGGTGGAGTTTCAGGTTTTCAACTGTTTTGGTGATAATTTTTTCAGGTAATGAGAAACCTCTAGAAAGAGCATATAATTCTAAAAGGATTTCAAAGTTCATTTGATGAAAAATGGTTTAAAAATGACAGAGATATCCGAAACAAAGCAATCCTAATAAAAGGTAGGACCCACTTTTTATTAGGATCCCTTTGTTCTACTTTGTTTTTGGATATCTCTCCCATTTCAAAATTGATTTTCATCAAATAAACTTTGAATTCCTCTTAGAATTGTATGCTCTTTAACATTTCATTAAGGTGGTTTCTAAGTATCTTGCAAAAAATTAAAAGCTGAATCCTCACTTCAACCAATACTATTTAAAATCATTAGATACTCAACGCTCATACTCCCAGTACCAAGATAGTGATGACCTGTTAGCTTGTCAAATAAATCAAGCTAACTGCTTTACCAAAAATTACTGCTTCTGCTTTATACCACATTTCATTAAATACTACATAGAGCTATCTGCTTCAACTAGCCCCTCCCATTAAGAAATAGAAAAGTAACGAAAAAAAGAACACATACAGATTTTGTGATATATCTCTTGGGCCTTATGAAAGCTCAATGAAAACATCAAGGGAGTCAATTATTGGGGCTTTGTGAAATCGTAACCTCAAAAATGACGAAGAGGATTTCAATGAGGGCGGATAAATGAGTTACTGTAAACGTCACACAGAGAGCTGGTTACAGCTGCACCTCTCTTCATTGTTATTGACCCATCTCTATTCTCCACCGAAATCCATCATTTCGACGATAAGATCAGGATCGGATCAGAAGGTCAGTGGCTTTGGATTCAACTTTTTTCCCCCATTTACTTTCCACTGTCATTGGCTATGTCCAGTGTTCGTGTGGACAGCTGACCAGAAGGACAATGGAATCATCATTCTCTAAACTTGCCAAAGTTGACAAACTCATTGAATTGATAAAGATAATAATAAACTGCATCAATAAACAGCAGTCAGCTGGCCAGGCTCGCATAGTACAATATTTTGGGGGATTTCAATCAAATTGCTCTTTATAAAAGGGAGTAAACCTTCATGGGGACCATTTGCAAAAAGTTTGTCTGACTAGTGTGTTCTTTTAAAAAGTGGCCCTAGAAATCTTGAACAAATTTTCTTCATCTATCCACAAAACATTACTTTTAAGTTGAATCACATGATTTGCTGTGTGAATTTAAAGAAGTAAATATTTTGGAAATAGAAAAACATGGAAATTAAAAGACTTTGTGCATTGTTTTTGTTTTGATTTGTTTGTTTGTTTGTTTGTTGTTGTTGTGTGTGTATGTGTTTGTTTGTTTGTTTGTTGTTGTTTTTTTTGGGGGGTATAAAATTCGTTGGAGCCTAAAACATCTAGTTAGTTGCCATGAATTAAATGTTTCATTATGTGTTTGAGAAGTGATATCACTTTAAATCTGAAGCTACAAATGTTGTATACACCTATGCACATTCTATGTACTTTCCCTTGATATTGTAAATGGAGCCAGTGAACTGTATTTCCAATCAATCTATAAGATATCCATTCACCCTGGCCCGACTGTCCTGACAATAAGATGCAAATGTACTTGACACGAACTCAATTGCAGATTGTGCAAGAATCATTCTAAAATGCTATCACTGCTACATTATTCCCCAATTATTAGAAGTTACACGTTCATTCATAATGCAGTCCTGTCTTCAAATTATGTATGCTGATGTAAATTACAATGTCTGAATTCTAATCTAGTTCATCATTGCAAATTTTGACTGATGTTCTCTACATACAGTACAAAGTAAGTTACTCAAAAAAGCACATGGCAGTATGTCCCTTTATAATGCACATATTATCAAGAAACACATCTACACTTACAAATCACAGGTAGGATGACTATTGTGTTTACATGTAAATACTCACTATATCTCTTAGGACCATCTTCAAGGCAAAAACATAGCGTGAGGGTGGCATCGTCTTCGAAGAATTCTGTGGCGAAGGCATCCCACCAGAGATTATCGCTTTCCTGGAGGAGGAAACAAGAGAAGAGAGAAAAAAAAAAAACGCTGCGGTTACCAGTCCATCTCCCTGAGAAGTTCAGTAGTTCAGTCAACCTCACTGGTTACCATGGTGACAGCAGAGTCTAGGAAGGCATCAGTTCCTCTCTACTGTCTTTAGTGAGGAGTTCTCTACTTGCAGTGCATGTGTTGTGGAAAGAAGCAGGAAGGATAGCTAGTCAGACAGGTGGAAGATGAAAGGAAGCACACAAGAAGAGTAACCATGGCAACATGATCCAGACTAGGTCCTGTTTTGTTTCTTCGGCATCAATTACTAAACTAATTGATGTGTATCATCATCCTTCCTTTCCTTTTCAGGATGCAACTCAAATCTGTGTGTCACACTTTAATATACAAGTCACGTATCTTTACTTCATATGTTATATTGTCATAACACAACTCACAACTGACCAAAAACATATAATATCAAAATGTCACTTTCAAGCTAAACTTTGTGTGTACCAGATTATACTTCTGGCAAGAGATCATCCAAAGTATATCATGTACAGTATACTAAAAGATATGGGGGGGAAATCTTCGATTTAAATAAAGAGTTGGGTCACTCAATACTTTTAACACAATCTGTTAACCACAAAGTGTAGACAGATTACCACATTAGGATGTGGGACTGATATGAGGTGGTAGGATTAAGGCTGAATTTATCAACCCTCCCATGTTTGAAAATTTTCAATACCAAATATCAAAACGCATTTGCAAACGCCTTTTGAATCAAGTTTCTCGAGTTGTTGTATTTATCAACTCTATTGTGAGTCAATTGGGAGGCCTTGTCACTGTGTAGACTCTCCATTGCACATCTTGACCCGAGGAATGGAGATGTGTAGCTGGCATAGGTTGGCTTGGGCAGATCTCCTATCTAAAAACATGTTTCAACTATACAGAAACGTGTTTCTGGCTCAAACGTGTTTGCAATCACACTTTTTTTTTTTTTTTTTGGCATTTCAGAAACATGTTCCTAACCCAATAATCAAAACAGCTTTGTGTTTATCAACTGCCCAAAACTCCCTGTAAGTTATTTGAAAACCTTAATTCTGTGCCAGAAGCGAGTTGATAAGCACACCCTAATAAATATCAAAGATTTAGTAGCACCATCATCAGGTACTGAAATATGAAGTAAAGTTTACTCAGCCATCAAAGGACATGACACTTTTACTACCACTCTATATAAATACAAGGGTAAGTTAAAAAAATATATCTGCAGACATGAATCCTAGCAGAGTAGAGACAAAACTTCCTATATATGTGGGACTAGGGTGTACTCATATACACTCTTTATACATCGCCATGACATTTGAGTCAGTAAGAGAGAGAAAGAAGGGGGAAAAAAAAACAGGAATTGTAGCCCAAGTTCAACTGATGATACTATTTCATCCATCATTACTCCTAAGAAAGAAAGATTAAAGCGTTGGTGAAGGAATAATGTAGAAATCCTGGATGGGATTTAAGAAAAGAAGAAATGATGATTGCATTTCAATATCAGCTATGTCGTCTGTGAAATTGGAGTCAAATCACATAGAGGCAAGCTAATGCGAATGGCATTTATTTTGTGAGTGGTCCAGTTCACAACATATTGGGATCTAATGCAATCCTTTATATGAAGCCCAACGCCCTATATCGCATGCTATCTAAACTCTTTGTTCATGTGTGTCCCGCATCCATTTCAGCTGTTCTGACATAACGACTTCCTAATTAAAATCAGCAATTCAGAAGCTACAACAAAGAAAAAGGAGAAGCCTTTTTAAACAATAGCAATGCAGGACGCAAGTTTCTAGTACATTTACTATGAATAGGTAAGAAAATGAAACACCATTAGTTTCTATTATAAAACTATGCGCAAATTTAAGATGTCAATTACATTCTCTTGTCTACATAATTGTGAAAAAAAAAGCAGGTTAGTTCATGAGGGGCTGGCACAGAGTGTCCCCTTTTACATCATCTTCCAAATATATATTTCTGCATATTTTCCTTGGGAATAAGCAATGGAAAAACATTTTTATTTCTTTTCTAATGCAGTGCCTTTTTCACTTCTTGAAATGAGAAATCTTGAAATGGTATAAAAAGATATTTTATTTATCTTTCACTTGTTAAAAGAAATAAAAAAGAAAAATAGTCCATTCAACTGCACCACCGTGACTCGTCATCTTCTACCAGTAAAACAAGAAATGCCATCAAATACTGTCATGCTACGTTTAAAGGCATAATTTACCATCTGCAGATGAAACAAATACCCTGTTTTAGTGCTTCAAATTAGTTCTAAAATGTGAGTTAGGGACAGAAAAAAAATGCAAAATTTTGAATCAGTATGCTTAATGTTAAGCATTGTTATAGAAAATGTGAACAATAGCTATAACAAAATTGTTTCTTGACAAAACAATCTACAGTTATGGTTTGAGAAAAATAGTAATATCTCCTTATATCTTAGGCTTTATTGCAAAATTTTTACATTGTAGCATGTTTTCTGATACAACTAACCTATACATATGCATCAAAATTTAATGTGATATCTCAAACATTTTTTGAATCACTCCTCACAGTGGTAAACAGTACTTGGAACGGGATGGGAAACGTGACAGGCAGTGATTGACGTGGATGCCATGTCAGATATATCTAAACTGTCCAAAAATTAACCATAGCAGTACGGTGCTGATAAGAAACCAAATAGGCCGCAGTAAAACAGGGTGAATGCAATAAAACGTGACAGTACATAATAGGCCGTAACAAAAACTGCGAGGTACTTTCTACGCCATATATTTAGCAAGTCTAAATTTTTGCAAATCAAGACTTTCCGACGATTTCACAGGTGGTTAGATTCACGATCATGGAGTCTGTACTGAATGGAGAAATGTATACGCATGTGTCACATTCATATCAGGATCAGAGTCAATATTTTTGCGTGTCTTTAATTTCGCAAATAGCAGCTGATTCGCAAAATATTTGGCATATATATATACATACAGTTCGACCTCGATTATCCGGCCATGTCGGGACCGGCGCTCATCCGGATAAGCGAATTGGTCGGATATGGGTGACGCAATGTTATTATAGCTGCCGTCCAAGCTGCCGTCCCAGTGCACTGACAGCTGGGCAGGTAGCGTACCCCGCAATGGTGGTGTATTCTATGCTAGCCTGCGCAAAATTGTAGTCCCTTCTTCACAAAAATAAAGTGTATCTTTATGTGAAAATCATACATGTTTCACCTCATTAGATATTGGGAAACCTATCATGCACATCTTCTGAAATTAGTGAAATAGATCCATGAAAGTCACTGTTTTTTCTCAATTTTTTGGATGAAAAAAAAAAAGTCCTTCAATGCGTGAACGCGTCCGGATAATAGAGATTTCCGGATAAAAGGAGGCCGGATAATCGAGGTCGAACTGTATAGTAGTTTGTAGTGGTTTGTAGACGGGAAATACGGGTAGCTTAGCCTGACTAGACACAGTGAGGTAGGCATCTGATAGCTACATATTCAATGAAGCAAGGATACCCTCATAACAAAACTACAACACAGAGATAGAAAAAATTGAGAATATTCCATCTGCCCACAGTGCACTATGTTTTGGGAAAAGAGGGCTTCCGTGGCTGCCGGGAACATGGTGGAAATGTAGCATAAAATTTGTTTGAATTCAATGAAAAGGGGAGGATTGGCATTTACAATCAACACAGTACTTTTGTTCGCTAAGTGGATAGGTATGAAGAGAACTAGGCTATCTCTATCAATTCTCTCAGCATAATCAGAAAGTACAAAAAAACCTCTAAGCCCAAGTCTTGCCAGGTAATCAGACTCCAGGCAATTACCAGCCCTGGTTTCAGCACTAATGGTACTCTGATTGGGGTTAGCCTGGTCCACATTCCTTTAGACTCTCATTACAAAGGAAATACGAGTCCCATCCCCTCAATCATATTTCTTGCAAGAGGATCATTTTGCCACAGTCTTTCACTTTCAACGAGACAGCCGGACAGACGGATCAGAAAAAAAAAAATGAAAAAGACAAATCATCCTCAATTTTCAATCTCAGAAATTCAATGCCTCAATATACATCCTGCACGATTAGAAGCAAGTGGCTCCCGAACCATGGTGAAGAAAAAAAAAGTTGAGAAAGAGGAAAAAAAGTATGATTGACAAATACAGGAATGAAAGACTTGTAGGATGACAAGAGTAATAAGATATTTGTCTCCATTATCAGGAATATGCCATTAAGGTGCATTCACACTCGATTATCGTTAGCTGTCTCTCCTAACTGAGGGATTGAGCTATTAAAGAGAGAATGCTAATGTAAGAGAATCCAGTTACATTAATGCAAAATACTTCGAGGAGTTTGACGGATACTGGGCATACTTAACAGCTACAACAACTTGAATGTCAGTAAGCCATGATGCAACAAATATAGCAAGCTCAAAAGAGCTTTCTCCTTCAAGTAATCACTGTGTCATTTTGTGCAGAAATCTTGATTTCTTCTGTTTTAATTTTTCAAATTTTGCATAGGAAATCAACATTCTTTGTCTTACAATACTTATCATAACATGATTCCCTTGAGGTATGCTCACTCAAGTCAAGGAGGATTATCACAAAGAAATGCTATATGTCATGAATATGATAATACCCAAACTGGGACTTGTGAGACAATTTCACTGGAGCTTGATTCGTAAACAAGCCAAATAGTGACAAAATGAGAAATAAGTATTGTTCCAGAGAAATATTTGTGATTTCCCACTTTGAAGAAGATAGACAGTACATTTGTGTTGAAGGAGGCAAATACATTCACAAGTTATTAATTTCACAAATATCAGTTGATTTAAGGTACTTACTTGGCTAAAACTTACATAAAGAAGGGCATAATCATCCCGTAAAAATGCAGAATTACTCGAAATTGTTTCACTGATCGACTACTTTCATTCTTTCATTTCTGGAGTGCATTCAACTTTTGGGCAGAATTTCCTGTTCACGTACTGATGTGACATAATCAGTACCTATGATGAATAAGAGTTACAAAACTTTCTTAGCTCCTAGAGAATAGCTTATCTACATAACATAACTGCAAGCCATTCAGTGGTTTCCTGTGCTCAACATTTGCTAGAAAAAAAAAAAAAAAACCCAATAAGAATATCAAATCCATGCATTGAATATGTCTCTCCAGGAATTGTACACACCTAGTTTCAGGCACTCAACAAAACTTGCAACCTCAATGTGAATAAGGTACTATAACTCAATAGAGGGACAAAATGAAAATAAATCAAGACACATTACCAATGGCAGCAAGGCAGAAAAGTTGCCACGTTCACATAAGATGGTAGACAGATATACAAGGAGCTGTACTATGCTGTTCCTATCACCTTTCAAAGTATGAATGGGTGATTTAACCCTAATAGCCCCAGCATCCACTGTACATAAATAAGTAGTAGTAGCCACCGACTTTGATTGGGTTATATACAGCTCTGGTACATAAAAGTATTCTGGAACGAAAACACACACACACACACACACACACACACACACACACACACGCCATCCACAACATGCACTACAATGTACATGTCACATTTACCCAAATTACAACTAGCAGCAAAGAATCTACAGACAATCCTAGACAGCCAAGCATGACTAAAACTTAGAAGGGCTCCCTCAGTTTTGATTTAATCACCATGTAGTAAAAAATAATTTTCACTCACGTTTTCTTCCACACTAGAGATTTTATGTATCTCTACGATTCTGAACTGATTAAATCTTCTGAGTCAATTCAAAAGTATCTTTTCTTTCAGATTTACATTGTATCTGTAACACCAATGTTATTTTCTACTGATAATGCCAGCATGAGACTACAACACAAAATTGCTCTACTACTTGGTAAACACATCAACCTTTTTAAAAATAATTTTAGAAAAGTTTTTGCCATTCTTCGCCTTTAGATATTAATACTAAATAACAAATTAACAGTGCATAACACCATACCAGGGTATCTAAGGAACATCATCTTTCCACACAACTGGAATATAAAGGAATGTCTGATTTTGTTTGGATGTATTCAATGGATCCTTACATTGAACACACACTCTCTGTTATATGCATTCAATGGATCCTTACATTGAACACACACTCTGTTATAGGATGTATTCAATGGATCCTTACATTGAACACAAACGCTCTGTTATAGGATATATCAATGGATCCTTACATTGAACACATACTCTCTGTTATAGGATGTATTCAATGGATCCTTACATTGAACACACACTCTGTTATAGGATGTATTCAATGGATCCTTACATTGAACACAAACGCTCTGTTATAGGATATATCAATGGATCCTTACACTGAACACATACTCTCTGTTATAGGATGTATTCAATGGATCCTTACATTGAACACACACTCTCTGTTATATGTATTCAATGGATCCGTACATTGAACACACACTCTGTTATAGGATGTATTCAATGGATCCTCACATTGAACACACACTCTCTGTTATGGGCATTCAACTGGCTAAGACGAGGGCTAAGGATCACTTTCACTGCACATACAACGTAATACAATCCAACAAATACGTTTGCACCAAAATATAAATATATATAATATGTGGTGACAACATCATATATAAGTGTGGCAGCAACAACAAACAATTATACAATGTATGTCTTCCTGATCCCTGCAAGACCAATTAGCAACTAATGAATGGCAAGCAAAGGCTGTCCAATGACATCTTTTATTTTTTTGAAAGACATTAGTGAGAAACTTGCTAGGCAGTATAGTACTGTCCAGGAGCAAAAATATCTTAAACATTCAGGCTTATAAGCAAGTTGGGAGATATGACAATTAAAAGGAATAGAGGCACAATTGAGATGGAATATAATACCTCTTGTAAATGGCAACAGTAATACCATCCCAATGTGAAATTTGTGCAAGATGTGAACACAGCCGTGATACCAGCAGTCCCCTGGATTGATGTGGGATGCAATTATTAGCAAGAGGAGAGGTATTATGGACCAGTTATGAGGAACCTCCTGAGACTGGCTGCAGTGAGTGACTGATAGGAGGTTTGAAAACTGAGGACCATTTACGGCTAGTAATACAATACGCCTTCTCTGTGTGAGTCTATCCCAACTTCAATTTTGAGCCAACGACAAGGGGGGGGGGGGAGTGATTCTTGATATATACATTTTTTTTTCTGCTGTAACATTTCAATTAAGGATATAAGCTGATAGAAAAAGTCATATCATCGTTGTTAACCAGAGGGCTTTGGGTATACAGACAGGAGGGGGGAGTAAATACCGGCCCAAAGATGGATCCGCAAAATTGGGGTGATCTAACCTCTAGAATTCCTCTGGAAAATCTTGTCGCTTTTGGCAAATATAAATAGTGGAATTGACTGGATCGTCTACAAAAGCCCACCCCAATCAATCATCATTCTTTTTTTCTTCTTTGTGGATTCTAAGGGCTCAAAAAATGTACATACACTGAGGGAGGAAAGCCAAAACTCCCCAGAAAGTTGTTCCTGGTTTTTGTGGCATTTATACCTGCAAGTTATACTTCAATCACAGAAAAAAAATACATATTTTCTTGCTCTGTACTTCTATATTTTAGAATGTCTGTAGATTCACTTCAATCCGTTTCCTTTCACCATGTAAAACACTTGAACATGTTCACCACATTCAATCTTTATTAGCAGAGGTTTGAATGATAACAACATTTGATCTGCTTTAAGAATCATTTGGTCATTATTGCCTGGAGCAAATTAATTTCTAATAGGGCCCCATTTATTCATATCTTATATTTCCATATTTCCCTACTCTCCTTTTTTTTCTATCATATATCATACATCACTGAAGTGTCAAACTTCCAACATTGAGATACAATATGTACCAGCATCCTCCCCTAATTATTGTACAAGAGCATGGCGTCTCGTCGCTTCCAAGCATAACACTCCATAAACCCTTCAGAATAATTTCAAGCACTCTCTTTGGCAAACTGCCAACAAATCTGGTGTTTGTTTGTTTGTTTGTTTGTTTTTTTTTTTTGGGGGGGGAGGGGGTATAATTACAGAACTTTAATTTCCTTCATGAAAAGATTTCCATTCTGACCATATAAAGTAACATCTTTAATCTACTGTCGATTGATACCAAATTACATGATACATTTGGACAACAATCTCTCTTGGACAAAGAGAAGAAAAAAAAATCTTTGGTTTCATGTTGTAAGGTTCGAGTAGAATTTCCAGTATATCACACTGAATGATTCAGCTAAGACCAGATGAAATATGAGCCCTTGCCAAAGGAATCCGCAATCATTTATCACTTTGCTATCATAAATTCTCCCTAAATTTTCACCCCTTCTGATATCCAGGCAATTTGTCAGATAATAAAATATGTCACAAATGGCACAAATACCCTATCAGATAGCCGACTTTTTTTGGAACAAATCCTACACCACTCCTTCCCTCCACTTCAGTTTTGATTGGAAACAACTTATCTTCAGACTTTCTATCATTCCCTTCAAACCTCTTCTGTCCTGGTTATTTCATGATACTCTTCCCTTCTCCAATATTTTCCTTTCCAATGTGTAAGAGAACCACCCCCCCCCCCCCCCCCGAATGATGTATACACGGTTAGGAAAAATAAAATTTAAAAAGAAATCTATCTTTTGCATCTCCCCGGGCAGTTTGACACCATTTCCATGGCATCTGCTAACAACCTCAGGTAAACTGAGGTCAAAGGTCAGCTCAGAATAACCTCCTTGGTGGGGATAATATGAAATATGGAATGCCGGAATGGTTGAAGAATGTGAGTAGCTTGGCCTATGTGAGTTTGTAGTGCTATTGTAAAAATGAACTTTAAAAAATCTGTTCACAATACAAGTAAAGCAGAGCCTTGGATTGAATATGTTTTGGGAATGTGAAATTTCAAGTAACTGGTGTATCATATTGTTTGTTCTATCAGAAAAAATTAATACAAATATGATCAAGGGAGACCAAAGGAAAGTGTTTGTTATAATATACTATGTTACTAACCACATTGGACACCTGAGCAATGTAATATTATATCTTATTGTCCCACTTTGATAAAAACACAAAATATTCTGGCTAAACAATTGCTTATCAATAAAGGTAACTACGGAATTGTTGCCGAGTGGGTTAAGACTAGATTTCATAGTTACTTCATGCACACTATTCCTACTGATGCATGAAGACATGTGCATCATTTGTTTTATAGAATGGCAGGGTGGTCCACAACTTGAAATTTGAGCATATTGCAAGCTCAGAATCTGAAAATATTTCAGAAATTGTATGTGCACCGATCGCGCATCACTAGCACGTAGTATGCAACATTTCGCAGCTTATCTCTCTTTTTGCTGCTTATATTCAATGTTTTCTTTCATGTTTTGCACACAAATATCTAGGTATCAGACAGTTTGATGTTTCTTATGATTTACACATGCTTTTCATGTATGTGAATACATTTTGTTTTGAGCTTGTTGCAAATTTTTGAGGATGTTGTAATGTTGCTGGCTTTTGAGGATGTTGCACACGAGTTGAGGATGTTATACAAGAATTTGAACATGTTGCAGCGACATGCTGAAACCCCTCATGGACCACCCTGGAATTGTAGACAAATTTTTACTAGAAATCAATTTTTTTAATCGTATGTCTGACAAATTCTGATGCATGGCAAATTTACTGGCCACATTTCTGTTTGGCTTGCCATGGTTAGCCATATCATGATGTGTCCAGTAATTATTCAAGCTGTGCATCCAGTACATACTGGGTGCATGGTTAGCTAGCCAATAGCTGTCTCTGGCTAAGTGCGCAAACTCTTGCTATAATGTGTGATAGCATGTTTACACTACAGCTTGGCTACCGTCAGTGAGATAATGTGCAGCCAGTAAATATCAACGTACAGCTCTTGACCAATGACATTGCGGAATTTTTTCTCAACCTATTCTAGAAATACTCTTGCATGTAATGTAAGTACATCAATGGTTGTGGGAAGATACAGAGTTTGTGATTCAAGGGGGCACTGTCACTGCCTCAGAAAAAACAAACAAACATAGCTTTTCCGAATTCTTCCACTTTTTTTTTGTCAGAAGATGCTAGGCAACCAGCAGTATGTGAGTAAGAAACAATACAAAACAAAACAATAAAAAAAACTCTCTAAGAAGTGGAGTTTTATTAAAAAAAAAAAATAAATAAAAAAATTGGGAGTTTTAATCATTTTATCCCAGTGTAAATACGTACTTCCTTCCTGGCTCACCAGTTTTATTCTAGTTTTTTTGGTCATGTGACATCCCTCCTAAGAACAGGTAATCTCCTGCCTACCTGCCTACAACTGACAGCCAAGAATTGCAGGTGCTCACTACTTACTAAGAGATCTAAATATTCCCATTTCTCTTGCACATTATGTGCAATTCCTGCCAAAACACTGCAAACCTGGTTTTTCTGGCAGTGTAAATGGCACATCGAATAAGTCATTCTGGGGTGTTTCTGTTGTTGTTGTTTTTTTCACTGTGAATTCCCTATGTATGCATAAAATGTTGTAGCTGTAGTATTGAATGACATTTACAGCACATACACAATAAATAACTCCAAACATGTCTTGACACATGTTTTAGAAACATGACATTGCTCGGGTGACAAGACCTTGTATCTCACATTTTGTCATTAATCACTTTTTTAAAAATTAATTATCAGATAATCAATTAAGTGATAGTCTTCCCAAATTCCAGCTGTCTTACCCCAAAATGAAGCCACCATGGCACGTCAAAGGAAAGGCTTTCCCATTTGTTATAGTGCTTTGGCTGCCACATTACGTCACTCTCCTGAACATTTGACATTTTTGAGATACGAGGTTCTGTCACCCCAACAGCTATGATCACAAACGAGTAATGTTGAATTTGAATGTCCTCTTTATAATTTGTTTGCTGAGCAGTAATTCCACCCTATCACCACTCTTTCCGTTGCTTCAAACAGCCGAAAGATCTCAGGGATTACAAGATCCTGCTCCAAACACTCACAAGAATCTGGTGTTCATCATCGAGCCCAAGTCCCCCATCTTATTTGAGTTTGCTCGCAGTCGTCTTCCTTTTGTGATTCATCGCTGCTGCATGTTTTCAATTTCAAACAGGACCCTGTTGCGTGAGACTACTACTACCTGATATCCAAGCTCCTTAGCTAACAACAACAAGCAGAAACCATGAGTGCTGATTGGATGTTGCCATGGTAATTACTATCATGGTGAGCCTCTTCAGGCAACTGGGCTCTGACTTGCCTTCCAAGAAAAATTTGTGGAGAAATATGCCAAACTGAAGTGACTCCACCTCTGTTTTTCTGTTACTTGCGATATGTCAAAGAAGGTCAGTAACCTAAATGTTCGAGTCAGCCAGAGTTGCTTATTGTTGTAGACTTTCAAACCAGCCATTTGATAAAATTACATATAACTTGACTCTATAACTTTCTATTTCTGTATCATACAAATATACAGTATGTACATGCATATATATATATATATACATACAAAGTGTGCATGATATATAATATCTCTATCCAAAACCCAGAACTGAGTGTTGTTATTCCTTATATCTTTCTGCATTATTGTAAATGTATAATAATGGGTTCATCCACAACTTGCACACAATGTATGTGCACAGATGTACGGCAGACAGACGTATTGATGATCTGTCTGAAGTGTAAAGCTGAGTGCAGAGTGTAGATCTGATTTCTTCTGTTTTATTTCTGTGAGGGTTTTTTTTTTGGGGGGGGTGGGGCTGGGTGTTAAGCTTTTCATATCCTCTTGCAGGGCTAATTTCCTCTTTCATGTGATGCTATAAGGCAATTTGACTTGCTTTTTTACTTTTGGCAAAAAAAGAAAGCATGGCACAGTCATATCAAACCTCGTTGAAAACAAAATAATAAAAACAGAAATATTTGCGGCATGAAATTTCACAAATTGGAGCCAACAGCCTTTTTAACAGCATGAAGTTTTGGCAAATTGCTACTGACAGTCAATGCATAGTATAGACAAAAACTTTCATGGGCATTTTAACTTCACAAATCTTGACTCCTCACAAAATTCATGAAAATTTTGTGCATGCCAAAATTTCCGGGTTTAGAGCATATACTTTATAGTACAGACATACATGTATATACAAACATACATACAACATATACTGGTCTAAATCTTTAAACATTTACAGTTAAGATTCTTCTGCGGAATCATCCTTCTAGATCTATACAATTCACACTGGAGATCGAAGTTGAGACAATCTATAATTTCAGGACCACAAGAAAAAAACGTGAAGCTGATACGCCTCCCCTGTGTTATCAGACACACCACTGTTGGACGTCCCAGCAGAAAACATGTTTTCCCCTTTTTATCCCAAACTGGAGTTATTCACAGTGTTGGAACAGCACAAACAGAGGGTGCGAAAAGGGAATGAAAATCAGGAAGGTACACGTCTAACACCATCCAGAAAACAGAGAATAAACACGCACCAAGGCAGAGCCCACAGCTCCGTGAAACTTGAGAACTTTCAATTTTCTTGAAAATTATTCTGTGATCAGAGGCCCCACCTCATTACTCGAAGCAGCGCAAGCAACTTGTTGCATTCTTAAACTTCTCAGAAGATGTAACAAAAAACTTTCTTTCCCCATTTCTCTTCTTCTCTTCTATCTTTCCACCTAACTTTGTTTCAAACTCTTGTTTACCAAAAACAAAAACAAAATACAAAAACAAAATTTTTCCCTTGGCAAAAGGCATCTGTGAGCTACAAGCCAATGTGCTTTGGATACAAATCAATCCATGCATATATGCAGAGTTTACTTTCCTGTTTTTTCACAGACACTGGACTGAGCAAAGCTGGTTGATTAAACTAGCCAATGAGGACAACTTCTGTAGTAATCTTCTGAGAGAAACTAGACGTATTGATTAAGGAGGTAGGACAGAGCAATCCACATGAAATTGGTAATTTTAGATAATTATGGAAAAATGAATAAAAAGTGTGGCATGCATTAATGAAATTAAGACACCTCATATGTGAGAAAGCTAATCGATATTGGAGCTCATGGAGACCATGAAGTAACTAAGTCGAGGATAATATCATCACTTTCACGAAATAGCACAACAACCATGACCTGACTTTCAGATAGAGGCATATAGATAGTAGAAAATAATACACATGGTAGATGGTAGATAGTAAAGAGTAGATAGTAAACAATAGATAGTAGATAGTAAAAGAGTAGATAGTAAACAGTAGATAGTAAATAGTGGACAGTAAAGAGTAGATAGTAAACAATAGATAGTAGATAGTAAAGAGTAGATAGTAGATAGCAAATAGCACATAGTAAAGAGTAGCTAGTAGATAGCAAATAGCAAATAGTAGACAGTACAGAAAAGATAGTAAATAGTACCAGATAGAAGATAGTTTGTAAAAAGTGCATAGTAAAGAGAAGATAGTGATGAGCAGATCATACGGAGTACACAGCAGATAGCAGATAGTAGATAGTAGATAGTAGATAGCAGAGAGTGCTGTAAACACCACATATTTCACGAGATTTTAATTTTTGTGAATTTTTGCTAGTCAGGTACAATTCACGAATTGAAAAGCATGCAAAAATATTATTAACTCTGACATGAATGTGATGTACACACATACAATTCTCTGGTCAGTACTGTACTTGCCGATCACAAATTTAACCACTTGTGAAATTGACAGGAAGTTCCGGATCACAAAGAGAAAAAAAGAGAGACTGGCTAAATATACCTGTATGGCATACATACAGTTGATAGCATATAAAAAATACTATATAAAAGATAACGACAGTAGAAAAAAGTTAGCAAAGAGTAGATAATAGATATTACAGAGTAGATAGTAACAAGTAGATGGCAGATGGCAAATAGAATACTGTACAAGTGGAAATTTTCGCGGTGTTGAAATCTTCGCGCATTTTGCGCAACCAGAAACTAGCGCGAAAATAAAAGCATGCGAATATTTTTGCTTGCCATATGTTCCTGTGTGTGATCTCTTGATTCCGCAGAATTAAAAACATGCGAAACTCTTCTTACCTGGCCAAGCGCAAAAAATTAGTAGCGTGAAAATATCTACTTTTACAGTAGTATATAGTGAACAGTACAGAGTAGATGGTAAAGAGTAGAAGTAGATAATAGATAGCAGATCATAGACAATATAAGGTAGATAGTACATGTAGATTGTCCACAGTATATAGACAGCAAAGAATACAAAATGCACATCATAGATAGTAAAGAGTAAAGAGTAGATAGTAGAAAGTTGATAGTAGAGATATCTCTCTACTTTATATTCAAGAAGTTCTTACCTCTGTTCTCTGTTGTAACCTCTTGTTCAGATCGTATATCCTGTAATCTGGCTGACTGATGAATGGCGTGTGCCTCCTGAAAAACAAAAACACAAATTTGGTAAACTATAAGAACGAAAGGTAAGCAATATGATAATACCATCCTAGCATCCTACACAAGCAGATTAGTATGCAAATATATTGGGCAAATTGTCCATTCCAAAGAAATAAACCCCATGGAAAATAGCATGGGACACAAGCAATGACAATTCACATAATGACAGCAGAGAATCAGTGTCATGAAACTTTACATGACAGAGAGGAATGTAAATGCAAAATAAGATCACAGTACATCAGGTAAGAATGAGAAAGGCGTAAGTTGCCACTAGACCCAGAGTGTTTGAGACAATTTTGTGCCCTTCTCATTCTCGGTTGACGAGTGCAAGTTATGATAATGAGAAATTTATCACTTGGTGTACATACACAAGAATTGCAGGTTTTTTCATCTTGATTTCAATTCATTTTTCTTTTAAACATAACTTTCAGGTGGATATCAACCCCCTAATGTCATTTTTGTCATGATCCCTATGATCATCATTCCTGTTGGCCCCATTATCCCCCAACCTAAAAAAAAAGTAGAATAATAATACACAACAAAAATCACAGATGACATTTGTACAGTCAAAAATTCCATTTCATATTCTACTTCCACGCCATTTGGAGAACGCATCAATTCCAGTCTACGATGAAATTTTGCACAAATATGTGTTTCGCTCTCTGCAACGTCTACGTCTGAGTCACATGGGCCAAGCATCTAGCTACCAGTGGCGGATAACACCACCAAACCAACGATACACCAAAAGCCATATTCCGTGGAATCCTCCACGACATCCCCCGATGCAAACCAAGCATCCGGAGACAAGAGAGGGAGTATAGAGAGAGAAAGAGAGAGAGAGAGAGAGAGAGATCAGCATCTCTCCGCAAATTTATGTTGAAGAGGACGGCGGACTGACCCCTAGCTTATTCTGGCTTGAAGCCAAAAATCTGATGCCAAGCCACTCTGGACATCGCTGTATGCAACTTAGAGGTTCATACTTATTACCATTTTGTATTCATTTTTTGTTTGCTTTATTCCCGACCATTATTTTCTTAAGGGAATATATTCAAAATTACACTCAAAATTATGTAATACGTATCCATGAAAATATAAAATCAGTAAAGTTGATGAACACTTCAGCAATCAGAAACGCAATACATTGTATGTGTACCGCGTGGGGAAATTCTGTGCGATTGTTGTCAACCTCACAAATCTGTTGTAAACATAACTATATTGTTATTTGTTCACTGTAAGTATTTGTAAGTGTGTCATTATCTGCCATGTGTCCAGAGTAGGAACATGGACCTGGTATATGTGTCAACATGTCCTTTGTTTTTTCATATCAATAAAGACATGATTACAACATATAACATGCTGGAAAATCTCCATCTTGTTTCATTCAGAACACTTCCCAGAATATTTCTGGCACTCATTACTTGGACCCGGAATTCTCTCAAGGAAAAACAAAATCATGTGATTTCTCAGTGCAAGGACAGGGAGACTCTGCCAGAATGACATCAGGCCAAGGAGTTTAGTTCTCCATCAGATGAAAAATGAAAATTGTCTTCCTGCTGGCTTTCTTTACACAAGCTCTGGTATACATTGCCACCATCACTCTACCTTCCCCCCTTACCCCCCCCCCCCCCCCTTTCATCTATTGGGGGAACTCTGGACTGAAGAATTTAGCCTGTTTGAGTTTTAAAGGGATTGTATGGTTTTGGTTGAGTTGGGGATTGAGGTTTTAACTTTTTGCAAGATATTAAGAAACCACTTTATATGAAATATTAAAAAAGCATACAATTCCATGAGGATTTAAAAGTTTATTTGATTAAAGGCAGTTTTGAAATGGATGAGATATCCAAAAACAAAGTGGTCCTAATAAAAGGTGGGTCCCACCTTTTATTGGGACCATTTTGTTTTACTTTGTTTGTTTTTTTAACATATCTCAGCCATTTTAAAACCCAATTTTCATTACATAAACTTTTAATTCCTCATGGAATTGTATGCTTTTTGATATTTCATAAGTGGTTTCTAATTATCATGCAAAAAGTTAAGACTTCAATCCCCATCTCAACCCAAACTATACCATTTCTTTAATATGATTCACCTCTAATTCAGGGAGAGAAAACAAGTGACAGAGATCTACTCTTTAGTTTCATTTTCTAAAGGACAAGTTCACCTTAACCCGTTGAGGACGGACTGATTTTGCTACAACACACATTTCCCATAGACACCTTCCCCAAGTACACTCAGGACTCATCCTCAACGGATTAATATACATGTGGATTGAATGAATGCAGCAATATTAGTAGAACACATCAGTGAAAGTTTGAGGAAAATCAGACAATCCATTCAAAAGTTATGAATTTTTGTTCAGTTTTCATACCACCATAGTTGAAAAAATAGACTCTTCAAATAAGTTATACTCTGTCTATATACCATCCAGCAATGAATGCATTTGAAAGTATTCATCATTCCAAAGAGCAGCATTCCAAGAAAGAGGAGTAAATGTCTCCGAAACTTTGCCATGATGAATGACTGAGATGTACATGTCTTCACAGAAGAGTGTCAGAATTCAATTTTGCTTGTGCACAAGTGGCCACTTGTGACTAACAGCCCATGCTGTATGCAAATGGATTCATTGTATAATTGTAATTCAAGGACGGGAGTACTATGGTGTATCCCCCTTGTACGCTAGTATTCTATCCAAAGAACACTTGAGCCATGATGTGTTGGATACTGTAGCAGCCAGAAATGATACAAGTGATGTGAGGCGTGAGAGGAGCAGTCAACCCATTGAGGACAGGCAGATTTTGCTATAACCTACATTTTCCATAGACGCCTGCCCAAGTATACTTGGGACTGGTCTTCAGTGGGTTAGCTGCACTGGAATGAAGGACTATGGCATAGCTAAATTCCCCATCATCAGGGTCCAAGCAATTCCATTTCAGTCAGGCATCAGGCTGTATTTTATCATCTATCATATGTAAACACTTCCATGAAAAATGAAATCAATTATATACAAACACTTCCATAAGAAATGACTGCAGAAAAATGATATTCATACAAAGAGTTGGTTGTAGCATGAAAAAACAGATCAACAGGATCGCTAACAAGTTTGAACAGACAACCAGAATGATATGACAGGTTGAATAACTGGACTTCAAAATGGCTTCCTATGAGGATCTCAAAGTAGCCATCTTTAAATAGTAGCATGAAAAAACAGATCAACAGGATCGCTAACAAGTGAATGTATATGGCATATACAGTATAATACCCCTGCGGACAAGACAAATGAGGATACCCCTGTGTGCAACACATATACATTTGAATATGAATATGATTTTATCAAAATTTGTATGAAGGTAGCAACTCCCTGTCTTCAAGGTTTTGTAATGATCCTTGAGTCTAACTTGACAAGTGTCATCTCTGAAGAAAATATGTCACACAGATAATGTGAAGTTAGAGACTTTTAGACATTTCTGACTGGATGACCTACACTGGGCATCTTCATACTATCTTTCAACATAAACACTATGAATTTGTGTGTGTGCATCTTGTTGATGTTGTTGTTGTTGTTGTTGTTGATGATGATGGTGTTTTTGATGTTTTACTGTCTATACTACTACCAAGAGAGTATGGTACAAGTAGTCTGTTTGGAGGCTTGCTGGGCACCCTATTCTCACCAGCTCTTTATCATTCACTTGAACCTGTGGCTGCCTTGACAGACCATCTGCCATTGTATGACAAGTAACTCCACAATCACCATGGGGATAGTTGCTATGGCTACCAGGCCTTTCCTCTCTCTCGCTCTTTTTTTTTCTTCTCTCCTCTGCCTCTCTCTTCATCTATGCATGTTAGGGTCATTAGATGGGCCAGTCAAACCGGATTGAGCTAACACTGCCATGCAGAATAGGGTAAATTGAGGCAGACATTATAAGCAGCCACAGAGAGTGAGTTGGGGAGAAATATAAAGAGATGGAAAGACATAAAAACAGACAAACACACTTACACACACACATACACAAGCACTTCACACACACACAC